>CP092879.1:16521110-16569986 GCA_030710605.1 Cordylochernes scorpioides | reverse complement strand
CCAGTACCTCTCGCATGCTAAGCGAGCGCTCTACCATCTGAGCTACATCCCCTTACAAAATAATATTTTTTCATAATATTTAATAACCGCTAATGCGATTGCTACTCAACCATGACATTACTGCGAATGCAAATCAAGGCGGTTGTTACTGCGAATGGTACACAAGTTTATCGCTACCGCGAATTCTATTTAAGACTGTCGCTACTGCGAATGCGATTCAAGTCTGTCGTTATTGTGAATGCAACTCGAGTCTGTCACAACTGCGAATTATATTCAAGGCTACTCTGTCGCTAATGCGATGGTATTCAAGACAATTCTGACACTATTGTAAAAGCTATGCAAGACAAGTCTGTCATTACTGCAAACACGATTCAAGACAAGATGGTATTTCTTTCAGATGATTTCTTCCTCTCTAGTAAGGAATGTCAAACTCAGGTAATGATAAAAAATATATAGAATTAAGTTTTATATTGCACATTAAATATATAATCAATTTTAATGAGAACTAGGTGAGGTTTCAGATGAATTACGAATATTCAATTTTTTTATATCTCTTAATTTTATTACTTTTATTCTAAATTAGGATATATTATTGTTTTATTACTATTACTAGCCGAATGACCCGGGCAACGCCCAGGTTTTACCCGATTAAATGTTTTTATTCAAATACTATTCGTTACAATTATAAATTGGCGCCGTGGATGTCATTCTTTTGAAACGTCCCGCTCCAAACTTTGTGTCAGAGAAGCGATATTTTTATAAAGAGATGATCTGGCTTTGTGTCTTCTGCTCGAATGAATGTTTTTCTGTTAGAATTTTGTTCCTGCATAGTAAAAATGAACTGGCTTCACCCGTGGTATCAGCTTTTTGGAATTTTTCCCGATATAATTTTGTATCTGATAATCAAACATGATACAGCAATATTGTCATCATCATTTTATGACTAAAAAAACAGCTATATTTGCCTAAAACCTGTCAATTTTATTTTTTATTGGCTAAAAGTCCGATAAATATCTCTTCCAGATTTTTCTCTATGTCCTGTTTAAACACGTTTTACATGTACATTAGGTCAGTGATATTACCTCCCATCTTCACCGCTAGAGGCGCTGCTTGCGAGCGAAAAGGCAAATTTGCAACGCAATTTGCAAATAATTCGAAGAATATTCGGGATAGAGACCTTAAATTTTCACTATAAGTTTTTCCAGATTCTACTCAATATACTGTTAAAATTTCAGTCAGATTAGTTACGTAATGTGGACGTGTATAGCCGACATAGATACCCACATACATACATACATGCATACACTGACTTATATATATATAGGGATTATTTTCTTTTGGGCGTTTCTCCTTGCACGATTGAAGACAAGGAGAGGCCTCTAAAACCTCCTTTTGTCTTAGTTTATTTTTTTTTATATTTTCGAAGAGTTTATTTATTTTTCATAGTATAATTATGATCTGGGTTTCCCTTTGACGGAAATTTTCAAGATAAAGGTTAGAGATAAATAGTTTTCATACTCGAAAAACTATTAAAATATACAATATTGATTGTAGCTGAAATATGGTATATTTATTAATAAAACTAGCGGATGTACCCGGCTTCGCCCGGGTTTTACCCGAGTAAAGGTGAACAGATAAAGTGAACATTTTTTCCCGGTCCCTTTAAAAATACTCGATAAGTTGAATAAAATCAATATTAATTGGTTCCCTCGGTAATTGGAAGTTAAAGGAATAGTATCTTGCCTTGGAATTGTATCATTATTCTTGTCTCAAATAAATTGCCGTGTCATCCTGAATTTTGTCTTTCCTAATTTTCTACATTACAAAATCATCGTATCATCATGATAACATTTAGGGCAGATTGTTGAATTATAACAGATAAATTAGAATATTTATCTTGATTATTTTTAGGCGAAAAGTTATTTCAAAATTTTCATTTGCTAGAAACCTTTCCAGTACTATACTAAATAACTTCCCAAAGTTTCATGGCGTTCCAATGAGTGGTTTGGTCAGGCATAAAGGACAGACAGACATACATACATTCATTTATATATATATATAGATAAGTAAACAAATATTAAGCTCTCAGCAATGTCAGAATCTTCATTGTATGATGAGAGCTTATAAAACAACCTCATCAAAATGCATTCATAGTTTGGGGAAAATACCTATTCTGTCCCATCACATAGAATCTTTGATAATCTAACATGATTTGGCTAATTAATCAAAAAGGCATTAATTTATTTAAACCGCATGTGCCTCAACTATAATTGACTACTTCATAGAATCAAGAATGTCTGAAACAATAGCTAACACTAATGAAACCTTTAAAATATTTTCCCATTTGGAATTCATTAATATTTTCGTCCCAATTTCAAAACACACAATTTATTACAAATCATGGAAATTTTGGAGAATTTCTGACCTAAATCAGGCAAAAGATGATCCTAGCTGATTCGGTGGAAAATAAAACCAAGACTGAATACATTTATTGATAAAATGCCCAATCTTTCACAGCTACAGAAGTAATCATTTTTATCCTATCGAAGAAATGGGCGAATATGTAAAATCAATATTTTTTGTAGATTCATTTTAAGTTTTATTTTCTGTTGGAGAAAACAAACTTTTTAGTTTTAATTTTATTTTCAATCCCTTGTGTATTAAATTGAGCTGCTAAAATTCATTCAGGCGCAATATCCCTAGCTGGGATACCGCGTCCGATATATGTCAAATAAATTAATATTGGTTTATTCTCAACCCCTCCGTTTCATTCTATCAATTTCTGATGATAGATATTTCGTGTTTCCAATTTAATTGTTAATTACCTATATAGATAATGCACTGACAGAGTTTTAGGTTTTGAGTTTTAATCAACCTCCAAAAAAAATACTATATACCAAGATATCCATTTTTTACTTCATGTGTCACACTTATTTTTATTTTCTAAATAGTAGTTAAATATATTTTTTTAATTAATACAATTTTCCAATCGTAGATTTTTTTGCTTTCAAATTCTAATTTATTCATTTATCATGGTCAAATTGCTTTTTTTTTCTAAACATGTGCGTTTGAATTATTATTTTCTATTGATTTCTGATGATAGATATTTCGTGTTTATTTTTTATGGTTAATTACCTATATATATAATTATCTAACTTAGTTTTAAACAATCTCCTCCACAAATATATTGAACTATACCTAGCTATCTTTATACGAAAGTTTTATTATCCGGTGTAATATTTATTAATAAGTTATTATATATAATATATTTATTTAATTTTCTTCGCCTTTATTTAAAAATTTCATTTATAATATATCAAGATGATTTTACATATGTGCCTAAGATATATTAATAAAAGGTTCATGGTTGTGATTTGAAGGTATAATGAAAGGAAACATGTAAAAATATAAATTTTAAACTAACACTGCAAAAAAAAAAGATGGAGATGCTGGGTATCGATCCCAGTACCTCTCGCATGCTAAGCGAGCGCTCTACCATCTGAGCTACATCCCCTTATCTATAATATTTTTTTCATATTGATATAAACTAAGAAAGATACCACAAATAGAAAAGGTGAAATAGCCGCCATCAAATAACAAAATACAAATATGGTTATTACTAAATCTGACAAAGGAGCCCCCCCCCCCCCCCCCCGTAATCATGAGCAAATATTATTATTCTAAGAAGATCAAAAAGATTTTTGAAGATATTAATGTATCCAAACAGATCGAAAAAGCTAACACAATTACACAATCTCATACATCTACGGCCTAACGCGAATTCACAAGGAGAACATCCAGCTCAGACCAATAATTACTTATCATCTTTCGCCAGTTATGTCCAAAATATCCAAGTTCCTGACCTCAGACCTGCTTATTACCTGTTTATACGCGCGTCCTCTATTGGAGAATGTAAAGTAGAAGTAAGGTTTAAAAATAAAATAGGCCATTTAAACTTAATAGTAACAGATATTAAAAATAATAAATTTCTCATAGGAAAAGACTGGATAGTATTTTTTGATATGGTACAAATTAATGTCCAACAAAATAATAATTTTGAAATTAAATATACTAAGGGAACTGAAATACCTTTTGCAGATTTTCTTTCAAGATTTCCAAATCCTGAAAAAAGGGAGAAGGAAGAGGAAATGGGAGAAATTTTATTAATAGAAAATTCAATATTAGATTACGTCTTGGTATCAGACAAAACCCAAGAAGATCCAACTCTTAGAAAAAAAAATATAAATTAATCAAGTACGATAAGTATGATATTGACTCATATGTAGATATAAAACCTTATCTTAGAATTAAAAACGAGATAACAATAGTAAGAAATTGCCTATTTTTCGGAAATAGAATGATAATCCCCGATTCCTCAAGAGAATATGTTTTGAATATCATTCATGAAAATCATATTGGAATAAATCAAATGGAGACTCTGGCCAGAAGTTATGTCTATTGGCCAGGAATGGATGAGCAAATTGAAAAATTGTCTAAAAGCTGTAGCATTTGTATTGAAAACACATCAAAGCTGCCAAACCAGGAATTTACTGAGTGGACTCCACCAAACAAAGTTTGGAAGAGGATTCATCTTGACTATTTCTATTTTGCGGGAAAAACCTTTTTGATATTAGTGGATGCGCATTCTAATTGAATAGAATGTCAAATGGTTCCAAATACATCGGCGGGATTCTGCATAGACTTTTTGAGAGAATGTTTAGCGAGATATGGTATCCCGGAGGTGGCGGTAATGGATAATGGGCCCCCTTTTAGAAGTTATGAAATGAAGACATTTTTCGAAAGAAACGGCATACATGCGATGTTTAGCCCCGCCTGCCATCCAGATAGCAACGGACTAGCGGAAGTCTCTGTAAGAGAGATAAAAAAAAGCTATGAGAAGAATTATTTCGGAGGAAAGAGAATTACCCCTTGAGTTTTCTTTGATAAAAGCATTATATGCATATAGATTGAGTCCTTTGACTAGAACGGAAAAATCCCCTGCTGGAATATTTTTAAATCGCGAGATTAGAACGAAGATTTCCATGTTGAGCAAGAAATCAGTAAGAGTAGGGACATTGAAAAATAAAAAACAGAGCAATAGCTACAAAATAAATGATAGAGTAAGATACAGATGGATGGAAAGAGGAAAGCCGAAATGGATGTTTGGGATTGTAAAGAGAATAGTAGGAAGCGCGCGCGCAACAGCTGTATGATAGAAACTGATGGAATTGAAAAGAAAGTACACACTAACTATATGAGGAGAAGTATGGAGAGAAAGGATGTTTCGTCATCAGAAGAAGGAATAAGCTACCCAAGGCATCAGACGTCAAGTCCAGTTGCAGTTTTAGTTTAAAATTCATATTTTTACATGTTTCCTTTCATTATACCTTCAAATCACAACCACAAACCTTTTATTAATATATCTTAGGCATATGTAAAATTATCTTGATATATTATAAATGAAATTTTTAAATAAAGGCGAAGAAAATTATATATATATATTATATATAATAACATATTAATAAATATTACACCGGATAATAAAACTTTTGTATATAGATAGCTAGGTATAGTTCAATATCTTTGTGGAGGAGATTGATTAAAACTTTAAAACTAAAAACTAAGTTAGATAATTATCTATATAGGTAATTAACAATAAAAAATAAACACGAAATATCTATCATTAGAAATCTCAATACAAAATAATAATTCAAACGCACATGTTTAGAAAAAAAAGCAATTCGCCCATGATAAATGAATAAATTAGAATTTGGAAGCAAAAAATCTACGATTGGAAAATTGTATTAATCAAAAAAATTATTTAACCACTATTTAGAAAATAAAAATAAGTGTGACACATGAAGTAAAAAATGGAAATCTTGGTATATAGTATTTTTTTTGGAGGTTGATTAAAACTCAAAACCTAAAACTCTGTCAGTGCATTATCTATATAGGTAATTAACAATTAAATTGGAAACACGAAATATCTATCATCAGAAATTGATAGAATGAAACGGAGGGGTTGAGAATAAACCAATATTAATTTATTTGACATATATCGGACGCGGTATCCCAGCTTGGGATATTGCGCCTAAATGAATTTTAGCAGCTCAATTTAATACACAAGGGATTGAAAATAAAATTAAAACTAAAAAGTTTGTTTTCTCCAACAGAAAATAAAACTCAAAATGAATCTACAAAAAAATATTGATTTTACATATTCGCCCATTTCTTCGATAGGATAAAAATGATTACTTCTGTAGCTGTGAAAGATTGGGCATTCTATCAATAAATGTATTCAGTCTTGGTATCATTTTCCACCGAATCAGCTAGGATCATCTTTTGCCTGATTTAGGTCAGAAATTCTCCAAAATTTCCATGATTTGTAATAAATTGTGTGTTTTGAAATTGGGACGAAAATATTAATGAATTCCAAATGGGGGAAAAATATCTTAAAGGTTTCATTAGTGTTAGCTATTGTTTCAGACATTCTTAATTCTATGAAGTAGTGAATTATAGTTGAGGCACATGCGGTTTAAATAAATTAATGCATTTTTGATTAATTAGCCAAATCATGTTAGATTATCAAAGATTCTATGTGATGGGACAGGATAGGTATTTTCCCCAAACTATGAATGTAATTTGATGAGGTTGTTTTATAAGCTCTCATCATTCAATGAAGATTCTGACATTGTTGAGAGCTTAATATTTGCTTACTTATTTTATTAATAAATATATACAATATTTCAGCTACAATCAATATTGTATATTTTCATAGTTTTTCGAGTATGAAAACTATTTATCTCTAACCTTTATCTTGAAAATTTCCGTCAAAGGGAAACCCAGATCATAATTATACCATGAAATATAAATAACCTCTTCGAAAATATGAAAAAAATAAACTAAGACAAAAGAAGGTTTTAGAGACCTCTCCTTGTCTTCAATCGTGCAAGGAGAAACGCCCAAAAGAAAATAATAATAGTAATAAAACTATAATATATCCTAATATAGAGTAAAAGTAATAAAATTAAGAGATATAAAAAATTGAATATTCGTAATTCATCTGAAACCTCACCTAGTTCTCATTAAAATTGATTATATATTTAATGTGCAATATAAAACTTAATTCTATGTATTTTTTATCATTACCTGAGTTTGACATTCCTTACTAGAGAGGAAGAAATCATCTGAAAGAAATACCATCTTGTCTTGAATCGTGTTTGCAGTAATGACAGACTTGTCTTGCATAGCTTTTACAATAGTGTCAGAATTGTCTTGAATACCATCGCATTAGCGACAGAGTAGCCTTGAATATAATTCGCAGTTGTGACAGACTCGAGTTGCATTCACAATAACGACAGACTTGAATCGCATTCGCAGTAGCGACAGTCTTAAATAGAATTCGCGGTAGCGATAAACTTGTGTACCATTCGCAGTAACAACCGCCTTGATTTGCATTCGCAGTAATGTCATGGTTGAGTAGCAATCGCATTAGCGGTTATTAAATATTATGAAAAAATATTATTTTGTAAGGGGATGTAGCTCAGATGGTAGAGCGCTCGCTTAGCATGCGAGAGGTACTGGGATAGATACCCAGCATCTCCATCTTTTTTTTTTCTTTTTGCAGTGTCAGTGAAAAATTTCGGTATATTCATATTACCTTTCATTATAACTTCAGATCACACTCACAAACCTTTTATTAATATATCTTAGTTGTACATGAAATTAACTGTATAGATATAGGAAATATACGTATTTATAATCTTCAATTTAATGAGATTGATGATTGAAAATAAGTCGACTATATTTTTAAAAATTATGTATTGTTTTATATACCCTGCATTTACTAAGGGAGATAGCTTAGGGGTGTTGAAAGAATCTATGAACATAAGCTTATAGGTGTGCAGAGAATGCAATTTCAAGAAAGTGCATCGAGCAATGTTCTTCCGCAAATATTATTTTATTCTTAAGCTATTATTAGCAAATTATAATTATAAATTCAATTGCCATCCATCGAAGTGAATATACATAATTATTTTTAAAACATGTTTCTTATAATATAGATTATAAAATTTTATCTCTACAGAACTTATTGCAGTGATCAAATTATTGGAAAAAAGGGCTTGATATAAGGAGAGGATTAAATATATAGAAATATTAGGTTTATATATAATATATTTAATATATATTAAGTGTTTTGTTATTACATATATATGATTTAATGTTATAAATTAAAGACATTTCACTGAGCTCTTCCAAGAGTTAAAGTAAAAATTTGAAACCTTTGCAATTTTTTGTTTGTTTAAAAAAAATGGAGATGCTAGGTATCGATCCCAGTACCTCTCGCATGCTAAGCGAGCGCTCTACCATCTGAGCTACATCGCCGTGTAGTTGGCCTTTTTCTTTTTACATATTTTCATGATGGCAAGATGACAGATGGCAATTAGGGGAATTTTGTCTTAATATGTTGTATCTGACATTAGATTACATCCAAAAATAAAGGTATACAACACTAGATTCAAATTAAATGGGGGAGTGTATTTCAGATAGAAGCAATTTTATATTTGTTTTTAAATTTCATTCTCAATTTTCAAGATATTTCCAGACCATGTAGATATCTGGCATTTTATAGAACTAGTAAATATATATATATAAAATTGAATGTCTGTCTGTCTGTCTGTCTGTACTCTATAGATTCAAAAACCATACATCTAATCGCCGTGAAATTTTGGGATATTATTAGGTATATCACCGGGAAGGTTTTTGAAAAATAATTTCATGAATATCTTGAATATCCTTAGAGTTATTTGCAGATTTGTAGATTTAACTCACAAGCAGCGCCCCCATTGTGACGATGATAACAAGTTTTCTTATCACTAAGTTTGTTATCTTAAATATTATTTATCAAAAGTAAGATTATCTCAGGATGACACGGCAATTTATTTGAGACAAGAATAATGATACAATTCCAAGGCGAAGATACTATTCCTTTAACTTCCAATTACCGAGGGAACCAATTAATATTGATTTTATTCAACTTATCGAGTATTTTTCAAGGGACCGGGAAAAATGTTCGCTAGATAAAACGATGATTTTGTAATGTAGAAAATTAGGAAAGACAAAATTCAGGATGACACGGCACACAAGGACCGGGAAAAAATGTTCACTTTATCGAGAGATTCAAATTTACGAGTTTGATTTTCAAAATATATATATTTTTTTATTATATATATATAAGTTTAAAATACAATATAACGCGGCTGATGATTGTAAAACGAAAATTAAAATTATACCGCGAATGTTTCTTTTAAAAATCGAAATTTATTTTCAAAGAGAAATAGCGACATTTCTAACTTTGAGGATGAGGTATGGAAAGGTGAAACATGAAGAGTAATGGAGAACGGAAAAATAAAAATAAAAGAAAAATAAGTTTATAGAGAAATGTTTTAACAAATATTCGTTAGACAAACCTTTACTCGGGTAAAACCTCGGGCGAAGCCGGGTACATCCGCTAGTATTACTATAATTTTTAATGTAAAAAATATCAGACATTAGGTGGCTGGAGATAGACTAGAGATAGAATTTCTATATTTATTTTCAAATGAAGGAAATAGTTGAAACCATTTTTTAGGGCATTAGGCGTCCAACCTTCCAAAAAAAATAATAATAATAATAAGTAGGTAGTAAGAAACCTCAAAGTTATAAATAATTTTGAGCATTATCACAGAATTGTATGAACATTTCAAATTAGCCACAATAATTTTTTTTAAATGTATTATCTATCTATATATATATATACTAGCGGACCCGCCCGGCTTCGCCCGGGTTTTACCCGAGTAAAAGTTTGTCTAACGAATCTCTCGATAAAGTGAACATTTTTTTCCCGGTCCCTTGAAAAATACTCGATAAGTTGAATAAAATCAATATTAATTGGTTCCCTCGGTAATTGGAAGTTAAAGGAATAGTATCTTGCCTTGGAATTGTATCATTATTCTTGTATGGATGTACCCGGCTTCGCCCGGGTTTTACCCGAGTAAAGGTTTGTTTAACGAATATCTCGATAAAGTGAACATTTTTTCCCGGTCCCTTGAAAAATACTCGATAAGTTGAATAAAATCAATATTAATTGGTTCCCTCGGTAATTGGAAGTTAAAGGAATAGTATCTTGCCTTGGAATTGTATCATTATTCTTGTATGGATGTACCCGGCTTCGCCCGGGTTTTACCCGAGTAAAGGTTTGTTTAACGAATCTCTCGATAAAGTGAACATTTTTTCCCGGTCCCTTGAAAAAATACTCGATAAGTAGAATAAAATCAATATTAATTGGTTCCCTCGGTAATTGGAAGTTAAAGGAATAGTATCTTGCCTTTGAATTGTTTCATTATTCTTGTCTCAAATAAATTGCCGTGTCATCCTGAATTTTGTCTTTCCTAATTTTCTACATTACAAAATCATCGTATCATCATGATAATATTTAGAGCAGATTGTTGAATTATAACAGATAAATTAGAATATTTATCTTGATTATATCTAGGCGAAAAGTTATTTCAAAAATTTTATTTGCTAGAAACCTTCCCAGTACTATCCTAAATAACTTCCCAAAGTTTCATGGCGATCCAATGAGTGGTTTGGTCAAGCATAAAGGACAAACAGACATACATTCATTTTTATATATATAGAAGATTAACAGTAATTAAACGTAACAGTAAGAAAATGTTGATTTTAAAATATTTTAATTTTAAAATATTTTAATTTTTTCATATTTTAAATATGTAAATAGAGTCTCTTAAGAAAGACCACCTAAAAACATGAATCAACTTGTTTCTCCTGTTGGTGGTCTCTCATTGAAGATTCTAATTGTTATTAAAGAATCTCTAATTGACCTTTAATAAGAGACTGCCTCTTGGAGAGACGGTGTAGCTACGAAATGGATATTCCCGGCTTCGCCCGGATTTTACCCGAGTAAAGGTTTGTCTAACGAATCTCTCGATAAAGTGAACATTTTTTCCCGGTCCCTTGAAAAATACTCGATAAGTTGAATAAAATCATTATTAATTGGTTCCCTCCGTAATTGGAAGTTAAAGGAATAGTATCTTGCCTTGGAATTGTATCATTATTCTTGTCTCAAATAAATTGCCGTGTCATCCTGAATTTTGTCTTTCCTAATTTTCTACATTACAAAATCATCGTATCATCATGATAATATTTAGAGCAGATTGTTGAATTATAACAGATAAATTAGAATATTTATCTTGATTATATCTAGGCGAAAAGTTATTTCAAAAATTTTATTTGCTAGAAACCTTCCCAGTACTATACTAAATAACTTCCCAAAGTTTCATGGCGATCCAATGAGTGGTTTGGTCAGGCATAAAGGACAAACAGACATACATTCATTTTTATATATATAGATATAAAATTGAATGTCTGTCTGTCTGTACTCTATAGATTCAAAAACCATACATCCAATCGCCGTGAAATTTTGGGATATTATTAGGTATATCCCCGGGAAGGTTTTTGAAAAATAATTTTTTGAATATCTTGAATATCCTTAGAGTTATTTGCAGATTTGTAGATTTAACTCGCAAGCAGCGCCACCATTGCGACGATGATAACAAGTTTTTTATCTATTAGTTTTATTATCACTAAGTTTATTATCTTAAAGATTATTTATCAAAAGTAAGATTATCTCAGGATGACACGGCAATTTATTTGAGACAAGAATAATGATACAATTCCAAGGCGAAGATACTATTCCTTTAACTTACAATTACAGAGGGAACCAATTAATATTGATTTTATTCAACTTATCGAGTATTTTTCAAGGGACCGGGAAAAAATGTTCACTAGATAAAACGATGAATTTGTAATGTAGAAAATTAGGAAAGACAAAATTCAGGATGACACGGCACACAGGAACCGGGAAAAATATTCACTTTATCGAGAGATTCAAATTTACGAGTTTCAAATTATCAAAATATATCTATTTTTTTAAATAAGTTTATAGAGAATTGTTTTAACAAATGTTCATTAGACAAACCTTTACTCGGGTAAAACCCTGGGCGAAGCCGGGTACATCCGTTAGTTTCAAATAATTCAGCATAGCCTTTGAACTATTGCATATATAGAGTTAAGAAAAATAAATAAAAGGGGGAAGATTATAATCATATATGTAACAAATTGTCCGACATTTAACTAGTGTCTCGAGGTTCTATATCGCTCCAATACTTATTTATTTGAGCATTGGACTACCATGAGCTGGTGACAAGAAAGTGTGATCACGTGTTCACCCCTATCTCCCGTTCCCGAAGTTTCCTCATCAATAATCTAAGAATAGAAGGTTAGAAGCATTTGATTTATAAATTTTATGGCTAAAATTTAAATAATTAATTGATTGATAAAAATATTTTGGAAATCCTATTTTAGAATGCACTAAAAAGGAGAAAACACATATTTCAGCTACCACTATTGAAAAATAAGATTTATATGAATAAAAATCAGTGGGGGAATACCATCGTATATTGAGGGAAAAAGTCAAATATTTAGTGAAATATAAAACTTACTTTTCAATTGGTCATGATAAATCACATTAAGTTCTGAATCTTAAATGTGAAGGCGATTGTGTAAGTTTCGTAGTATAGTAAGAATAAAAATCTTGTTAGGCCCCTTTTTGAATCATTAAAAACAACAAGACATTTCAATCCAAATCCTTTGGAAAAGTTTACTTACTTTAGAAACGAAGAGCTCCTATTTCCCTTCTTTTATCAAATCTATGACATTCAGGGAGGGGTTATATAAACAACGTGAGAAAATATATTGGTAGATTTTTAAAACATCGTAGTCAAATCAACAGCGTTTCATACACTTGGAGTGACACCTTCTGAATAGTCTTCAAATCTAACACTTCCTATACAGCGAGTGTTGCATTAGATTATATAGAGACATCACTTGAAAGCTCTAATGGTTGACAGCCTATCAATGCAGTCTGTATGCCTATAGCCATTATTGCCCTCGGCAATCCCCGACCTAAACATGACTTAGTCGCAATAGCTGGAAAATAAATCATTGATAAGGCAATGGCGTACCTTCTAAAAATAAAATATTAAAAATTTCAGTATGAATGTTTATTTTCAAATAAAACAAATTTCTACTGAACTTGGGCATTTTTTAAAAAAATATTGGAATCTCTTTGTTTATTAGTAGAGAACCCTTTCAGCTGTTTCGCTAATTTAACCGCCAGACCGATTTCGCTTCTCTGATCCTGTATTATACGATTTGACCTGAATATGAAACAATGTGAAAGAGGGACACTTAGTTATGTTTTCTAATAAAGCTGCAAACATGAACTTTTCGGACAGTAGAAATAAATATAAATAGTTGCATCAAGCAATGCCCTACCGCAAACAAAAATAACAAGGCAAGTTAGATGTAAATTAAACATAAGAAAATAATGCCCCATCTCTGTACAAAACAAACTCTTAAACACAAATGTTTCTTTCATTTCAGTAAAGAGAGTTGAAATTTTGTTTTATTTGAAATGAAGCAGTCTTTCTTATAGGTTACTAACGGACGTACCCGGCTTCGCCCGAGGTTTTACCCGAGTAAAGGTTTGTCTAACGAACATTTGTTAAAACAATTCTCTATAAACTTATAAAAAGAAAAGATATATTTTGATAATTTGAAACTCGTAAATTTGAATCTCTCGATAAAGTGAACATTTTTTCCCGGTCCCTGTGTGCCGTGTCATCCTGAATTTTGTCTTTCCTAATTTTCTACATTACAAAATCATCGTTTTATCTACATATTTTCCCGGTCCCTTGAAAAATACTCGATAAGTTGAATAAAATCATGGTCGTTTATGGAAGATGGACGTAGTTCCCGGAGGTCACCCGCCCCCCGCGCGCCAGGACCTCTTGATCCCTCTGATTGGCCGGCGGCCGGACGGGGGTGGGGGGGGCTCTTGATCCCTCTGATTGGTCGGTGGGAACTTGGACTGACCGGCCGGACGGGGGGGCGGGGTGGGGGCAGACCTAAGCCTATTCCCGTCGCAAGGTGGCGCTGCTTGCGAGTTAAAGCTACAAATCTGCAAATAACTCTAAGGATATTAAAGATATTCAAGAAATTATTTTTCGTAAACCTTTCCGGGGATACACCTAATAATATCCCAAAATTTCACGGCGATTGGATGTATGGTTTTTGAATCCATAGAGGACACACACACACACACAGACAGACATTCAATTTTATATATATAGACTAGACGGGTGACCCGGGCTTCGCCCCGGGATTGACCCGTGTGCATATCTACCCGAGTGATATATATTTAGATACGATTTTTTTATAATTGTTTGTTATTAGCATTATCTATTTGTTTACATCAGCATAATTTAATTTAATCTTTGATAGAGGGCACTGTTCGTGAGCTAAGTAGAATAATTTGAATATATAGTTTTAATAATTGATTTATATATTTTTTTTTAAAATAGCCTATCGTCTTCCCCGTATTTTTTTTTACCTATGTATGGAAATTTTGGTTTGAATTAGTGAACTACTGCGAATTTGTATACCGGACATACAAACAAACAAACATACAAACATTCATTTTTATATATATAGAAGAAGATATATTATTTCTTTAAAAAAACACACCAAAAATTATATAAGGTGTATTACCAATTTGAAATTTCAAAAATTATATTAATATATAGAATATTTTCAGGAAAATCTGAGAACGTTACAAGATAAAAAGACTTAACCTACAGCAGAGAAGGAAACGTTTTTTTTTCTTCTTCTGTGAATTGAAAAAGTCTAAAACCTGAAACCGGAAGGCTTAATTGCATTTCTTTCATTTTATTATATAATCTGTAATTTAGAGCATAAAAACTGTTTATCAAGACTTTACCTCAAGTTTCCATCAAAGGAAAATTCGGACATATCTATATTATAAAATAATATTGATTTCCTCGACCAAAATTAACAATAGAAAAGAAAAAAATAGGTTTAGAGACTACTCCTTGTCATCAATTGTACAATGAGAAACGCGAAGTTGAGATAATGATGAAAATACAATACTTATATTCAATCATCATATAGAGAAAATATAATTGGGAACAATTTTTTTTTTTGAAAAACCAAAGCTAACCAAAACTTCACGTAGTTCTTATTAACATTGATTATATTATTAAGGTGAAATATCATACTTAACTCTTATTTGTTTCATTATCATTACCTGTGTTTGTCATTCCTTAAGAAAGAAGAAAAACTCCCTGAATGAAGTGCCTTCTTGTCTTGAATCTCTCGCATTCGCAGTGATGACAGACTTGTTCTGAATAGCATTAGCAGTAGCGAGAGACTTGAATTGCATTCGCAGTAGAAACAGACTTATCCTGAATAGCATTCGCAGTAGAAACAGACTTGTCCTGAATATAATTCGCAGTAGAGATAGACTTAAATAGCATTCACAGTTGGGACACACTTGTCCTGAATAACATTCACTGTAGTGACAGATTTGCGTTGAATAGTATCTGACTTTTCTTTAATAGAATTCGAAATAGCGAGAGTTATCCTGAATAGCGTTCTCGGTAGCGTCAGGGTTGTTTTGAATATAAGTGGCAGTAGCGACAGACTTGTTCTCATCATTCTAACAGACTTTCCTTGAAAAACATTCACAGTAGCGACAGACACTTCTTGAATAGCAGTCGCAGTAGCGACAGACTTTTATTAAATAGAATTCGTAGTAGCAACACAGTTGTTCTGAATAACATTCACAGCAGCGAGAGGGGTGTCTTGAAAATCATTGGAATAAGAGAGAGAATTGATCCGAATCGCATTAGCAGCAGCGATAAAGTATATTTATGAATAATATTCGCAGTAGCGACAGAGTATACTCTTGAATAACATTCACAGTAGCTACAGAGTAGTCGTGGAAAATGATTCGCAGTAGTTACAGACTTATCTTGAATCTAATTAGCAGTGGCGACATACTTGAGTGCGTTTAAAGTAGCGACAGTCTTGTCTTGAATCGCGTTCGCAGTAGCGACAATTTGGAATAGCATTCGTAGTAAATATATACCTGAGTATCGTTCGCAGAAGTAACAGGCTAAAGTAGCATTCGCGGTTGAAACCGACTTGAGTAGCATTTGTAGTAGTCTTCTTCTTCTTCTTCTTCTTTCTTATCTCCACTCAATCATATTAGAATATCAAGTTGTGACCGTTTATGGTGTCTGTTTGACAACCATCATGACTGGGTGAAGTAGAATGCGTCTGCCTTTGCCATTAAGACTAGAAGAACTACTCAGTGGCAGGCCGACTTAGCTCCAAAAGAAATGGCCGCCTCTGACATGAGGAACAGACGCCATGTGCAGCCGCTCCTAACATGGAGTACAAACGCTGCTCATCCTGTATCCCTGGATTAGGAGCCCTTACAGGGTATTATCAGCCGGGCCAGATGAGCCCAGGTATTTTAGCGAGCTTGTTACTGCTCCCCCTCCTCCTTTTTCATCCGGGCTTGGGACCGGCAAAGGCGGAGTTCAAGTTCGTAGTAGTGACATTCTTGAATAGATTTCACAGTGGAGACATACTAGTGTTATCATTCGCAGTATTGACAGACTTGAATAACATTCGCAGTAGAGATAGTCTTGAATAGCATTCATAGTAGTCAAGGTCTCGAATAGAATTCGCAGTTTTGACATTCTTGAAAAGCATTCGCAGTAGGAACAGTCTTGTATAGAATTCGTAGTTGTGACAGTCTTGAATAGAATTCTCACTGACGACAGACTTGTGTTAGCATTTGCAGTAGTAACAGGCTTAAATAGAATTCCTAGTAGTGAACGTCAAGAATAGCATTCGCATTTGCGACAGTCTTGAATAACATTCGCAGTAGCGAATGTTCTCTAGATAGATTATTTATTCACAAACCTTTTTATTCAAGATTGCTTCCAAGAAATATCAATTCATAATAGATTAGTGTTCAACATTATTATCCTTCAATCAATATATCTCAAAAGATAGCATTCTTCAAAGTCATCTGAATAGACAGTTAACTTGCTAATTTGATAGATCATATATATATTTATTTTGAAAATATTAATGGTAATAGATATCTCCATTGTTGGCAAAAAAAAATGTTTGAAAAGTTTAGTATAATTTTAAAATGATAGGTCTATATAAAATATAAATAGAGAGAAACTTGGTATAGATCGTGTCAGAACATTATCTCAGAAATCAACAAATGCTTTTAATTAAATTGATCGAAAATTATTCATCAATCAAAAGTTCACAGATTCAGTAAAAATATCTTAATTTGGACCTGTTTAAAATAGGAACTTGTGTCTTCCTAAAACCACGTGGTCTCAGTTCATCCCTCTTTTATCGATTTTCTGTTATATATAAAAAATATTACATGAAAAAAAATTAACATCATTTTGGTAATTGATATCATTATTTTTTTTTGTTTTGTTTCGGGTGAAAAAAAAAGCAGTAAGGTCTGTAGAGAGATAAAATATTTGATGATATTACTTAAAGAAACACATTGCCAGTAAATTTATTTGTACACAATTTTAACGATAGACGGCAATCAAATTTATAAATGTTTGTGTTCCTACAGCCATTATCGCTCTCAGCGACTCCCAACATGGATCTGACGACCAGACTCACACAATTCCGCTGGACTCTGAGGACTTGAAAAAAATCTTCAGGTGAAAAAAAAAAATGTTTCTGCCAGAGCTCGAACTTGGGACCTTCCGCGTGTTAGGCGGATGTGATAACCACTAAACCACAGAAACTTACATTAATGTAATTAATAGCCCCTTATAGAATGAAAAGAAAAACCTTTTGAGCGTTGTATAAGGCAACATTGATACAGTTCCACGATTTAATGTTTGTTTTGATTTTATGCCCTTCATGCACGGGTACTTATACCGTTTTAAGATTAAAAAAAAGCAATTGATATTAGACTCTTTTTTTTCTTTTGAAAAAGTCAAATTAACATATTTTGAAACTATAATGTTCTTTAAGAAAACAGGATAATATAAAAATATATTCAAATTTGAATAGCTATTATATTGCGAGAATAAGGTTCTTTTGACAGTACTATAGACCTTCCAGATAACTTTGGTTTGGAGCTCGCCAGTTCTACATTTAATTTCGAAAAATCTACGCTATCATTTAGTTTCGCATTCATTTTCACAAATTTGCATAGGTAGAGTGAAGCCTGTCTTACCATACTTCACACACGCAATCACGACTCTATGCTCAATGATAGTTAAAATTGTTTCGTGATAGGTTCTCTAAACCTTAATAAAAAATAACTATGGAAATCTTCACTCTGACTTAGGTAAGTTGGACTTAAGTGATTTCAGTTGATTCATCTATCGAGTATCAGCATATTCTCTTCACCTCATTTAGTTATCACGTGTGTACTGACAGGATTGATTTAAACAACATTTATTAATCAGGACAGTGGTAATAGGTATTTCTTTATTAGTTTAAAATATCAAGCTTTCAAATGTCAGCTCATCATCAAGCCAATTATTTCGCAAATACCTACTATATAGACGCGTAGACGTGAAATTTACATATCTGAACAGTGTAGAAAAACAATATATATATATTTAACACTTTAAATATTTAACTTTACAAACTGATTTAATCATACCAAATAAATCGAAAAGAATTTTCAAAATAAATACACTGAGCAATAATTATTTTATAAAAATTAATTAATAGATTAAGAAAATATTGAATGCATGGATCATAGATCCCTATGGTAAATTTCTATGGATTTATCTGTGTGGTGTGTAAAAGAGAGTTGTGGCGTCTTATTATTTTTATTTTTTCTGTAATTTGATGTGATGGTATTGCTTAGGTATTTCTATTTATTTTAGATTGATGATTCAAAATGAGTCATTTGTATTTTGAAAATATATTTTGGAAATAACATTTTACATCCTGTAGGTTGAATTCATAGCCAATGAATTCGTATTTTATGTTATTTGATGGCGATTATTCCACCTCTTATATGTTTGATATCTTCCTTGGTTTATCCCAAGTGTTCTGAGCGGTTAATCAATATTATGAAAAAAAATTACCTTGCAAGGGGATGTAGCTCAGATGGTAGAGCGCTCGCTTAGCATGCGAGAGGTACTGGGATCGATACCCAGCATCTCCATCTTTTTTTTATATAATTTTAATATAAAAATACTTTCTATGTTGCAGAGAACCTTTCATTTTTTTTAATATCCCTAGTACACGTGGTACAAGACATGATAATCATGGTGGGTAGAAGTTGGCGACTGCTTTTACTGTAAGTGCACTACATGTCTACAAATGTAAAAAGCATTTCGACTTTTGAACTTACAAATGTTCCAGAATTCCGTTTGGCACTCGCTGGTGGGGTGGACATTTGCAAAAATTGGGGGTCATTGAACCATTTTTTTTAACCAGAAAAAAGTGCCTAATATGGGATTCGAACCCGGGTCGTAGCAGTCGAAAACCAACAGTTTAGACCACCCTTCCACTGACCCCTGTTGAAAATAATGAATATGAAGTGTTTTTCACACACACATAGATTAAATCTGCCATCTTCAATACGTGCTACTAAACAGATTGTTGTTCAGGTATCAACTTATCCAAGTAAGAATGAACAAATATAGTTTGGTATTGGCTAAGTCGATCTGTTTTAATACATTAACATATTCAAGAAGATCTTCTTTGAATAATCATATTTGCTCATGATAACGGTGGTGGCGCCTTTGTCATATTTATTAATAACCATATATACACTGCGTGACATTGAAAATGGAACACCAAGAAATAGTGGCCAGAAAATTATGCAAATTTCAGGGTAGACGCGCCTAACCGAGTTATGCAAATGATGTAAAATGCGCAGCTCTCGTGCGCACATGGAGTAAGATATAAGGGAAGGAACTTGCAGAAAGGACAGTATTCGTGTCGTTATTTCTTCAAGGAAAATCATTGTAGAAATGTTGTTCTTGTGTCAAAACACACGTGTAATAACAGAGAATGCCAGGTCATCGTAAACGGAGGCAGTTCAAGCAGACAGACGCTTTTACGAGGGGCATGGTAATCGGACTGAAAAGGGCAGGTTGGTCCATACGTCAAATCGCAGCTGATACACACCTTGGTGCGTCTACGGTGCACCGACTGTGGAGAAGATGGTTGGAACAAGGAAATGTGGCAATTTATAGGAATGCCGGTGCAACCAGAGTGACGTCAGCACGTGTGGATCGGCGTATCCTTCGACAAGCAGTGGCGGCCCCACAAGCCACTTGTACCGCCATCCTGCAACATGTGCAAGACACCCTAGATCATTCCATCTCGACCAGAACCATTTCCCGTCGATTGGTTGCTAATCGCTTGCACTCATGCCGTCCGCTAAGAAGACTACCATTGACCCCACCGAATAGGCGCCAATGTTTGGAATGGTGCCGGGCTAGATCGACGTGGATGACGGAATGGCACAGGGTCGTGTTCTCAGATGAGTCGCGTTTCTGCTTGTCCAGTGATAGTCGCCGTGTACGTGTGTGGCGTCGACGTGGAGAAAGGTCCAATCCGGCAGCAATTGTGGAACGCCCCACCGTGCGACAACGTGGAATCATGGTTTGGGGCGCAATCGCGTATGATTCCAGGTCACCTTTATTTCGTATTCAGGGCACTATGACGGCCCAACGATACGTTGATGATGTGCTGCGACCGGTGACACTCCCCTACCTTCAGGGGGTACCCAATGCCCTTCATCAGCAGGATAACGCCCGACCGCACACTGCTCGCATTAGCCAACAAGCTCTGCAAGATGTACAGATGCTTCCCTGGCCACCGTACTCTCCTGATCTCTCACCAATGGAGCACGTCTGGGACATCATTGGACGCCGTTTGCATGCCTTGCCACAGCCGCGTTCAGAAGACGAACTGTGGCAAATGGTTGAGAGGGAATGGAGAACCATCCCTCAGGACGCCATCCGTACTCTGATTGACTCTCTACCTAGACGTGTTGCTGCGTGCATCGCCGTCCGCGGTGGTCCTACTTGCTACTAAGCCGACGCCGTTCTCGCTCTGTATTATGACTATCATTTTGAAATAAAGATCACTTGTTGTTCGTCCCTGTCTCTCTCTGTCTGCCGAGTTTCATCACTTTCTGGCCACTATTTCTTGGTGTTCCATTTTCAATGTCACGCAGTGTATTTGTATTATGTTATTTGATAACGATCATTTCACCTTTTTTATGTCTGGTATCTTCCTTGGTTTATCCCTAATGTTCTGAGTGGTTAATAATTATTATAAAAAAAACACTATTTTAAGGGGATGTAGCTCAGATGGTAGAGCGCTCGCTTAGCATGCGAAGGTACTGGGATCGATACCCAGCATCTCCATCTTTTTTTCAGATTTAAAATAAAATTTTATATATACCTAGTGCCTCTCATTATAACTTCAAATAACACTCATAAACCTTCTATTAAGATATCTTAGTCATATATGGAATTTTTTTGTAAGATTTGTAATAAAGAGATTAAAAAATAAAAGCGGAGAGAATGATATTTTATTATTTATAAAAGTGTTGATAAATATTTGATGTTCAAAATTCTTGTTCTTTTTACATTTTTTTATTTTGAAAGAGTTGTAAAAAAAATCATAAATATACTTTCTTACCACACTCTCTATTAGAAGCCGCCTGAAGCGTAAATGTTCTCTGAAGAACCCTGCCATGCCCTCGCTGAGAGTATTTTTTTCATTGAGGGTTCATCATCTTCATTTTTATGTTTAAGATGTGTTCAAATTATGGCAACTCAAATACATTTCTACGTATCTCTGGAGATCTGGTTGCATTGAATGATGTTCGCCCATACATTTAAATTCTATGGGTAACTGTGGATGTTAAGATGTAAGATCTGGTTGCATTGAATGATGTTTGTCCATGCATTCAAATTCTATGGGTAACTGTGGATGCTAAGATGTAAGATCTGGTTGCATTGAATGATGTTCGCCCATACATTTAAATTCTATGGGTAACTGTGGATGCTAATATGTAAGATCTGGTTGCATTGAATGATGTTTGTCCATGCATTCAAATTCTATGGGTAACTGTGGATGCTAAGATGTAAGATCTGGTTGCATTGAATGATGTTTTTTCATATCCGGTGGATAACTGTGCATAAGGCTATACACAGGGTATTCCATTTTCAGAAGATATATTTTAGTGCTTCATTAAAATAAGTTACAAGTGTTATTTTATTACTTTTTTTAGATGTGTAAGCCTTGTCTTTTAGCAACAGTCCTGTATCGAGGTTTCCAGGAAATAAGGTTTCGCCTTAGAATAGTTTGATTTGAACCATCTCAACTACTTTCCAGAGACAATCTTTAGTCTTGCTTTTCTCGATATCTGAGAACAGTTTTGTAGATCTAAGAGCATCCTTAGGAGTTAATTTGGGTATTTGGCAGCAATATGCTTGAAAGGAATGTACAAAATGCTGGTTTTATTCATCTTTTTGGCCAAATATTTACCTGTTGAACGTGAGATATGACTCTTGGATTTATTCAGGTGCAATAAACGGATCTTGAGACTCTTGGATATAAAAATGTGACCTCTTTATTGAATAGTGGATCCAAGTTAAGTCTTTAATAGATTTGCTGCTTTTATCTTGACATTTTGGCCCATTTTATGTATAGGAAACTACCTTTTTTTTTTTTAGCAGAAACCTGCAACGATAGCGTTTTTGCCTTTTGAGAAATCTTCCTTGCATTGCTTGACCCAGTTCTGAAAGGTTTTCATTTAAGAGTTAGCGTGGTAAATGGCACAGTGATGGTTCCTATCATTGAGGCAAACCCATGCCTTGTTCAGTGTAACAATATTCTTCCATTTTTTACCTGCTCTGTATTTTAATATCATGATTTTAATATTTTGATTAACGAGTATTTCTCCTTGGGAAATCTGAAAATGTAACCTTTTACAAATTCACTTATAATTTTAGGCATTTAGAATATTTAAAATTCGTATTTTCATGAAAAATAAACCAATTATTTTCCTTTCAGATAAATAAAACATCAATCGAATCGAGAACTACAGTGTTCTAAAATTGTTCTTTTAAAAATGGAACAGCATCTGTTCATCAAGGTTCAAACAAAAGTTTCAGCAGTTACGCACCATATATGCGGTACATAGGGAAGGGGGAAAGGAATAGGATAAAAGAGTTAGAGTAGAAAAAGTGCTAAAGACAGAACCATGAAAAATGTATATACAAACTCTAAAATAAGAAAGAAAATATAAAGGTTTTTTGAATGTATAATTTTTTTTATTAATTTGAACTATTATAAAAAAAATCCTAGTGCAAATTGTGAGATATATTAATTGATTTTTTATTTTTTATATTCAAATATATATGATGGAAACCCTAACAGTTTCAGGTACCAGTCTGGGTCTTGTCAAAAGGTAACCTTGCGGCTGTTTCTAATCACTACTTGACTACACTACCAATCTATTAAGCCCTGTCCATACACCTTAGTTCCATACAAGGTCTAAGAGATTGGTAGTGTCATGTGAAGGGTCGAAACGGCCGCCAGTTTTTTTTTTTTTTTTTTTTTTTTAAGACCCAACTTGGTACCAACATCTTACCACTCTTCTTGAAGCATTTGAGTTTTGTTAATTAAAATATGTTATCTCCGATTTGCACTCGGATTTTTTATTATAAAAACGTTTTTTCAATAAAACAAAATTTATACATTTAAAATCCTCAAATTTTATTTCTTATGTATAGTTTGAATATACATTATCATGGTTCTGTCTTCAGCATTTTCTAATCTAAACTCTCTTCTCCTCCTCCATTTTTTCTTTCACCATGTTCCGTATATATGATATATAAGGTTTAAAAGATATAAAAAATATTTTGTGGAATTTCAAAAATTTTAATTCTTTCTATATATTTTTTTTTGCTAATCTTTTTTCTAAATATATTTTTTTTAACGTATTCGATTAAATTATCTATTAAAAATGTTCATAAACATAAACAATTACATAATTTATATATTTATATATGTTTATAAAAATTCAATGACATTTATCAATAAAATATAAAATTATTTTTGCCAATGTTTTTTTATAATATTTATATTCAAATATTATATCTCTACAGACCTTACTGCAATGATAAAAATATTATATGTGAGGGCTTAGCTCATTAGTGATGTGAATCACTCAGAGGTTTCGCCAAAATAATCTCCAGACCACTCTACTATTGTATTCTATTGGTTTTCTATATACCCTGCATTTACTAAGGAAAACAGCTTAGTGACAATTTTGACAAATAAACAACTTTATTGACATCTCGTCAATCTTTACACTCAAAGGGAGTTATAAGGTAATAATAATGGTAGGAATGAGGAGAAAGATATACAATCGACAGAGCCCTCTCCGAGGGCAGTCCGGATCAGAAGATTTAAGCCGCCTTGAATCTAGACAGATCCCTGCCATTTGGGGAGTTCATGTTCGGAACATGTTTGATGTTAATGTCGAAGAATTTGTCGAGAAGAATTTTGTCTTCAGGCGTGAGTAGCCCGAGGAGGTGCTCCGTTTCTTCTTCGTAATAGACCGCGAGAATGATATCCATCCTGACCACATTATTCTTGTTATATATGGAGTGCAGGAATTCTCGATCCTTCAAACGGATGAGTAACTTTTCTATGTTCACATCGCCCTCAGGAGTGAGAGCTATAGGGGGTGCAGGAGCGGTCAGGAGCTCATGGGTCATCGGGGTAGGTATTAGTAGCGGTGGGTCTACTGCGGTTGGTGCTGACTTCATCACATGGGGATTATTCTTGTTATATATGGAGTTCAGGAATTCTCGATCCTTCAAACGGATGAGTAACTTTTCTATGTTCACATCGCCCTCAGGAGTGAGAGCTATAGGGGGTGCAGGAGCGGTCAGGAGCTCATGGGTCATCGGGGTAGGTATTAGTAGCGGTGGGTCTACTGCGGTTGGTGCTGACTTCATCACATGGGGAGTAGGCGGCGCCGGCCCAGCAGACTGAGGCTCAGTGAACCTACGGGGCGAAGTGTGGGCCGCGGGACCAACACTTGGCACCTCTGGAGATGGAGCAGGGGGCGCTGGAGCAGGAGGTAGTGGCTCCACAGCTGAGGCTGGGGGTGCCAGTGCAGGAGGCCGAAGATCAACTGGTTGATGGGGCACAGCCTGGTCCGCAGGACCAACATCGGATACCTCCATAGAATGGGCAGGGGGCGCTGGTGCAGGAATCGGCACCTCCACAGTTGGAGCAGGGGGTGCTGGTTGCCCTGGCTGCTGAGGTGCGACGCCCTCCTAACGAGCATTGGGCAGCATGCCCTGCGGTGACCCTGCCTATGACACTTTGAGCATTTTATGCCAAAGGTCAGGAAGGCCGGCAGGGTGTTCCCCTTGGTCCTGATGTCCAGGCGGGTAGGCAGATGTCCAAGCGTTACGCCGTTGTTGAGGAGGACGAAGGCCTCGCGGCGGCCGTCGGCGTAGGTGTACTCGCCGAGCTTAAACTGCATGGGGGCTTAGTTATGTTGAAATAATCTATGGATATAAGCTTATAAGTCTGCAGAAGTTCATTTATACAATTTCAAAAAATGCATCGATCAATGTGTGTGTACTTCGGAAAATATCATTTCATCCTAAATCTTTTATTAGAAAATTATTATTATAAAGTCATTAGCTATCTATCGAAGAAATTTACATAATTATTTTGGCAATATGTTTCTCATAATATAAACTATCAAATTTTATCTCTGAAGACCTTAATGCAGTATGAAATTATTGGAAGATAGGGCTTGATATAAGGAGAGGATTCAATACATTTATTGGTTATATCATTAATATATTATCATTCAATATATATTAAGTTTATTATTATTATAACTTAAAAATAAAGTGAAAACAGTTTATTGAAGGAGGAGTCTCAAAAATCTATTGTAAAAACTACACACGCTTGTTCGGCGGTACCTATACTAAATTGGAACAATATAGAGAAGATTAGCTTTGCAAAAACTCACAAATAAAAAGAAGATGGAGATGCTGGGTATCGATCCCAATACCTCTCGCATGCTAAGCGAGCGCTCTACCATCTGAGCTACATCCCCGTGTGATTGCCCTATTTATTTTTAAATATTTTAATAGAAATGTATTGCTGCGATATCTCGACAGAATAGATGGCAATTAGGGAATTTTTGACTTAATATGTTGTATCAAACAAATTATTTTAAAAAATCATCATAATAAAGGCACAACACGATATTCAAATGAAATGGGGGAGGATATTTCAGATAAAAGCAATTTTATATTTGTTTTTAAATTTCATTCTCAATTTTCAATATATTTCCAGACCACATAGAAATCTGGCATTCTATAGACCTGGTAAATACTATTAACATTTTCAATGTAGAAGAATAGACAAGAGAGAATAGAATTTCTACATTTCCTTTCAAATTAAGAAAATAGATACAGCCGTTTCTGTAACGTATTAAGCGTCAGGACTCCCACAAAAAAAAAGGTAGGTAGTAAGAAATTTAACACTAAAGATATTTGGAGCATATTAAAAGAAATATATTGACATTTCAAAATTAAACTATAATAAAAATTTTAAAATTTTACTTTTTTAAATAATTCAGCTAAAGTCTTTGACTTTTGGATTCATAGCATGAGAAAATAAAAGGGGCGAAGGACTAAAATAGTAACAGTTTGTTGATTATATAACTGGCGAATTGAGGTTTTATATCGCCAAAAACCTTTTTTATGTTAGCATTGGACTACCACGGGATGGTGACAAGAATATGTGATCCCACGGCGAACAACACGTGTTCACCCCTATCACTGGCCCCCAATATTTCCCCAGGAATAATCTAAGAATTGAAGCTTGAGAGCATTTGATTTATAACTTTTATGTCTGAAAATTGAATAAGTAATTGATTAATAAAAATATTTTTTGGAAAGCCTATTTTAGAATGCACTAAAAAGGAGAAGACAAATATTTCAGCTAACACGATTAAAAATTAGATTAAAATGAGTAAAAATCAGTGGGGGAATATCATTTTATATTGAGGGAAAGGTTAAAATATTTAGTGAAATATAAGACTTCCTTTTCAATTGGTCATGATAAATCACATTAAGTTCAGAATCATAAATGTGAAAGGCGATTGTATGTTTCGTATTGCAGTAAGAATAAAAATCTTTTTAAGGTCCTTGTCATATCATTTTGTTTTACTGCTCTACACGCAATCCTTTTTAAATAAAAAAAGACAATCCAAATGAAAATTATAAAATATGAATAGTTGCATCGAGCATTGCTCTACCGAAAATAAGAACAAAAAGCTAGTTAGATGTAAATTAAACATAAGAAAATAATGCGCCATATATATAAGAAACAAAGATGTAAACACAAATGTTCCTCTAATTGCAGTAAGGATATTTGAAAAATTGTTTATTTGAAATAGAGCCGTCATTCTTTATACATATTTCTTTTAGAATTTTTTTTTTTTTTGCTTATCCCTAGTACACTTGGTACAGGGCTTGATAATGATGGTGGGTATAAATAAGCGACTGCTTTTACTGTAAGTGCACCACATGTTTACACATGTGAAAATTGACCCCCTCTCTTAGAAATACACACTAAAAATTATATAAGGTGTATTACTAATTCAAAATTTAACGAAATAGGATATAATATGTGAAATTCAGTGAAATATGTAAAATCGGAATATTTACAAGATGATAAACTTAACCTACAACATAAGATAGATTTTTTTAATTCTATAAATTGCAAATGGTCCACAATTTAAAGCGGCATGATTATATCGTATTTCTTCTATGTAAATATAGGACAATAGCGTGTTATGCAACTAAAAAATCTCTAAAATCTACTGTATAAATCTGAGATTCCGAGTATATATAAAAATTCTTTATTCAGACTTTACCTCAAGTTTCCATCTAAAGAAAACTCGATCAAATCTATATTGTAATATAACATTAATTTCTTTGACCAAAAATCAACAATAAAAAGTCGGAACTTAAGTTTAGAGGGCCCCCCTTGCCTCAATTCTACAAGATGAAATGCGCAATATGATAAAATGATGAAAAATACAAAACCTATATTTTATCATCATATAAAAAAGGGAATACAATTAAGAGAATAATGAATAACCATTCTCGAACCGAGACTTCACATATTTCTCATCAATATCAATTATATTATTAAGGCGCAACATCAGACTTAACTTAAATTTGTATCGTTATCATTACCTGCTTGTCATTCCTTTCTAAAGAAGAAGATATCCACTGAAAAAAGTGTCATTTTGTCTTCGATCTCTCACATTCGCAGTAGCGACAGACTTGTCTTGAATATCCTTCTAAGTGGCCACACACAGGGTTATCTTGAATAGTTTTCGCAGTAGAAAAATACTTGTCCTGAATAGCATTCGCAGTAGAGAGAGAATTGTCATTAATTACATTGACAGTAACGATAGACCTATCATGAAGAGCATTCGTAGTAGCGATAGAGTATATTCTTGATTAAAATCACAGTAGCCACAGAGCATATTCTTGATTTAAATCATAGTAGCAACAGAGTATATTCTTGATTAAAATCACAGTAGCGACAGAGTATATTCTTGATTTAAATCACAGTAGCGACAGAGCATATTCTTGATTTAAATCATAGTAGCGACAGAGTATATTCTTGATTAAAATCACAGTAGCGACAGAGTATATTCTTGATTAAAATCACAGTAGCGACAGAGCATATTCTTGATTTAAATCATAGTAGCGACAGAGTATATTCTTGATTAAAATCACAGTAGCGACAGAGTATATTCTTGATTTGAATCACAGTAGCGACAGAGTATATTCTTGATTAAAATTACATCGGGCATACCCATCGGTTTCATTAAAAAGCTCACCAATCTGCTTAACAATAATGGATCCCCTGCACTTGTTTTCTGTGATGATCCTGAAACGCTGAGGAGCGCGATTACAGGGCTCTTAAAAACAGCGGCAGACCAATCTATACGAAACGACCTCACAAGAATGGATAAATCTAAGCTATACTCTCACTACAAAGACATTCACATATCTTTCATGACGGAGGGATACCTTTTAGGGGATTTTCCTTTCCCGGTTGTAAGACTACTCGCACAAGTTAGAATACTTCCAAGTTTTTTAGAGAAAACCACACCAAGATGCTCTGCGGTGAGGGCCCGATTTGTACCTTCTGTAATTCAAAACTAAAAAATGAAATCACTCACTATATTTTTGATTGCTATGCTCTGAAAAAAGAAAGAAGAACCCTTATGCTCAAAACTGGGCAACTCTGTGCTTCCCTTCCATCAATAATTGACAATATGACCCAGAATATGTATATTCCTACGGCGTTTTATGGTTTCCACAAGTCTGTATCTCAGAAGAAGGCCAAGTGACACTCACTCCTCACTTTCTTACTGCTACTTTTTTTGTGTTGTTTTTCTTGCTTCCCTCTTTCTTGTTTTTTTTTCTTTTTCTTCTGTATATATCGTTATTTCCTTTGTCTCCCTGCTTTGTTCTTATGCATACCTCTGGTGAATCCTGTATAGGGTCAGTGACCCTGAATAAAGGCTTTTTGTTGTTGTTGTTGATTAAAATTACAGTAGCGACAGAATTTATTATTGATTTAAATCACAGTAACGACAGAGTATATTCTTGATTAACATTCGCAGTAGCGACAGAGTATATTCTTGATTAACATTCACAGTAACGACAGAGTATATTCTTGATTAACATTCGCAGTAGCGACAGAGTATATTCTTGATTAACATTCACAGTAGCGACAGAGTATATTCTTGATTAACATTCGCAGTAGCGACAGAATATATTCTTGATTAACATTCGCAGTAGCGACAGAGTATATTCTTGATTTAAATCACAGTAGCGACAGAGTATATTCTTGATTAACATTCGCAGTAGCGACAGAATATATTCTTGATTAACATTCGCAGTAGCGACAGAGTATATTCTTGATTTAAATCACAGTAGCGACAGAGTATATTCTTGATTTAAATCACAGTAACGACAGAGTATATTCTTGATTAACATTCGCAGTAACGACAGAGTATACTCTTGATTAACATTCGCAGTAACGACAGAGTATATTCTTGATTTAAATCACAGTAGCGACAGAGTATATTCTTGATTAACATTCACAGTAGCGACAAAGTATATTCTTGATTAACATTCACAGTAGCGACAGAGTATATTCTTGATTAACATTCGCAGTAACGACAGAGTATATTCTTGATTAACATTCGCAGTAGCGACAGAGTATATTCTTGATTAACATTCGCAGTAGCGACAGAGTATATTCTTGATTAACATTCGCAGTAGCAACAGAGTTTATTCTTTAATAATATTTACAGTAGCGACAAAGTAAATTCTTGAATAATATTTACAGTAGCGACAGACTTGTCTTGAATCGCTTTTGAAGTGGCGAGATACTTGTGTTAGCATTCGCAGTAGTTAAAGTATTGAATTTCATTTGAAGTGGCGAAATACTTGAGTGCATTCGCAGTAACGACAGTCTTGTCTTGAATCGCGCTCGCAGTAGCGACAGTCTTGAATAGCATTCGCTGAAGCAACAGACCAAAGTATCCTTCGCGGTTGGACCGACTAGAGTAGGATTCGCAGTAGCGACGGACTTATTCGAATATAATTCGCAGTAGCGACAGATTTGTCTTGAATAGCATTCCAAGCGGCGACATACTTGTGTTAGCATTCGCAGTAGCGACACTCTTGAATCGCTTTCGCAGAAGCGACAGTCTTGAATAGCATTCGCAGAAGCAACAGTCTAGAGTAGCACTCGCGGTTGCGACACACTTGAGTAGCATTCGTAGTAGCAACAGACTTGTCTTAAGTGGCATTCGAAGATTGAATTGATTTTTCACAGAAGTAAATTATAATTGAATCATAATGTTCTTTGTAGATTATTTATTCACGGATAACTTTATTAAAAATTACTTCCAATAAATATTAATTCATAATAGATAAGTATTCATAATTATTAACTTTTAATCAATGTATCACAAAAGATAGCATTCTTTGAAGTCATCTGGATTGACATTTAACTTGCTAAACAATAGATCCTATATTTATTATTTTTAAATATCATTGGTAAAGAGATCTCATTGTTGGAAAAATATTTAAAGACTTTTATAAAATTAAAAATCTATATAAATTATGAATAAGAAGAAACTTGGTATAGATCGTGCCAAGACATTGTCTCAGAGATCAATTAACGCTTTTATTTAAAATTATCGAAAATGATTCATTTAAGATCACAGATTCAGAAAAAAATCCTATCTGGGACCTGATTAATAAAAGGAACTTGTGTGCTACTAAAACCACGTGGTTTCAGTTCATCCTTATTTTATCGATTTTCTGTTATATATAAGCAAAACTGCATACAAAAAATATATAGTATGTTGTTGTTGTCGTGTCCAATGAAGAGCCTCAGATGTCTCTGTGCATCTCTATCACAGGAGCAGCAATGTCCACTATCTTGGGTGTGTAAAGCTGCTGCTCTGGGTCCATGTCAAATTTCTGCAATGCTGCGGCCATTGCTGGGCATGAGAATATGTGGAGTAGGTGTTAGTTCCACACCAGGATAGTTGTTTCATGTCCTATGGGTTCTTGTGCCATCTGGATGTATTGTCATTCCTTTATAGTGTTTTGTTCTAAGTCTTGTTATAGTTTTTGTCCTTTTCTCTCAGAGTTTATTTCGCATATTTGATCTTTTCTTATATTTTTTGTTTAATCATCTTGTATTTTTCAAAAGCATCAGCGTCAAAAATACTGACATTTGTTCTTTTGGCTCAACTTTCTGGCTTACTTTGCAAATTCATCTGTCATTACATTACCCCAGATCCCAACATGGGCAGGAACCTAATGTAGAATGCAGTTCTTCTCCAATGGTTCCAGTTGGGTAAGTAATGAGTGTATTTTCTGTGTGATTTTAGTATTGCCCTTCTGAATTGCTTCTAGTGCAGATCTAGAGTCACTGTATATTAAAATTCTTTCTGCTTGATGCATGGATGATAGGTTAAGGCATACATCAAAGGCTTTCCAGATAGCTGTCAGTTCACAAGTGAAGTTTAACGAAATCTTTCCTGCTCCTTCTTTGATTTTGATGTATGTTCCATCTTGCAGTATTATGTTATTTCCGGCCCCTCCATTACTCAGGGTAAGGTCTGATGATCCAGCGGTATATGCTGTTAAATAATTTCTCTGATCGTATAAACCAATTGTGTCAAGTCCTTTCTTTTTAAGTATGTTTTTGTTCTATTTTTCATTGCAGGGTTCATTCAGGTTAAGATTGATGATTACATTTGATGGCAATGGGGTAGGAAATATTTGTTCTTCTTGAATTTGAAAGTCATTGTGTTTTATATTTATTCCCTTTCTAATATTGTTGTCGTACTGAAGTTTTGAAGATTTTTTGAGTCTTTCTTTTTGTGTACAGTTTAAATAGGTCCTAAGAGATATGTGTTCGGTTTCTTTACTTTTTAAGCTATTGGTGAATTTTATTGTTTTTAATTGTCTTCTGCTCAGAGTAGGTCAAGACCACATTCTCTCTGAAATTTCTCATTGTTGGTGGATGAAACAGCGCCAGTGATTATTTTGGCCGCTTTTGCTTGGACACTCTCTTGTCTTCCTTTTAGTGATGAACTTGAGGGAGCATAGACAGGTGTCGCATATTCCACTATTGGTCTTATTGAGGTGGTATATGTTGTTCTGGGAGTTTTGGGTTTTGCTTCCCAATTTGTTCCACATAGCCTTCTCAGAATATTTAGTTTTCTGTTAGCTCTATTTGAGGTGCTAATTATGTGTTCTGTAAATCGCAATTCCTAATCAAGTATCACACCTAGATTTTTTGGATTTCTAATTTTATCAATTATTTGGTGTTTATGCTTATTTTGGGATTAAATTTATGCCTTTTTTTCCTGTCAGTGGATAAGATATTCTTTATTCTTTTTATCTATAAAAATGAAATCCAAAATCGATGTTTGTTATCGCACTGCGCAAAATCTACAGAATCAATCATTATGAAATTTCGCATGTAGGTATCTGAAGATTTCGTTTAACATATAGGCTAGTCAAAAAGCTAAAAAGGTTAATGTAGTTTTTTTTTTATGTAAAACCAAAAACGTTAGTCCAGCCTTTTACCGCTTGGCGCAGCACTGGTCGCGACGATAAATGAATTTATTGGTTAATAATTTTACGCGTAGTTTGTTTACATGATGAAGGTTTTTAAAAGGTAAGAATATCCAATCGTCGTGAAACTTTAGGAAGTTATTTACTATACTACTGGGAAGGTTTCTGTTTGAATTTGATTTTAAATAAATATTAGTTGCAATTTTATTTGCAAATTTTATACTTTCACTCGCAAGCAGCGCCTCTCGCGGTTTCTGGTGAAATTACATTTATAAGTTGTAAAAATGCTAAAATGTGTTCCAAGCATAATAAATTTAATAATTTGAGGATTTAGTAATATAATATTCCAATGACGTTGTAAAAAACTTGGCATTTCAATATTAATATATATTTGAAGAAAATATCTTATTTAAAACTAGCGGATGTACCCGGCTTCGCCCGGGTTTTACCCGAGTAAAGGTTTGTCTAACGAACATTTGTTAAAACAATTCTCTATGAACTTATAATAAAAAAATAATAGATATATTTTGATAATTTGAAACTCGTAAATTTGAATATCTCGATAAAGTGAACATTTTTTCCCGGTCCCTGTGTGCCGTGTCATCCTGAATTTGTCTTTCCTAATTTTCTACATTACAAAATCATCGTTTTATCTAGTGAACATTTTTTCCCAGTCCCTTGAAAAATACTCGATAAGTTGAATAAAATCAATATCAATTGGTTCCCTCGGTAATTGGAAGTTAAAGGAATAGTATCTTTGCCTTGGAATTGTATCATTATTCTTGTCTCAAATAAATTGCCGTGTCATCCTGAGATATTCTTACTTTTGATAAATAATCTTTAAGATAATGAACTTAGTGATCATAAAACTTATAGATAAAAAACGTGTTATCATCGTCGCGATGGTGGCGCTGCTTGCGAGTTAAATCTAAAAATCTGCAAATAACTCTAAGAATATTCAAGATATTCAAGAATTTATTTTTCAGAAACCTTCCCAGTACTATACTAAATAACTTCCCAAAGTTTCATGGCCTTCAATGAGTGGTTTGGTCAGGCATAAAGGACACACACACACATACATTCATTCATTTTTATATATAGATAGATTTAATAAATGTTTTCAAAATATTTATGTGTCAAAAATATATTTAAACGCATATTAATATATACAGTTATCAGCGTCGTGCACAATTCTTTCTTAATTCTGTCACCGTTTGCTTTTGGTTCAGTGGTAGAATGCTTGCCTGCCACGCGGGCGCTCCGGGTTCGAGAGAGGCAGAGTCGTAATAATTTGACGACTATTGCTTTCTGTGGTATCAAAAGAACTTTGACTTTGTGTATGTACTTCAGATTATCTCTTATTAAGTGAAGAGGTAGAGTAAGAAATAAGGAAGCAGTATCGAAGGAACCAATTTTACACATACTAGTGTTGGTTTTAAAATTCCTAAATTACTTATAAAATAAGACATGTTGCCTCTGGAATAGCGATTGGCAAAGGAGGTATGTATGAGGTCAGAAATTTGGATAAGGGCAAAGCTGGCGAAAAACGAGCAAATATTGATCTGAGCAGGATATTCTCCTTGTAAATTCTCGGAAGACCATAGATATATGGGATTGTATGTTGGCTGTGAATTGCTTCAGTAGGACGTTTGTTATAAGTTTTTCTTTCTGTAAATCTGTCAGTTTTCTCCTAAATAAGGCAACGATTCTTGAATTGGTGACTGAGTCAATCTGTTTGAATACATTAACGCCTTTAAGAAGGTTATGAATCCTCTTAGAATAATCATATTTGCAAATGATAACGGCGGTGGATCTTTGCCAGATTTAATAATAACCAAATTTCTATTTTAAGTTGTTTGAAGGCAATCATTTAATCTCTTCTAGGTTTGGTATCTTCCTTGGCTTATTCTAAGTTTTCTTAGCAGTTAATGAAATTTAAGAAAAAGAACCATTTGTAAGGGGATGTAGCTCAGATGGTAGAGCGCTCGCTTAGCATGCGAGAGGTACTGGGATCGATACCCAGCAACTCCATCTTTTTTTTTTTTACAATTCCAGTTTAAAATTACTATATATAAATAATGCTTTTAATTTTACTTCAAATCACATCCACAAACTTTTTAAAAGATATCTTAGTCTTACATGAAATTTTATTTTGGAGTATTTGCAATACAGATATTAAACGATGTTTTTTTGCAGCTTTGCAAGGTCGTCGACCTTGGTTTCCTCCTTCTTGGTGTTATGCACGTTTCCCGAGCGGGTTTGCATACTCAAAGCAAATAATGAAAAATAAATATAAATAAATTACCTTTTAAAGTTATTGTGTTTAATTATTCGTTGTCCTCCTCGTAGGTCGTGATCCGCAGTCTTGGTCCTTTCTCACTCCAATAACCAATCAAGATAAATGTACAATAAAATATTACAAAAAGAATTATAATAATCTGTTATAAATAAATATTAAATATCATAGAGTATTTTGAAAAATTGTAGGGCGCATTAAAATTAATGCAACACTCCCCCCTCTCCAGAGGTTGTCACGTCCTCGTGAATGACCTCATCCATTCTCTCATAATAAGGCTTGAAACATGAACTATCAGAGGGTCTTGGCCTGGATTATCTTTCGGTTCTATTAGGTAATTGACACTAGACATCTTCTTTAATATTATATATGCACCAAAATATTTTCTCAGAAGTTTCTCACACTTTGCAAATTTCCTAATTGGTGCCCAAACTGCTACTAATTCTCCTGGTTCATAGCTTCTTTCCATGTGTTTCTTGTCATAGTTCTTTTTCATTCATTCTTGAGTCTTTATTGTGTTGTTAATAACTAATTTTCTTGTTATGTCTATTTTGTCTAAGTGATGTTTTATGTATTCATCATAATCATCATTGTCAATGTCCACCGAGATATTCCTGTCGTCCAAAAGAGAAGTGGGTTCTCTTCCAAACAGCAGAAAAAAATGGAGAATATTCTGTGGTTTCCTGGATTGTAATATTGTAAGCATGGGTGATGAATGGGAGTATTTCATCCCAATTCTTCTGATCAGTGTTCACATACATACTGAACATATTAATCAACGTTCTATTTAACCGCTCTGTCAATCCATTAGTCTGGGGATGATAGCTCGTTGTGAAGCAATGTTTAATCTTACACATTTTCATCACCTCTTCTATTAAATTACTGGTAAATTGAGAGCCCCTGTTACTAATAAGATATTGTGGGGCTCTGTGCCGGAAAAAAAAATATCTTCTACTAGAAATTTAGAAACTTATTTTACTGTTGCTTCTGAGACTGATCTTATTTCTGCATATGTCTAGTAGTCCATTAGCACAATTATCCATTTTTTCGTAGATGGCAATGGACCAACAAAGTCAACTCCAATTCTTTCGAAAGGAAAGTTGGCTGGGTGAATGGGCTGTAGTAGGCCAGAATGTAATTGGTTTGAGCCTTTTCTACTTTGGCAAAGGTGACACGTCTGAACGGATTCTGAGACATCCTTTAGCATGGAGGGCCAAGGTATTTACTCTTTATTCGGTGCATGGTTCTGGCGACACCCAGATGCACATTCGTCATATGATTGTGATATTCTTTCATAATTTCTCTCTTTTTCTTCTCTGGAACCACAAGCAACCACGCTCTGCCTTCAGGGTTCGGGTTATTCTTAAATATGCATTCATCTTCTTCTTTAAAGTTTTGCGCAATTGATCGCCTGCTTCCATTAAGGTTTTTCTTAAAACTTTCGATAATCTTATTCTTTTCGTTTGTTATTCGATTTATAAATAGCCTTTCAAAAGCCTCGTCCCAATCAGTTTCTGGTAAGGGTCCCCTAGATGAGCCATCGGCGTCTAGATGCTTCTTTCCTGGTTTATGGATTATAAAGAAGTCATATTCTTGGATTTTCAATGCCCATCTTGTCAATCGACTTGTTGGATACTTCAAATTTTTGAGCCAGCATAAGGCGTGATGATCTGTTACTATCTTAAAGTGTCTTTCATAAAGGTAGGGCCATAATTTTGACATTGACTAGAAAACAATCAGACATTGTTTTACGGTGGTTGAATAATTTTGCTCCGCTTTACTTAGAGTACGACTCAAATATCAGATCACTTTCTCTTCACCACTGATATCTTGGACAAGTGTTGCACCTATGCCGATGTTGGACGCATCAGTATGAATATTGTTGCACCAAGTTGCAGCTTTGCAGGGTCGTCGACCTTGGTTTCTTCATCTTGGTGTTATACACGTTTCCCGAGCGGGTTTCCATACTCAAAGCAAATAAATAAAAGTAAATAGAAATGAATTACCTTTTAAAGTTATTGCGTTTATTTATTCGTTGTCTTCCTCGTAATTCGCGATCAGCAGTCTGGGTCTAGGTCCTCTTTCGCTCCAATAACCAATCAAGATATATGTACAATAAAATATTACAAAAGGAAACTATAAAAAGGAATGATGATAAGATAAATGATCTGTTTTAAATAAATATATTGAATATCATGTAATATTTTGAATGAATGTAGGGCGCATTAAAATTGATGCAACAATATAATTAGGCGCATTTGGATTGAAATGACCTAAAATTGGTGGACTTAATAGTGCTGTTTTCAGGGTTTGAAACGCTTCCTCTTGCCTTTCTGTCCAGGTAAATAGTACACTTTTTTTAATAAGGTTGGTCAGAGGGTCAGCAATTTTTGATAAATCTTTGATGAATTTTCTATATATATGAGCACATTCCCAAAAAGGATTGTACTTCTTTGACCTTTGTGGGCCGAGGAAAATTTCTGACAGGTTTGATGTTATGTCCGGCGGGTTTTATACCATGCTTCCTCGTTATATAGCCGAGAATATCCATTTCTTCAAATGCAAATCGGCATTTTTTGTTGTTTAACCTTAAATTAGATTCACGAAAAATCTAAAAACAGCTTCGAGTCTTTTGAGATGCGTTGGAAAATCCGGCTAAATATATGATAACTTCATCCAGATAACACAGACAAATTTTCCATCTCAGATTTCCAAGCATATTTTCTATATTTCTCTCAAAGGTAAGAGGCGCGTTGCAAAGTCCAAAAGGCATCACGTTGAATTCATATAATCCAGGCGCTGTAGTGAAAGCTGTTTTCTCTTTGTCTCTTTCTTCGACTTTAACTTGCCAATATCAAGATCTGAGGTATATTGCTGAGAAGTATGCAGATCTTTGGAGAGTATCCATAACTTCGTCTATTCTAGGGAATGGATAGACATCTTTACTGTCACATTATTCAGTTTTCTGTAGTCCACACAAAATCTGTATTTACCATCTCGCTTCTTGACCAATATTACTGGGAAAGACCATGGACTAGAAGATGACCTAATTATTCCTCCTGTTAGCATCTCATCAATTTGCTCTTTTATAATATCTCGTTCTTTAGCACTTACCCTGTAGGGCTTGTGTTTAATTGGCTTCGCATTGTCTGTGTCAATCCAATGTTTTTAAAATCGGTTCTCCCTAATCTCGACGAAAACAGATCTCCATAACTTTCTAAAACTTGTTTTAACTCCTTCTGTTCCTTTGATGAAATATTTTCGTTTATTTGTAATCTAGGTTCCTCGTTTTCTTCTACCTCCCTTTCTCGATTCACATTTATTTTCGCTGGACTACATTAAAAGCCAATGCTTGATTTTTCATTATTTTTCATGGTCGAGGATACGGATCATTTATCCAGATTTTCTCCATCCCCTGTTTCTACCAATGCCATGATCAATTTAATGAAACATTCCGGTACAATGGAATCCTTGGCTCTCTTTATTTTCAACATTTCAAAATTGCTTTCGTCATGATTATTCGTCAAATCGTATTTTATAGTTTCTTGCTTACAATCTATTTTCGCGTTCATTTTCTTAAGGAAATCTCTTTCAAGAATTAATGTCCGTAAATACGTTTTAAATATGACAAATTTGTGTGATAATGCTTTGTCGTCAAATTTTATATTTAAAAATATACTTCCTACTAGGTCTATTTTTTTTACATCGGGTTCTGCACAAGTTTTTATCTTTATCTATTTCAATTCACAGAAAAAGTTACTTATAAAATCAGATATTTTGCCTATGGAATAGCGATTACCAAATAATATAGGTATGAGTTCAGGTATTTGGATAAGGGCATAGCTGGCGAAAGATGATAAGCAAATATTTATCTGACCGGGATATTCTCCTTGTGAATTCTCGGAAGACCATAGATATATGGGATTGTATGTTGGCTGTGAATTGCTTCAGTTGGACATTTGTGTTATAAGTTTTTTTAATTTGTAAATCTATCAGTTTTCTCCTAAATAAGGCAACGATTCTTGAATTGATGACTGAGTCAATCTGTTTGAATACATTAACGTCTTCAAGAAGGTTATGAATCCTCTTAGAATAACGGTGAAACCAAATTTCTATTTTAAGTTGTTCGAAGGCAATAATTTCATCTCTTCTAGGTTTGGTATCTTCCTTGGCTTATTCCGAGTTTTCTTAGCAGTTAATGAAATTTATAAAAAGATCCATTTGTAAGGGGATGTAGCTCAGATGGTAGAGCGCTCGCTTAGCATGCGAGAGGTACTGGGATCGATACCCAGCATCTCCATCTTTTTTTTTTTACAATTTCAGTATAAAATTTCTATATATAAATAATGCTTTTAATTTTACTTCAAATCACATCCACAGTCTTACATGAAATTTTATTTCAGAGTATTTGCAATAAAGATATTAAAAGATGTTTTTTATTATATATATTTAAAATATTAGTTTTCTTTGTAATATTCAGATCATATGAATATAAAATATATATTTATAAAAATGTAATTATGGAGACGGTCATATTTATAATAGAAAAATATAATTTTTTCTAACTAAAAATTATTTTTCTTCATTGTTATACTCAAAAAATCTATTTTTATTTTCACGTTGCTACTCACATCCTGGTATTCCATATGGAGGGAGGTCCGACAGTTCCATCTAGACAGGTCCGTGGTTGTCCAGGTCCAGTGGTGTGAAATGAAACAATCCTGTAGGTCCTCGGTATCAGGAGGTCCTAGGTGTGAGGATTCATTCTTTGTGCATCCTAGATAAGTCCTAAGAGTCCAGCGGAATTGTGTGAGTCTGGTCGTCAGATCCATGTTGGGATCGGTGAGAGCAATAATGGCTGTAGGCACTAAAATGATTTTTACAGCTGTCAACAATCAGAGATTTCAAGTAACAAAAGGTCTCTATGCAATCTGACACAACTCAGCTGTCTAGGAAGTGTTAGACTTGAAAAATCTATGTAGGATTTGTGACTCCAAGTGGGTGAAGTTTTTTTTTGTTAATATTTCAATGCGTTTTCCCACTTGTTTTATATAATCCTTCCTGAGAAGGTATATTTTTGAAAGAAGATAAATAGTAGCTATTTATATGAGAAAGATTTTTTTCTTATTCAGATGAATCTTGTTTGATTTATATCTTGTTTCTTTGAATTCGTTTGAATGAAAATTACAAATTCTATTCACTAAAGTCTATTCCCGGACACCCAGAAGTCTGGAATTTTGTACATTTCAAATGTTAGTATGATTTACCAAGTCTATAAATACCAGGCTTCTACGTGGTCTGGAAGTATATTAAAAATTGATAACAAAATTTGAAAGCAAATATAATATTCGTTTATTCCCACTCCCTCCCACTTCATTTGAATTTGGTATTGTACCTTTATTACAGGAGCTCATCTATGCTTCCTTTCTTCCTGTGGTGAATCTGTATAAGACCTGTGGTCTTAATAAAGCTGTATGTGTGTATTGTACCTTTATTATTATTTATTATTTTTCAAAAATTTCATTAAAATGTCCACCACAGCATATCAAGACAATGAATTCTTTAATAACCATCTGTTCTGACGAGATATCGCAGTATTACATATCTATCAAAAGATGTAAAAAAAAAAACATTAGACGGGGATGTAGCTCAGATGGTAGAGCGCTCGCTTAGCATGCGAGAGGTACTGGGATCGATACCCAGCATCTCCATCTTTTTTTTTTAAATAAAAGTTCCGAAAATAAAATATTGATAAGGAAGTTTGAACATTACACATTACATTTTACATTAAAATATTGAAACTATTTTCCCTCAGTAAACTCTTTTATTTAAAACATTAAACTAGCGGACGTTCCCGGCTTCGCCCGAGGTTTTACCCGAGTAAAGGTTTGTCTAGCAAACATTTGTTAAAACATGCCGTGTCATCCTGAATTTTGTCTTTCCTAATTTTCTACATTAGAAAATCATAGTTTTATCTAGTGAACATTTTTTCCCGTGTCATCCTGAGATAATCTTACTTTTGATAAATAATATTTAAGATAACAAACTTAGTGATAAGAAAACTTGTTAACATCGTCACAATGGGGGCGCTGCTTGCGAGTTAAATCTACAAATCTGCAAATAACTCTAAGGATATTCAAGATATTCATGAAATTATTTTTCAAAAACCTTCCCGGTGATATACCTAATAATATCCCAAAATTTCACGGCGATTGGATGTATGGTTTTTGAATCTATAGAGTACAGACAAACAGACAGACATTCAATTTTATATATATAGATTATAAGGGTGTCAGTTTGCTACCGAGATATCGGCATTAATTGAGTAATTCAGTATAATTATTAAGTATATTCCCCCATTCCTAGATGAACAGCGTCCCGCTGTAATTATCACCTGAACAGATCAGCTTGGTCCTCAGGGTCATAGTAGGGCTTCATTCTCAGTACAATTAAATATTCCAGAAATGGCCCCATCTGATAAGTAAACCCAACAGTGAGCGACTATATTTATGATATCAATAAATTACTTCAAATAAACTAACCTAACATCTGATATCCATTGGTTTCACCTCTACTCTCTCCCTACCAACGGCGTAAAGGAGAGAGGAATATCAACAGACCAACATTGGAAATACATAAATCTGATTTTACATATCAACACAGTCAATATGGATCCATGGAGCAATATCATTCAATACAGCCAGGTCTTATTAATAAGCAGCCAAGTTATCCATCTTCTTATATATAAAAGTCAATGACTGTTGTCTGTTTCGCGATAAACTCAAAAACTACTGAACCAATTGGTACCAAATTTGGCATGTCGCTTTTTATAAAACCGAAGAAAAATTTAGGCTACATTTTGATTGGTGTTTTTGATTATTTATTTATTTTTTCATTTGAAGAACTTTTTTTTACGCGGAGTAAATACGAGGCAAAGTAACAATACCAGGCCAATTAAGCGACCAATGAGCGTCCTGTATTTTTTTTCAAGTTGCTTGCGTACTCATTTTGAAATAACTTTTATTACGAGTGTTACTCTTTTTTTAAAAAAGGTATTGAGAGAGAAATTTATATTACTAACTAAATTACGGTAAGTGCACACAATGCCATTGAAAAAAAACTTTACAAAATTAGCGTTACTGTATATAAATAATGGCTTTAGTATTTTTATTAAATTTTGTTCTGGCCTTGAAAAAATCGTTTAAAATGCAGTCGCGGACATTAGAAAACACATATTTTGCCTAATTTCCATGTGCTCTTTTATTTTTTACAGAAAAATATTTACATGCCAGTATTTTGGATTAATTTTTTTTTTATAAACCTATTTTTACTTATTATTACTGAGAAGATGGGCATCGCAGTTAAGTTCCATCGCAGTCACTCACTCAACTCAGGCAATTTCAAGTGTTAATGCGCTGGGGCGAGTACCTCGGGGGTTGGGGGGGAAAAGCTGCCATCTATTTAAACTATATTGATTATGAAACAACTAAATGGATTGTAAAAAATAATTAAATCAAATACCTAAACACTAATATAATACAATTTTTGCCATCACACACACTTTTTGCCTGTAGTTTATGTGTTACTTCTGAATTGCTATTCTATGGCACTTCAACTATTTATTATTGATGTACTTTCAGTATGAAGGAAATTGTACTCGGGGAAATTCTCGGGCGAAGCCGCGTCATTCGTTTAGTAAGTTATATATAATAAAAAATATTGTATTCCGCTTTTATTTTAATATCTTTATTGCAAATATTCCGAAATAAAATTTATTTCAAGACTAAGATATATTAATGAAAGGTTTGTGGATGTGATTTGAAGGTTAAATGAAAGGCATTATGTATATATAAAAATTTTATACTGAATTGTAAAAAAAAAAAAAAAAGATGGAGATGCTGGGTATCGATCCCAGTACCTCTCGCATGCTAAGCGAGCGCTCTACCATCTGAGCTACATCCCCTTACAATATGTTCCATTTTCATAAACTTCATCAACTGCTAGGAGCACTTGGGATATAAACCAAGGAAGATACCAAACCTAAAAGAGATTGAATGATTGCTTTCACACAACTTTAAGTACAAATTTGGTAATTATTGAAACTGACAGAGAGCCACCACTGTTATAATGAGAAAATCTGATTATTCTAAGAAGATCCAAACCTTTTTGAAAACATTAATATATTCAAAAGATTTACCTAGACATCAATTAAAAAATCTTTGCCTTATTTAGAACACTGTCAGCCTTACAGAAAGAAAAACTTATGGGACTTCTAAATGAAGTAATTTACATCCAACACACACACACGGATGGTCCGGGTAAGCGGTGGGAAGAGGCTTGTTCGCTGCGTGGAGGACTGTGGGGGCATACATGGTAGAGATCAGGATCAGCTAGAGCCAAATTAAAAATCTAATCATGACTATTGTGCTCTAAATCATAAATTAAATGAATCACTATATCAAATAAATCACACACACACACGAGCGTGCGGCCACGCTTTCGCGAGCTCCACCGTTTTCGCCTCTGGAGTGTGTGTAGAAGGCGCTTTTCATTACGAGTTTGGTACTGGAAGAAACCTCTCGATCCGCTGAACAAGTGTCTGAAAGGCCCAGCACTGGATCACAACCAGACGAGAAGTTTTTTGCCGAAAAACCTAAATATGAAGAATACAAAAGAAAATTCTTCTGAAAATCAAAAGAATGCAAATTCGCCGGCAGGCGACATGCATGTAAATCTGGCCGCCGCGAGTGGTGACGTCACGGTGCCGCCGACTGCTGCTTTGACCAGCGCTACAACAGCCAGCTCGGCCTCGCTCAACTGGGCCGGCAGCAAGATGGCGGAGGTGGACGCCAACAACGGCTTCATCGTCGTGAAGGGCAAGAAGAGGCGCCTCGGCTCAACATCACCTGAGCACGCTGCAAGGCAGCCCAACAAGCCTGGAGATCAGCGCAGCTCTCAGCAGCGGAAGCGGCCAACAGGGCCGAGAGCAGTGCTGCCTCAGGAGATCAAGGCGACACGCGCGAACATCGCCGAAGCCAAGACGAGGCAGACCTCTTCCACCCACGAGTACTACGTCTTCGTGGAGCTGTGCCCAGACATCCCGGACTACTCCTACCTCCGGGCAATGAGCAAGCTATTCGGAGGGCCTGGAGGCATAACACAATTCAACAAGATGAACAGCCACTACATCGTGGGCTTGGCGACCAAGGATCTTGCGCGCCGTCTAGTTGAAGGCGGCCTAGAGATCGAGGGAACGACCCTTAGGGTCTTCCCCTACCGCAAGAGGGCCGAGCGAATCATCGTCGCCAACCTGCCCGACTTTGTGGAGGACAGCACCGTCGTGAACGCCCTGGGCCCATACGGGAAGGTCACCTCCATCGCCCCCATCATGGTCAAAATGGGGGAGTTCACCTTTACCAACGGCCGCCGGGAGGCCTTCACCCTGCTCAACGACGGCGTCAAACTGGACAGGCTGCCCACCCGCCTGGAGATCAAGTCCAAGGGAGACACCCTACCGGCCTTCCTCTCCTTTGGCATCAAGTGTTCAAAATGTGGGAAACAGGGCCACCGCAGAGCCAACTGCCCAGCGCTCGCCAGGCAAGGGAACAGCAGCCCTAGGCAAGCAGCGTCTCCCACCGACGCAAGCCCCCCCCCCCCCCCCCCCTCCTCCTCCGCCTCAGCAGCCAAGGAGGACGACACCTGCGCCCGCAACACCGGTGTCCCCTGTCCAACCGGCGAAGACATCAACCAAGGCTCCAGCGATCCCCTCGGCGCCCCATCCTGCCGAACCGATGGATCTCGCCCAGCCCGTCCCTGTTGCCCTCCCTGCCCCTCTGGCTGCCCCGCGGCCCCTCGAGCCCGAGACCCTATCCGCTCGACCTCGTGATGTCGGAGGAGGAGCTGACCTCACCTCCCTTCACGCCTGCCCGGGGAAAAGCCGCACTCATCCAGCTGCAGGAGCACCTAAAGGAGTCCCCCAACCCATCCATCGACCAGATCAAGCTGCACGGCCTAAGCTGGAAGGACGCACTGAAGCTCCTCACCTCTCAAACCACCATGAATAAGCGAGTGCCCTTGCTGACAGAGGCACAGGTCACCGCCCTCGACGAGCTGGCCGGTGCCATCAAGGCCTCGTGCCCTAATTCCAACTCCACCATCCGCAAGACCCTCCAGAAGACCTGGAGGGTGCTGCATGGAGGACGGCTCAAATGAGTTACCGCGTCGCCAGCATCAACGCGCGAAGGCTCGCCACTCAGGGGAGGAGCCTTGCCCTTTTTCATCTCCTCAGGCAACATCGCGTGGACATCGCGTTTGTCCAGGAGACAAACGCATATCATCTGGGCAGCGGCCAAGACCTCTGCCTCGGCTACAGCGCTGTTGTATTGGCCCATCCCTTATCCATCTCGGGATCCGGACTCGCCTGCGTCTTCGGGCCAGGCGTAGCCGTGCTACAACAGCGCATCCTGTGGCCGGGCCACATCGCCTTGGCAACCATTGATGTCCACGGCAAGGAGAAGACGGCCATCACCGTTCATCTGGCGCATGAACCCCGGGAGAGAAACCAACAACTGGAGCTCCTGGCGGCGACAGCGGCACAGGAGGAGGAGGAAGCCTGCTGGATCATCGGCGACTTTAACATCAGGGATCGGGGGCCCCTCATCATCATCATCGTCGGATGCCCTCGCCGCTCTACTCGACCTGGCCGCGCTGGTAGACGTTTTCAAGGCCAGAACAAAAATTAATAAAAATACTAAAGCCATTATTTACATACAGCAACGCTAATTTTGTAAAGTTTTTTTTTTTTTTTTTTCAATTGCATTGCGTGCACTTACCGTAATTTAGTTAGTAATATAAATTTCTCTCTCAATACCTTTTTTTAAAAAAAAGAGTAACACTCGTAATAAAAGATATTTCAAAATAAGTACGCAAGCAACTTGAAAAAAAAAATACAGAACGCTCATTGGTCGCTTAATTGGCCTGGTATTGTTACTTTGCCTCGTATTTACTCCGCGTAAAAAAAAAGTTCTTCAGATGAAAAAATAAATAAATTATCAAAAACACTAATCAAAATGTAGCCTAAATTTTCTTCGGTTTTATAAAAAGCGACATGCCAAATTTGTTACCAATTGGTTCAGTAGTTTTTGAGTTTATCGCGAAACAAACAACAGTCATTGACTTTTATATATAAGAAGATGGATAACTTGGCTGCTTATTAATAAGACCTGGTTGTTGAATCGAATTGGCTTTGGCCTCCTGACACTAAGGAGGAATCACCGCCTAATTCTTATTTTAACGCTGGTTTTAATTCTATGCTTCCTGACTCAGCGAGCTAACTCATTCAAACTTGATTAACTGCTATTGTCTCGTCTCACTAACTCTAATGACTCAACCACGTATATATTAATAACTCTTGTCTCACCAACTCTAATGACTCAACCACGTATACTTAATAACTCAATAACTCTCTTTATTTTCTAAAATCAAGATTATATACATTTCTAAAATTTACATAATTTAACAATAATTAACAAAAGTAAATTCTAACAATTTTGCATATTTAAGGCTGGAACATACTCCCCCCGGCCGCTGAACCCTGGTTCAGATTTGAAGGGAAGCGGAGCCAACTTCGTAATAGGTCGCAGGTAGACTCCGGTAGCAGCCCGAACTTGGGCAACTCGCACCTTCTGGTCAGAGCCCGGATATACCTCGAGGATCCTGGCCAGACGCCACTTTAGAGGTGGAAGGTTATCTTCTTTTATTAGCACTAACTGATTAGGCTTCAAATTGTCTTGTGACAACCTCCATTTATTTCTCTGTTGCAAAGAGTTGATGTACTCTTTTGTCCATCTTGACCAGAACGAGTTCCTCAGACCCTGTACCAGATTCCATCTTGACCGTAAATCTCCTCGCTCATAATTTAGCAATCCTGGGTCCTCAATCAGAGGGGAGCCAATCAAGAAATGTCCCGGAGTCAAAGCTCGAAGATCGTTAGGGTCGGGACTTAACTCTACTAACGGTCTTGAATTAAGGCAAGCCTCAACTTGACAGAGTAGTGTGATGAATTCCTCACTATTTAAAAGTGATGACTTTATTACCTTGCTCAGATGACCCTTTAAGCATTTGATGTTTGCCTCCCAAAGTCCTCCAAAGTGTGGAGCTGATGGAGGAATGAAATGCCACTCTATTAACTCTTCTGCTAAAAAGTCTTTAGTTTCCTTTGAATTCATTATTTTATATTGTTTCTTCATGAAGCTTTCGGTTCCTCTGAAGTTCGTTCCATTGTCTGAGTAAATTTTTGATGGTTTTCCTCTACGAGATATAAACCTCCTGAGAGCTGCAATGAATGAACTGGTCGAGAGACTAGTCACCATTTCCAAATGAATTGCCCTGACCGAAAACACACAAAGAGAATCACATAGCACTTGATCGTCCCCTTCGATCTAGTCAGACTTGGTTTTAGTTCGTAAGGTCCTGCCAAATCGACTCCAGTCTTGGTAAACGGTCTTGATGGATTTACTCTATCAGCAGGCAAATTCCCCATAATTTGTACTGCAGTTTTTGCCCTGAATCTGAAGCAGGTTATACACTGTTTAATGATTCTTCTTACAATGTCTCTACCTCCCATGATCCAATAACTATTTCTTATTAGAGATAAGACCAGCTGTGGACCAGCATGCAAATATCTCGTGTGAAAATGAAGTATTATTAATTTGGTAAAGTGATGATTTTTCGGTAATAACAGTGGGAATTTTTGATCAGGGTTTACATTCGCGAACTGAATCCTTCCACCTACTCTTAACATCCCAGTTGCATCTATAAAAGGATTAAGCTGCAAAATTCTACTTTTTCTTGAAGCATGTCCCGTATTTCTTAGATCCTGCATTTCTTCTCCGAATTCGTCCTTCTGAATCCATCCAATAATCTTAATCACTGCATTTTCTAACTCCTTCTTCGACAATGTTCCAATTTCTCTTTTCTTCAGCGACACCCGACAGTTAGTGATGAATCTCAAACACCAGGCTATGATTCGCCTCATCTTGATAAAAGTGGAATATTTAGTTACAACTTCTGGACAGACTGAAACTCGGGACTGGCAAGCTAAGGCTACTTTTTCTTCCTCATGGCATTCTCGGCCATAGCAATTATCCTGATTCTGAACAAAGTTGTTATCTTTCAACCAAGTCGGTCCTTGCCACCACAGTGTATGTCCAGATAACGCTGCAGGCATTATTCCCCTAGAGGCACAATCGGCGGGATTATCTTTCCCAGATACGTGACGCCATGAGTTTCTATCAGACAGTTGCTGTATTTTCACAACTCTATTGTGTATAAAGGTCTTCCATCTGTTAGGATCTGATTTGATCC
>CP092879.1:16469749-16521010 GCA_030710605.1 Cordylochernes scorpioides | reverse complement strand
GAGAACTATTTGTAGATCTAAGAGCATCCTTAGGGGTTAATCTGGGTATTTGGCAGGGATATGCTTGAAAGGAATGTACAAAATGCTGGTTTCATTCATCTTTTTGGCCAAATATTTACCTGTTGAACGTGAGATATGACTCTTGGATTTATTTAGGTGCAATAAACGGATCTTGAGACTCTTGGATATAAAAATGTGACCTCTTTATTGAATAGTGGATCCAAGATAAGTCTTTAATAGATTTTCTGCTTTTATCTTGACATTTTGGCCCATTTTATGTATAGGAAGCTACCCATTTTTTCAGCAGAAACCTGCAACGATAGCTTTGGGCCTTTTGAGAAACCTTCCTTGCATTGTTTAACCCAGTTCTGAAAAGTTTTTATTTAAGAGTTAGCTGGGTAAATGACACGTGATGGCTCCTATCATTTAGGCAAACCATGCCTTGTCCAGTTTAACAATATAATTCAATTTTTTACTTGCGATGTACTTTAATATGTATTTTAATATCATGATTTTTAATATTTTGGTTAACGAGTATTTCTCCTTAGGAAATCTGAAAATATAACCTTTTACAAATTTACTTATAATTTTAGGCATTTAGAATATTTAAAATTTGTATTTTCATGATAAATAAACCAATTATTTTTATTTCAGATAAATAAAACATCAATCGAATCGAGAACTACAGTGTTGCAAAATTGTTCTTTTAAAAATGGAACAGCCTCTGTTTATCAAGGTTCACACAAAAGTTTCAGCAGTTACGCACCATATATGCGGTACATAGGGAAGGGGAGAAGGAATAGGATAAAAGAGTTAGAGTAGAAAAATTGCTAAAGACAGAACCATGAAAAATGTATATACAAACTATAAAATAATAAACAAATTTTAAAGGTTTTTTTTTTAAATGTATAATTTTTTTTTATTAATTTGAACTATTATAAAAAATCCCTAGTGCAAATTGTGAGATATATTAATTGATTTTTTTATTTTTTATATAAAAAAAAAAAAAAAGATGGAAACCCTAACAGTTCCAGGTACCAGTATGGGTCTTGTCAAAAGGTAACCTTGCGGCTGTTTCGAACCACTACTTGACTACACTACCAATCTATTAAGCCCTGTCCGTACACCTAGTTCCATACAAGGTCTAAGAGATTGGTAGTGTCATGTGAAGGGTCGAAACGGCCGCCAGTTTTTTTTTTTTTTTTTTTTTTTAAGACCCAGCTTGGTACCAACATCTTACCACTCTTCTTGAAGCATTTGGGTTTTGTTAATTAAAATATGTTATCTCCGATTTGCACTCGGATTTTTTATTATGAAAACGTTTTTTCAATAAAACAAAATTTATACTTTTAAAATCCTCAAATTTTATTTCTTATTTATAGTTTGAATATACATTATCATGGTTCTGTCTTCAGCATTTTCTAATCTAAACTCTCTTCTCCTCTTCCTTTTTTTCTTTCACCATGTTCCGTATATATGATATATAAGGTTTAAAAGATATAAAAAATATTTTGTGGAATTTCAAAAATTTTAATTCTTTCTATTTTTTTTTTCTGCTAATATTTTTTCTAAATAATTTTTTTAACGTAATCGATTAAATTATCTATTAAAAATGTTCATAAACATAAACAATTACATAATTTATATATTTTTATATGTGAAAAAACAATAGAAAAAAATAAAAGATAAAAAAGCACATGTGCTCGTGGTCAGGAGATGCCTTCTTTATTTATATATGTATATATAAAAATTCAATGACATTTATCAATAAAATATAAAATTATTTTTGCCAATGTTTTTTATAATATTTATATTCAAATATTATATCTCTACAGACCTTACTGCAATGATAAAAATATTATATGTGAGGGCTCAGCTCATTAGTGATGTGAATCTCTCAGAAGTTTCGCCAAAATAATCTCCAAACCACTCTACTACTGTATTGTATTGGTTTTCTATATACCCTGCATTTACTAAGGAAAACAGCTTAGTGACAATTTTGACAAATAAACAACTTTATTGACATCTCGTCAATCTTTACACTCAAAGGGAGTTATAAGGTAATAATAATGGTAGGAATGAAGAGAAAGATATACAATCGACGTAGCCCTCTCCGAGGGCAGTCCGGATCAGGAGCTTAAAGCCGCCTTGAATCTAGACAGATCCCTGCCATTTGGAGAGTTCATGTTCGGAACATGTTTGATGATAATGTCGAAGAATTTGTCGAGAAGAATCTTGTCTTCAGGCGTGAGTAGCCCGAGGAGGTGCTCCGTTTCTTCTTCGTAATAGACCGCGAGTATGATATCCATCCTGACCACATTATTCTTGTTATATATGGAGTGCAGGAATTCTCGATCCTTCAATCGGATGAGTAACTTTTCTATGTCCACATTGCCCTCAGGAGTGAGAGCTATAGGGGGTGCAGGAGCTCATGGGTCATCGGGGTAGGTATTAGTAGCGGTGGGTCTACTGCGGCTGGTGCTGACTTCATCACATGTGGAGTAGGCGGCGCCGGCCCAGCAGACTGAGGCTCAGTGAACCTACGGGGCGAAGTGTGGGCCGCGGGACCAACACTTGGCACCTCTGGAGATGGAGCAAGGGGCGCTGGAGCAGGAGGTAGTGGCTCCACAGCTGAGGCTGGGGGTGCCAGTGCAGGAGGCCGAAGATCAACTGGTCGATGGGGCACATCCTGGTCCGCAGTACCAACATCGGATACCTCCATAGAATGGGCAGGGTGCGCTGGTGCAGGAATCGGCACCTCCACAGCTGGAGCAGGGGGTGCTGGTTGCCCTGGCTGCTGAGGTGCGACGCCCTCCTAACGAGCATTGGTCAGCATGCCCTGCGGTGACCCTGCCTATGACACTTTGAGCATTTTATGCCAAAGGTCAGGAAGGCCGGCAGGGTGTCCCACTTGGTCCTGATGTCCAGGCGGGTAGGCAGATGTCCAAGCGTTACGCCGTTGTTGAGGAGGACGAAGGCCTCGCGGCGGCCGTCGGCGTAGGTGTACTCGACGAGCTTAAACTGCATGGGGGCTTAGTTATGTTGAAATAATCTATGGATATAAGCTTATAAGTCTGCAGAAGTTAATTTATACAATTTCAAGAAAATGCATCGATCAATGTGTGTGTACTTCGGAAAATATTATTTCATACTAAATCTTTTATTAGAAAATTATGATTATAAAGTCATTAGCTATCTATCGAAGAAATTTACATAATTATTTTTGCAATATGTTTCTTATAATATAAACTATCAAATTTTATCTCTAAAGACCTTAATGCAGTATGAAATTATTGGAAGATAGGGCTTGATATAAGGAGAGGATTTAATACATTTATTGGTTATATCATTAATATATTATTATTCAATATATATAAAGTTTATTGTTATTATAACTTAAAAATAAATTGAAACAGTTTATTGAAGGAAGAGTCTCAAAATTCTATTGTAAAAACTGCGCACGGTTGTTCGGCGGTACATATACTAAATTGGAACAATATAGAGAAGATTAGCTTTGCAAAAACTCACAAAAAAAAAGATGATGGAGATGCTGGGTATCGATCCCAGTACCTCTCACATGCTAAGCGAGCGCTCTACCATCTGAGCTACATCCCCGTGTGGTTGCCCTATTTATTTTTAAATATTTTAATAGAAATGTATTGCTGCGATATCTCGACAGAATAGATGGCAATTAGGGAATTTTTGACTAAATATGTTGTATCAAACAAATAATTTTTTAAAAATCATAATAATAAAGGTACAACACGATATTCAAATGAAATGGGGGAGGATATTTCATATAAAAGCAATTTTATATTTGTTTTTAAATTTCATTCTCAATTTTCAATATATTTCCAGACCACAAAGAAATCTGGCATTCTATAGACCTGGTGAATACTATTAACATTTTCAATGTACAAGAATAAACAAGAGAATAGAATTTCAATATTTCCTTTCAAATTAAGAAAATAGATATAGCCGTTTCTGTAACGTATTAAGCGTCAGGACTCCCACAAAAAAGGTAGGTAGTAAGAAACTTAACATAATAGATATTTGGAGCATATTAAAAGAAATATATAGACATTTCAAAATAAAACTATAATAAAAATTTTTACATTTTACTTTTTTTTAATAATTCAGCTAAAGTCTTTGAACTTTTGGATTCATAGCATGAAAAAATAAAAGGGGCGAAGGACTATAATAGTAACAATTTGTTCATCATTTAACTGGCGAATTGTGGTTTTATATCGCCAAAAACCTTTTTTTTATGTGAGCATTGGACTACCACGGGATGGTGACAAGAATGTGTGATCCCACGGCGGACAACACGTGTTCACCCCTATCGCCGGCCCCCGATGTTTCCCCGTCAATAATCTAAGAATTGAAGCTTGAGAGCATTTGATTTATAACTTTTATGTCTGAAAATTGAATAAGTAATTGATTATTAAAAATATGTTTTGAGAAAGTCTATTTTAGAATGCACTAAAAAGGAGAAGACAAATATTTCAGCTACCACGATTAAAAATTAGATTTAAATGAGTAAAAATCAGTGGGGGAACATCATTTTATATTGAGGGAAAAGTTAAAATATTTAGTGAAATATAAGACTTCCTTTTCAATTGGTCATGATAAATCACATTAAGTTCAGAATCATAAATGTGAAAGGCGATTGTATGTTTCGCAGTGCAGTAAGAATAAAATCTTTTCAGGGTCCTTGTCCTATCATTTTGTTTTACTGCTCTACACGCAATCCTTTCTATATATATAAAAATGAATGTATGTGTGTGTGTGTGTCTGTTTGTCCTTTATGCCTGACCAAACCACTCATTGGAACGCCATGAAAATAAAAATTTTTAAATAACTTTTCGCTTTAAAATAATCAAGATATATATTCTAATTTATCTGTTATAATTCAACAATCTGCTCTAAATATTATCATGATGATACGATGATTTTGTAATGTAGAAAATTAGGAAAGACAAAATTCAGGATGACACGGCAATTTATTTGAGACAAGAATAATGATACAATTCCAAGGCAAGATACTATACTTTTAACTTCCAATTACCGAGGGAACCAATTAATATTGATTTTATTCAACTTATCGAGTATTTATCAAGGGACCGGGAAAAAATGTTCACTTTATTGAGAGATTCGTTAGACAAACCTTTACTCGGGTAAAACCCGGGCGAAGCCGGGTACGTCCATACAAGAATAATGATACAATTCCAAGGCAAGATACTATTCCTTTAACTTCCAATTACCGAGGGAACCAATTAATATTGATTTTATTCAACTTATCGAGTATTTTTCAAGGGACCGGGAAAAAATGTTCACTTTATCGAGAGATTCGTTAGACAAACCTTTACTCGGGTAAAACCCGGGCGAAGCCGGGTACGTTTTAAATAAAAAAAAAGATAATCCAAATGAAAATTATAAAATATGAATAGTTGCATCGAGCATTGCTCTATCGCAAATAAGAACAAAAAGCTAGTTAGATGTAAATTAAACATAAGAAAATAATACGCCATATATATAAGAAACAAAGATGCAAACACAAATGTTTCTCTAATTGCAGTAAGGATATTTGAAAAATTGTTTTATTTGAAATAGAGCCGTCATTCTTTATACATTTTCTTTTAGAATTTTTTTTTTTTTTGCTTATCCCTAGTACACTTGGTATAGGGCTTGATAATGATGGTGGGTATAAATAAGCGACTGCTTTTACTGTAAGTGCACCACATGTCTACACATGTGAAAATTGACCCCCTCTCTTAGAAATACACACTAAAAATATATATAAGGTGTATTACTAAATCAAAATTTAACAAAATAGGATATAATATGTGAAATTCAGTGAAATATGTATAATCGGAGGACTTTACAAGATGATAAACTCAACATACAACAGAAGATAGATTTTTTTTAATTCTATAAATTGCAAATGGTCCACAATTTAAAGCGGCATGATTATATCGTATTTCTTCTATGTAAATATAGAACAATAGAGTGTTATGCAAATAAAAAATCTCTAAAATCTACTGTATAAATCTGAGATCCCGAGTATATATAAAAATTCTTTATTCAGACTTTACCTCAAGTTTCCATCTAAAGAAAACTCGATCAAATCTATATTGTAATATAATCTTAATTTCTTTGACCAAAAAGCAACAATAAAAAGTCGGAACTTAAGTTTAGAGGGCCCCCCTTGCCTCAATTCTACAAGATGAAATGCGTAACATGAGAAAATGATGAAAAATACAAAACTTATATTTTATCATCATATAAAAAGGGAATACAATTAAGAGAATAATGAATAACCATTCTCGAACCGAAACTTCACATCAATATCAATTATATTATTAAGACGCAACATCAGACTTAACTCAAATTTGTATCGTTATCATTACCTGCTTGTCATTCCTTTCTAAAGAAGAATATCTCCATTGAAAAAAGTGTCATTTTGTCTTCGATCTCTCACATTCGCATTCGCGACAGACTTGTCTTGAATAGCCTTCTAAGTAGCCACACACAGGGTTATCTTGAATAGTTTTCGCAGTAGAAAAAGACTTGTCCTGAATAGCATTCGCAGTAGAGACAGAATTGTCATTAATTACCTTGACAGTAACGATAGACCTATCATGAAGAGCATTCGCAGTAGCGATAGAGTATATTCTTGATTAAAATCACAGTAGCTACAGAGTATATTCTTGATTAAAATCACAGTAGCGACAGAGTATATTCTTGATTTAAATCACAGTGGCGACATGGTATATTCTTGATTTAAATCACAGTAGCGACAGAGTATATTCTTGATTTAAATCACAGTAGCGACAGAGTATATTCTTGATTAAAATCACAGTAGCGACAGAGTATATTCTTGATTAAAATCACAGTAGTGACAGAGTATATTCTTGAATTAAATACAGTAGCGACAGAATATATTATTGATTCAAATCACAGTAGCGACAGAGTATATTCTTGATTAACATTCACAGCAGCGACAGAGTATATTCTTGATTAACATTCGCAGTAGCGACAGAGTATATTCTTGATTAACATTCGCAGTAGCGACAGAGTATATTCTTGATTAACATTCGCAGTAGCGACAGAGTATATTCTTGATTAAAATTCGCAATAGCGACAGAGTATATTCTTGATTAACATTCGCAGTAGCGACAGAGTATATTCTTGATTTAAATCACAATAGCGACAGAGTATATTCTTGATTAACATTCGCAGTAGCGACAGAGTATATTCTTGATTAGCATTCGCAGTAGCGACAGAGTATATTCTTGATTAAAATTCGCAGTAGCGACAGAGTATATTCTTGATTAACATTCGCAGTAGCGACAGAGTATATTCTTGATTAACATTCTCAGTAGCGACAGAGTATATTCTTGATTAACATTCGCAGTAGCGACAGAGTATATTCTTGATTAACATTCTCAGTAGTGACAGAGTATATTCTTGATTAACATTCGCAGTAGCGACAGAGTATATTCTTGATTAACATTCGCAGTAGCGACAGAGTATATTATTGATTAACATTCTCAGTAGCGACAGAGTATATTCTTGATTAACATTCGCAGTAGCGACAGAGTATATTCTTGATTAACATTCGCAGTAGCGACAGAGTATATTCTTGATTAACATTCGCAGTAGCGACAGAGTATATTCGTGATTAACATTCACAGTAGCGACAAAGTAAATTCTTGAATAATATTTACAGTAGCGACAGACTTGTCTTGAATCGCTTTTGCAGTGGCGAGATACTTGTGTTAGCATTCGCAGTAGTTAAAGTATTGAATTTCATTTGAAGTGGCGAAATACTTGAGTGCATTCGCAGTAACGACAGTCTTGTCTTGAATCGCGCTCGCAGTAGCGACAGTCTTGAATAGCATTCGCTGAAGCAACAGACCAAAGTATCCTTCGCGGTTGGACAGACTAGAGTAGGATTCGCAGTAGCGACGGACTTATTCGAATATAATTCGCAGTAGCGACAGATTTGTCTTAAATAGCATTCCAAGCGGCGACATACTTGTGTTAGCATTCGCAGTAGCGACACTCTTGAATCGCTTTCGCAGAAGCGACAGTCTTGAATAGCATTCGCAGAAGCAACAGTCTAGAGTAGCACTCGCGGTTGCGACACACTTGAGTAGCATTCGTAGTAGCAACAGACTTGTCTTAAGTGGCATTCGAAGATTGAATTGATTTTTCACAGAAGTAAATTATAATTGAATCATAATGTTCTTTGTAGATTATTTATTCACGGATAACTTTATTAAAAATTACTTCCAATAAATATTAATTCATAATAGATAAGTATTCATAATTATTAACTTTTAATCAATGTATCACAAAAGATAGCATTCTTTGAAGTCATCTGGATTGACATTTAACTTGCTAAACAATAGATCCTATATTTATTATTTTTAAATATCATTGGTAAAGAGATCTCATTGTTGGAAAAATATTTAAAGACTTTTATAAAATTAAAAATCTATATAAATTATGAATAAGAAGAAACTTGGTATAGATCGTGCCAAGACATTGTCTCAGAGATCAATTAACGCTTTTATTTAAAATTATCGAAAATGATTCATTTAAGATCACAGATTCAGAAAAAAATCCTATCTGGGACCTGATTAATAAAAGGAACTTGTGTGCTACTAAAACCACGTGGTTTCAGTTCATCCTTATTTTATCGATTTTCTGTTATATATAAGCAAAACTGCATACAAAAAATATATAGTATGTTGTTGTTGTCGTGTCCAATGAAGAGCCTCAGATGTCTCTGTGCATCTCTATCACAGGAGCAGCAATGTCCACTATCTTGGGTGTGTAAAGCTGCTGCTCTGGGTCCATGTCAAATTTCTGCAATGCTGCGGCCATTGCTGGGCATGAGAATATGTGGAGTAGGTGTTAGTTCCACACCAGGATAGTTGTTTCATGTCCTATGGGTTCTTGTGCCATCTGGATGTATTGTCATTCCTTTATAGTGTTTTGTTCTAAGTCTTGTTATAGTTTTTGTCCTTTTCTCTCAGAGTTTATTTCGCATATTTGATCTTTTCTTATATTTTTTGTTTAATCATCTTGTATTTTTCAAAAGCATCAGCGTCAAAAATACTGACATTTGTTCTTTTTACTCAACTTTCTGGCTTACTTTGCAAATTCATCTGTCATTACATTACCCCAGATCCCAACATGGGCAGGAACCTATTGTAGAATGCAGTTCTTCTCCAATGGTTCCAGTTGGGTAAGTAATGAGTGTATTTTCTGTGTGATTTTAGTATTGCCCTTCTGAATTTCTTCTAGAGCGGATCTGGAGTCGCTGTATATTAAAATTCTTTCTGCTTGATGCATGGATGATAGGTTAAGGCATACATCAAAGGCTTTCCAGATAGCTGTCAGTTCACAAGTGAAGTTTAACGAAATCTTTCCTGCTCCTTCTTTGATTTTGATGTATGTTCCATCTTGCAGTATTATGTTATTTCCGGCCCCTCCATTACTCAGGGTAAGGTCTGATGATCCAGCGGTATATGCTGTTAAATAATTTCTCTGATCGTATAAACCAATTGTGTCAAGTCCTTTCTTTTTAAGTATGTTTTTGTTCTATTTTTCATTGCAGGGTTCATTCAGGTTAAGATTGATGATTACATTTGATGGCAATGGGGTAGGAAATATTTTTTCTTCTTGAATTTGAAAGTCATTGTGTTTTATATTTATTCCCTTTCTAATATTGTTGTCGTACTGAAGTTTTGAAGATTTTTTGAGTCTTTCTTTTTGTGTCCAGTTTAAATAGGTCCTAAGAGATATGTGTTCGGTTTCTTTACTTTTTAAGCTATTGGTGAATTTTATTGTTTTTAATTGTCTTCTGCTCAGAGTAGGTCAAGACCACATTCTCTCTGAAATTTCTCATTGTTGGTGGATGAAACAGCGCCAGTGATTATTTTGGCCGCTTTTGCTTGGACACTCTCTTGTCTTCCTTTTAGTGATGAACTTGAGGGAGCATAGACAGGTGTCGCATATTCCACTATTGGTCTTATTAAGGTGGTATATGTTGTTCTGAGAGTTTTGGGTTTTGCTTCCCAATTTGTTCCACATAGCCTTCTCAGAATATTTAGTTTTCTGTTAGCTCTATTTGAGGTGCTAATTATGTGTTCTGTAAATCGCAATTCCTAATCAAGTATCACACCTAGATTTTTTGGATTTCTAATTTTATCAATTATTTGGTGTTTATGCTTATTTTGGGATTAAATTTATGCCTTTTTTTCCTGTCAGTGGATAAGATATTCTTTATTCTTTTTATCTATAAAAATGAAATCCAAAATCGATGTTTGTTATCGCACTGCGCAAAATCTACAGAATCAATCATTATGAAATTTCGCATGTAGGTATCTGAAGATTTCGTTTAACATATAGGCTATTCAAAAAGCTAAAAAGGTTAATGTAGTTTTTTTTAATGTAAAACCAAAAACGTTAGTCCAGCCTTTTACCGCTTGGCGCAGCACTGGTCGCGACGATAAATGAATTTATTGGTTAATAATTTTACGCGTAGTTTGTTTACATGATGAAGGTTTTTAAAAGGTAAGAATATCCAATCGTCGTGAAACTTTAGGAAGTTATTTACTATACTACTGGGAAGGTTTCTGTTTGAATTTGATTTTAAATAAATATTAGTTGCAATTTTATTTGCAAATTTTATACTTTCACTCGCAAGCAGCACCTCTCGCGGTTTCTGGTGAAATTACATTTATAAGTTGTAAAAATGCTAAAATGTGTTCCAAGCATAATACATTTAATAATTTGAGGATTTAGTAATATAATATTCCAATGACGTTGTAAAAAACTTGGCATTTCAATATTAATATATATTTGAAGAAAATATCTTATTTAAAACTAGCGGATGTACCCGGCTTCGCCCGGGTTTTACCCGAGTAAAGGTTTGTCTAACGAACATTTGTTAAAACAATTCTCTATGAACTTATAATAAAAAAAATAATAGATATATTTTGATAATTTGAAACTCGTAAATTTGAATATCTCGATAAAGTGAACATTTTTTCCCGGTCCCTGTGTGCCGTGTCATCCTGAATTTGTCTTTCCTAATTTTCTACATTACAAAATCATCGTTTTATCTAGTGAACATTTTTTCCCAGTCCCTTGAAAAATACTCGATAAGTTGAATAAAATCAATATCAATTGGTTCCCTCGGTAATTGGAAGTTAAAGGAATAGTATCTTTGCCTTGGAATTGTATCATTATTCTTGTCTCAAATAAATTGCCGTGTCATCCTGAGATATTCTTACTTTTGATAAATAATCTTTAAGATAATGAACTTAGTGATAATAAAACTTATAGATAAAAAACGTGTTATCATCGTCGCGATGGTGGCGCTGCTTGCGAGTTAAATCTAAAAATCTGCAAATAACTCTAAGAATATTCAAGATATTCAAGAATTTATTTTTCAGAAACCTTCCCAGTACTATACTAAATAACTTCCCAAAGTTTCATGGCCTTCAATGAGTGGTTTGGTCAGGCATAAAGGACACACACACACATACATTCATTCATTTTTATATATAGATAGATTTAATAAATGTTTTCAAAATATTTATGTGTCAAAAATATATTTAAACGCATATTAATATATACAGTTATCAGCGTCGTGCACAATTCTTTCTTAATTCTGTCACCGTTTGCTTTTGGTTCAGTGGTAGAATGCTTGCCTGCCACGCGGGCGCTCCGGGTTCGAGAGAGGCAGAGTCGTAATAATTTGACGACTATTGCTTTCTGTGGTATCGAAAGAACTTTGACTTTGTGTATGTACTTCAGATTATCTCTTATTAAGTGAAGAGGTAGAGTAAGAAATAAGGAAGCAGTATCGAAGTAGAGTACGACTCAAATATCAGATCACTTTCTCTTCACCACTGATATCTTGGACAAGTGTTGCACCTATGCCGATGTTGGACGCATCAGTATGAATATTGTTGCACCAAGTTGCAGCTTTGCAGGGTCGTCGACCTTGGTTTCTTCATCTTGGTGTTATACACGTTTCCCGAGCGGGTTTCCATACTCAAAGCAAATAAATAAAAGTAAATAGAAATGAATTACCTTTTAAAGTTATTGCGTTTATTTATTCGTTGTCTTCCTCGTAATTCGCGATCAGCAGTCTGGGTCTAGGTCCTCTTTCGCTCCAATAACCAATCAAGATATATGTACAATAAAATATTACAAAAGGAAACTATAAAAAGGAATGATGATAAGATAAATGATCTGTTTTAAATAAATATATTGAATATCATGGAATATTTTGAATGAATGTAGGGCGCATTAAAATTGATGCAACAATATAATTAGGCGCATTTGGATTGAAGTGACCTAAAATTGTTGGACTTAATAGTGCTGTTTTCAGGGTTTGAAACGCTTCCTCTTGCCTTTCTGTCCAGGTAAATAGTACACTTTTTTTTAATAAGGTTGGTCAGAGGGTCAGCAATTTTTGATAAATCTTTGATGAATTTTCTATATATATGAGCACATTCCCAAAAAGGATTGTACTTCTTTGACCTTTGTGGGCCGAGGAAAATTTCTGACAGGTTTGATGTTATGTCCCGCGGGTTTTATACCATGCTTCCTCGTTATATAGCCGAGAATATCCATTTCTTCAAATGCAAATCGGCATTTTTTGTTGTTAAACCTTAAATTAGATTCACGAAAAATCTAAAAACAGCTTCGAGTCTTTTGAGATGCGTTGGAAAATCCGGCTAAATATATGATAACTTCATCCAGATAACACAGACAAATTTTCCATCTCAGATTTCCAAGCATATTTTCTATATTTCTCTCAAAGGTAAGAGGCGCGTTGCAAAGTCCAAAAGGCATCACGTTGAATTCATATAATCCAGGCGCTGTAGTGAAAGCTGTTTTCTCTTTGTCTCTTTCTTCGACTTTAACTTGCCAATATCAAGATCTGAGGTATATTGCTGAGAAGTATGCAGATCTTTGGAGAGTATCCATAACTTCGTCTATTCTAGGGAATGGATAGACATCTTTTACTGTCACATTATTCAGTTTTCTGTAGTCCACACAAAATCTGTATTTACCATCTCGCTTCTTGACCAATATTACTGGGAAAGACCAAGGACTAGAAGATGACCTAATTATTCCTCCTGTTAGCATCTCATCAATTTGCTCTTTTATAATATCTCGTTCTTTAGCACTTACCCTGTAGGGCTTGTGTTTAATTGGCTTCGCATTGTCTGTGTCAATCCAATGTTTTTAAAATCGGTTCTCCCTAATCTCGACGAAAACAGATCTCCATAACTTTCTAAAACTTGTTTTAACTCCTTCTGTTCCTTTGATGAAATATTTTCGTTTATTTGTAATCTAGGTTCCTCGTTTTCTTCTACCTCCCTTTCTCGATTCACATTTATTTTCGCTGGACTACATTAAAAGCCAATGCTTGATTTTTAATTATTTCTCATGGTCGAGGATACGGATCATTTATCCAGATTTTCTCCATCCCCTGTTTCTACCAATGCCATGATCAATTTAATGAAACATTCCGGTACAATGGAATCCTTGGCTCTCTTTATTTTCAACATTTCAAAATTGCTTTCGTCATGATTATTCGTCAAATCGTATTTTATAGTTTCTTGCTTACAATCTATTTTCGCGTTCATTTTCTTAAGGAAATCTCTTTCAAGAATTAATGTCCGTAAATACGTTTTAAATATGACAAATTTGTGTGATAATGCTTTGTCGTCAAATTTTATATTTAAAAATATACTTCCTACTAGGTCTATTTTTTTTACATCGGGTTCTGCACAAGTTTTTATCTTTATCTATTTCAATACTTATAAAATCAGATATTTTGCCTATGGAATAGCGATTACCAAATAATATAGGTATGAGTTCAGGTATTTGGATAAGGGCATAGCTGGCGAAAGATGATAAGCAAATATTTATCTGACCGGGATATTCTCCTTGTGAATTCTCGGAAGACCATAGATATATGGGATTGTATGTTGGCTGTGAATTGCTTCAGTTGGACATTTGTGTTATAAGTTTTTTTAATTTGTAAATCTATCAGTTTTCTCCTAAATAAGGCAACGATTCTTGAATTGATGACTGAGTCAATCTGTTTGAATACATTAACGTCTTCAAGAAGGTTATGAATCCTCTTAGAATAATCATATTTGCACATGATAACGGCGGTGAAACCAAATTTCTATTTTAAGTTGTTCGAAGGCAATAATTTCATCTCTTCTAGGTTTGGTATCTTCCTTGGCTTATTCCGAGTTTTCTTAGCAGTTAATGAAATTTATAAAAAGATCCATTTGTAAGGGGATGTAGCTCAGATGGTAGAGCGCTCGCTTAGCATGCGAGAGGTACTGGGATCGATACCCAGCATCTCCATCTTTTTTTTTTTACAATTTCAGTATGAAATTTCTATATATAAATATTGCTTTTAATTTCACTTCAAATCACATCCACAGTCTTACATGAAATTTTATTTCAGAGTATTTGCAATAAAGATATTAAAAGATGTTTTTTATTATATATATTTAAAATATTAGTTTTCTTTGTAATATTTTCAGATCATATGAATATAAAATATATATTTATAGAAATGTAATTATGGAGACGGTCATATTTATAATAGAAAAATATAATTTTTTCTAACTAAAAATTATTTTTCTCCATTGTTATACTCTAAAGATATATTTTTATTTTCACGTTTCTACTCACATCCTGGTATTCCATATGGAGGGAGGTCCGACAGTTCCATCTAGACAGGTCCGTGGTTGTCCAGGTCCAGTGGTGTGAAATGGAACAATCCTGTAGGTCCTCGGTATCAGGAGGTCCTAGGTGTGAGGATTCATTCCTTGTGCATCCTAGATAAGTCCTAAGAGTCCAGCGGAATTGTGTGAGTCTGGTCGTCAGATCCATGTTGGGATCGGTGAGAGCAATAATGGCTGTAGGCACTAAAATGATTTTTACAGCTGTCAACAATCAGAGATTTCAAGTAACAAAAGGTCTCTATGCAATCTGACACAACTCAGCTGTCTAGGAAGTGTTAGACTTGAAAAATATATGTAGGATTTGTGACTCCAAGTGGGTAAAGTTTTTTTTTGTTAATATTTCAATGCGTTTTCCCACTTGTTTTATATAATCCTCCCTGAGGTGGTATATTTTGAAAGAAGATAAATAGTAGCTAATTATTTGAGAAAGATTTTTTTCTTATTCAGATGAATCTTGTTTGATTTCTATCTTGTTTCTTTGAATTCGTTTGAATGAAAATTACAAATTCTATTCACTAAAGTCTATTCCCGGACACCCAGAAGTCTGGAATTTTGTACATTTCAAATGTTAGTATGATTTACCAAGTCTATAAATACCAGGCTTCTACGTGGTCTGGAAGTATATTAAAAATTGATAACAAAATTTGAAAGCAAATATAATATTCGTTTATTCCCACCCCCCTCCCACTTCATTTGAATTTGGTATTGTACCTTTATTACAGGAGCTCATCTATGCTTCCTTTCTTCCTGTGGTGAATCTGTATAAGACCTGTGGTCTTAATAAAGCTGTATGTGTGTATTGTACCTTTATTATTATTTATTATTTTTCAAAAATTTCATTAAAATGTCCACCACAGCATATCAAGACAATGAATTCTTTAATAACCATCTGTTCTGACGAGATATCGCAGTATTACATATCTATCAAAAGATGTAAAAAAAAAAACATTAGACGGGGATGTAGCTCAGATGGTAGAGCGCTCGCTTAGCATGCGAGAGGTACTGGGATCGATACCCAGCATCTCCATCTTTTTTTTTAAATAAAAGTTCCGAAAATAAAATATTGATAAGGAAGTTTGAACATTACACATTACATTTTACATTAAAATATTGAAACTATTTTCCCTCAGTAAACTCTTTTATTTAAAACATTAAACTAGCGGACGTACCCGGCTTCGCCCGAGGTTTTACCCGAGTAAAGGTTTGTCTAGCAAACATTTGTTAAAACATGCCGTGTCATCCTGAATTTTGTCTTTCCTAATTTTCTACATTAGAAAATCATAGTTTTATCTAGTGAACATTTTTTCCCGTGTCATCCTGAGATAATCTTACTTTTGATAAATAATATTTAAGATAACAAACTTAGTGATAAGAAAACTTGTTATCATCGTCACAATGGGGGCGCTGCTTGCGAGTTAAATCTACAAATCTGCAAATAACTCTAAGGATATTCAAGATATTCATGAAATTATTTTTCAAAAACCTTCCCGGTGATATACCTAATAATATCCCAAAATTTCACGGCGATTGGATGTATGGTTTTTGAATCTATAGAGTACAGACAAACAGACAGACATTCAATTTTATATATATAGATTATAAGGGTGTCAGTTTGCTACCGAGATATCGGCATTAATTGAGTAATTCAGTATAATTATTAAGTATATTCCCCCATTCCTAGATGAACAGCGTCCCGCTGTAATTATCACCTGAACAGATCAGCTTGGTCCTCAGGGTCATGGTAGGGCTTCATTCTCAGTACAATTAAATATTCCAGAAATGGCCCCATCTGATAAGTAAACCCAACAGTGAGCGACTATATTTATGATATCAATAAATTACTTCAAATAAATTAACCTAACATCTGATATCCATTGGTTTCACCTCTACTCTCTCCCTACCAACGGCGTAAAGGAGAGAGGAATATCAACAGACCAACATTGGAAATACATAAATCTGATTTTACATATCAACACAGTCAATATGGATCCATGGAGCAATATCATTCAATACAGCCAGGTCTTATTAATAAGCAGCCAAGTTATCCATCTTCTTATATATAAAAGTCAATGACTGTTGTCTGTTTCGCGATGAACTCAAAAACTACTGAACCAATTGGTACCAAATTTGGCATGTCGCTTTTTATAAAACCGAAGAAAAATTTAGGCTACATTTTGATTGGTGTTTTTGATTATTTATTTATTTTTTCATTTGAAGAACTTTTTTTTACGCGGAGTAAATACGAGGCAAAGTAACAATACCAGGCCAATTAAGCGACCAATGAGCGTCCTGTATTTTTTTTTCAAGTTGCTTGCGTACTCATTTTGAAATAACTTTTATTACGAGTGTTACTCTTTTTTTAAAAAAGGTATTGAGAGAGAAATTTATATTACTAACTAAATTACGGTAAGTGCACACAATGCCATTGAAAAAAAAACCTTACAAAATTAGCGTTACTGTATATAAATAATGGCTTTAGTATTTTTATTAATTTTTGTTCTGGCCTTGAAAAAATCGTTTAAAATGCAGTCGCGGACATTAGAAAACACATATTTTGCCTAATTTCCATGTGCTCTTTTATTTTTTACAGAAAAATATTTACATGCCAGTATTTTGGATTAATTTTTTTTTTATAAACCTATTTTTACTTATTATTACTGAGAAGATGGGCATCGCAGTCAAGTTCCATCGCAGTCACTCACTCAACTCAGGCAATTTCAAGTGTTAATGCGCTGGGGCGAGTACCTCGGGGGTTGGGGGGAAAAGCTGCCATCTATTTAAACTATATTGATTATGAAACAACTAAATGGATTGTAAAAAATAATTAAATCAAATACTTAAACACTAATATAATACAATTTTTGCCATCACACACACTTTTTGCCTGTAGTTTATGTGTTACTTCTGAATTGCTATTCTATGGCACTTCAACTATTTATTATTGATGTACTTTCAGTATGAAGGAAATTGTACTCGGGGAAATTCTCGGGCGAAGCCGCGTCATTCGTTTAGTAAGTTATATATAATAAAAAATATTGTATTCCGCTTTTATTTTAATATCTTTATTGCAAATATTCCGAAATAAAATTTATTTCAAGACTAAGATATATTAATGAAAGGTTTGTGAATGTGATTTGAAGGTTAAATGAAAGGCATTATGTATATATAAAAATTTTATACTGAATTGTAAAAAAAAAAAAAAAAGATGGAGATGCTGGGTATCGATCCCAGTACCTCTCGCATGCTAAGCGAGCGCTCTACCATCTGAGCTACATCCCCTTACAATATGTTCCATTTTCATAAACTTCATCAACTGCTAGGAGCACTTGGGATATAAACCAAGGAAGATACCAAACCTAAAAGAGATTGAATGATTGCTTTCACACAACTTTAAGTACAAATTTGGTAATTATTGAAACTGATAGAGAGCCACCACTGTTATAATGAGAAAATCTGATTATTCTAAGAAGATCCAAACCTTTTTGAAAACGTTAATTTATTCAAAAGATTTACCTAGACATCAATTAAAAAATCTTTGCCTTATTTAGAACACTGTCAGCCTTACAGAAAGAAAACTTATGGGACTTCTAAATGAAGTAATTTACATCCAACACACACACACGGATGGTCCGGGTAGGCGGTGGGAAGAGGCTTGTTCGCTGCGTGGAGGACTGTGGGGGCATACATGGTAGAGATCAGGATCAGCTAGAGCCAAATTAAAAATCTAATCATGACTATTGTGCTCTAAATCATAAATTAAATGAATCACTATATCAAATAAATCACACACACACACACGAGCGTGCGGCCACGCTTTCGCGAGCTCCACCGTTTTCGCCTCTGGAGTGTGTGTAGAAGGCGCTTACCATTACGAGTTTGGTACTGGAAGAAACCTCTCGATCCGCTGAACAAGTGTCTGAAAGGCCCAGCACTGGATCACAACCAGACGAGAAGTTTTTGCCGAAAAACCTAAATATGAAGAATACAAAAGAAAATTCTTCTGAAAATCAAAAGAATGCAAATTCGCCGGCAGGCGACATGCATGTAAATCTGGCCGCCGCGAGTGGTGACGTCACGGTGCCGCCGACTGCTGCTTTGACCAGCGCTACAACAGCCAGCTCGGCCTCGCTCAACTGGGCCGACAGCAAGATGGCGGAGGTGGACGCCAACAACGGCTTCATCGTCGTGAAGGGCAAGAAGAGGCGCCTCGGCTCAACATCACCTGAGCACGCTGCAAGGCAGCCCAACAAGCCTGGAGATCAGCGCAGCTCTCAGCAGCGGAAGCGGCCAACAGGGCCGAGAGCAGTGCTGCCTCAGGAGATCAAGGCGACACGCGCGAACATCGCCGAAGCCAAGACGAGGCAGACCTCTTCCACCCACGAGAACTACGTCTTCGTGGAGCTGTGCCCAGACATCCCGGACTACTCCTACCTCCGGACAATGAGCAAGCTATTCGGAGGGCCTGGAGGCATAACACAATTCAACAAGATGAACAGCCACTACATCGTGGGCTTGGCGACCAAGGATCTTGCGCGCCGTCTAGTTGAAGGCGGCCTAGAGATCGAGGGAACGACCCTTAGGGTCTTCCCCTACCGCAAGAGGGCCGAGCGAATCATCGTCGCCAACCTGCCCGACTTTGTGGAGGACAGCACCGTCGTGAACGCCCTGGGCCCATACGGGAAGGTCACCTCCATCGCCCCCATCATGGTCAAAATGGGGGAGTTCACCTTTACCAACGGCCGCCGGGAGGCCTTCACCCTGCTCAACGACGGCGTCAAACTGGACAGGCTGCCCACCCGCCTGGAGATCAAGTCCAAGGGAGACACCCTACCGGCCTTCCTCTCCTTTGGCATCAAGTGCTCAAAATGTGGGAAACAGGGCCACCGCAGAGCCAACTGCCCAGCGCTCGCCAGGCAAGGGAACAGCAGCCCTAGGCAAGCAGCGTCTCCCACCGACGCAAGCCCCCCCCCCCTCCTCCTCCGCCTCAGCAGCCAAGGAGGACGACACCTGCGCCCGCAACACCGGTGTCCCCTGTCCAACCGGCGAAGACATCAACCAAGGCTCCAGCGATCCCCTCGGCGCCCCATCCTGCCGAACCGATGGATCTCGCCCAGCCCGCCCCTGTTGCCCTCCCTGCCCCTCTGGCTGCCCCGCGGCCCCTCGAGCCCGAGACCCCTCCGCTCGACCTCGTGATGTCGGAGGAGGAGCTGACCTCACCTCCCTTCACGCCTGCCCGGGGAAAAGCCGCACTCATCCAGCTGCAGGAGCATCTAAAGGAGTCCCCCAACCCATCCATCGACCAGATCAAGCTGCACGGCCTAAGCTGGGAGGACGCACTGAAGCTCCTCACCTCTCAAACCACCATGAATAAGCGAGTGCCCTTGCTGACAGAGGCACAGGTCACCGCCCTCGACGAGCTGGCCGGTGCCATCAAGGCCTCGTGCCCTAATTCCAACTCCACCATCCGCAAGACCCTCCAGAAGACCTGGAGGGTGCTGCATGGAGGACGGCTCAAATGAGTTACCGCGTCGCCAGCATCAACGCGCGAGGGCTCGCCACTCAGGGGAGGAGCCTTGCCCTTTTTCATCTCCTCAGGCAACATCGCGTGGACATCGCGTTTGTCCAGGAGACAAACGCATATCATCTGGGCAGCGGCCAAGACCTCTGCCTCGGCTACAGCGCTGTTGTATTGGCCCATCCCTTATCCATCTCGGGATCCGGACTCGCCTGCGTCTTCGGGCCAGGCGTAGCCGTGCTACAACAGCGCATCCTGTGGCCGGGCCACATCGCCTTGGCAACCATTGATGTCCACGGCAAGGAGAAGACGGCCATCACCGTTCATCTGGCGCATGAACCCCGGGAGAGAAACCAACAACTGGAGCTCCTGGCGGCGACAGCGGCACAGGAGGAGGAAGAAGCCTGCTGGATCATCGGCGACTTTAACATCAGGGATCGGGGCCCCTCATCATCATCATCATCGGATGCCCTCGCCGCTCTACTCGACCTGGCCGCGCTGGTAGACGTTTTCAAGGCCAGAACAAAAATTAATAAAAATACTAAAGCCATTATTTACATACAGTAACGCTAATTTTGTAAAGTTTTTTTTTTTTTTCAATTGCATTGCGTGCACTTACCGTAATTTAGTTAGTAATATAAATTTCTCTCTCAATACCTTTTTTTTTAAAAAAGAGTAACACTCGTAATAAAAGATATTTCAAAATAAGTACGCAAGCAACTTGAAAAAAAAATACAGAACGCTCATTGGTCGCTTAATTGGCCTGGTATTGTTACTTTGCCTCGTATTTACTCCGCGTAAAAAAAAGTTCTTCAGATGAAAAAATAAATAAATAATCAAAAACACTAATCAAAATGTAGCCTAAAATTTTCTTCGGTTTTATAAAAAGCGACATGCCAAATTTGTTACCAATTGGTTCAGTAGTTTTTGAGTTTATCGCGAAACAGACAACAGTCATTGACTTTTATATATAAGAAGATGGATAACTTGGCTGCTTATTAATAGGACCTGGTTGTATTGAATGATATTGCTCCATGCATCCATATTGACTGTGTTGATATGTAAAATCGGATTTATGTATTTCCAATGTTGGTCTGTTGATATTCCTCTCTCCTTTACGCCGTTGGTAGGGAGAGAGTAGAGGTGAAACCAATGGATATCAGATGTTAGGTTAGTTTATTTGAAGTAATTTCTTGATATCATAAATATAGTCGCTCACTGTTGGGTTTACTTATCAGATGGGCCATTTCTGGAAGATTTCATTGTACTGAGAATGAAGCCCTACCATGACCCTGAGGACCAGGCTGATCTGTTCAGGTGATAATTACAGCGGGACGCTGTTCATCTAGGAATGGGGCAATATACTTAATAATTATACTGAATTACTCAATTAATGCCGATGTCTCGGTAGCAAACTGACACCCTTATAATTTAATGTTATAAATAAAAGAGTTTACTGAGGGAAAATAGTTTCAATATTTTAATGTAAAATGTAATGTGTAATGTAAAATGTTCAAACTTCCTAATCAATATTTTATTTTCGGAACTTTTATTTAAAAAAAAAAAAGATGGAGATGCTGGGTATCGATCCCAGCACCTCTCGCATGCTAAGCGAGCGCTCTACCATCTGAGCTACATCCCCGTGTAATGTTTTTTTTTTTTACATCTTTTGATATAAATGTATTGCTGCGATATCTCGTCAGAACAGATGGTTCCCACTCTTCCCACCGCCTACCCGGACCATCCGTGTGTGTGTGTTGGATGTAAATTACTTCATTTAGAAGTCCCATAAGTTTTCTTTCTGTAAGGCTGACAGTGTTCTAAATAAGGCAAAGATTTTTTAATTGATGTCTAGGTAAATCTTTTGAATAAATTAACGTTTTCAAAAAGGTTTGGATCTTCTTAGAATAATCAGATTTTCTCATTATAACAGTGGTGGCTCTCTATCAGTTTCAATAATTACCAAATTTGTACTTAAAGTTGTGTGAAAGCAATCATTCAATCTCTTTTAGGTTTGGTATCTTCCTTGGTTTATATCCCAAGTGCTCCTAGCAGTTGATGAAGTTTATGAAAATGGAACATATTGTAAGGGGATGTAGCTCAGATGGTAGAGCGCTCGCTTAGCATGCGAGAGGTACTGGGATCGATACCCAGCATCTCCATCTTTTTTTTTTTTTTTTACAATTCAGTATAAAATTTTTATATATACATAATGCCTTTCATTTAACCTTCAAATCACATTCACAAACCTTTCATTAATATATCTTAGTCTTGAAATAAATTTTATTTCGGAATATTTGCAATAAAGATATTAAAATAAAAGCGGAATACAATATTTTTTATTATATATAACTTACTAAACGAATGACGCGGCTTCGCCCGAGAATTTCCCCGAGTACAATTTCCTTCATACTGAAAGTACATCAATAATAAATAGTTGAAGTGCCATAGAATAGCAATTCAGAAGTAACACATAAACTACAGGCAAAAAGTGTGTGTGATGGCAAAAATTGTATTATATTAGTGTTTAGGTATTTGATTTAATTATTTTTTACAATCCATTTAGTTGTTTCATAATCAATATAGTTTAAATAGATGGCAGCTTTTCCCCCCAACCCCCGAGGTACTCGCCCCAGCGCATTAACACTTGAAATTGCCTGAGTTGAGTGAGTGACTGCGATGGAACTTGACTGCGATGCCCATCTTCTCAGTAATAATAAGTAAAAATAGGTTTATAAAAAAAAAATTAATCCAAAATACTGGCATGTAAATATTTTTCTGTAAAAAATAAAAGAGCACATGGAAATTAGGCAAAATATGTGTTTTCTAATGTCCGCGACTGCATTTTAAACGATTTTTTCAAGGCCAGAACAAAAATTAATAAAAATACTAAAGCCATTATTTATATACAGTAACGCTAATTTTGTAAGGTTTTTTTTTCAATGGCATTGTGTGCACTTACCGTAATTTAGTTAGTAATATAAATTTCTCTCTCAATACCTTTTTTAAAAAAAGAGTAACACTCGTAATAAAAGTTATTTCAAAATGAGTACGCAAGCAACTTGAAAAAAAAATACAGGACGCTCATTGGTCGCTTAATTGGCCTGGTATTGTTACTTTGCCTCGTATTTACTCCGCGTAAAAAAAAAGTTCTTCAAATGAAAAAATAAATAAATAATCAAAAACACCAATCAAAATGTAGCCTAAATTTTTCTTCGGTTTTATAAAAAGCGACATGCCAAATTTGGTACCAATTGGTTCAGTAGTTTTTGAGTTCATCGCGAAACAGACAACAGTCATTGACTTTTATATATAAGAAGATGGATAACTTGGCTGCTTATTAATAAGACCTGGCTGTATTGAATGATATTGCTCCATGGATCCATATTGACTGTGTTGATATGTAAAATCAGATTTATGTATTTCCAATGTTGGTCTGTTGATATTCCTCTCTCCTTTACGCCGTTGGTAGGGAGAGAGTAGAGGTGAAACCAATGGATATCAGATGTTAGGTTAATTTATTTGAAGTAATTTATTGATATCATAAATATAGTCGCTCACTGTTGGGTTTACTTATCAGATGGGGCCATTTCTGGAATATTTAATTGTACTGAGAATGAAGCCCTACCATGACCCTGAGGACCAAGCTGATCTGTTCAGGTGATAATTACAGCGGGACGCTGTTCATCTAGGAATGGGGGAATATACTTAATAATTATACTGAATTACTCAATTAATGCCGATATCTCGGTAGCAAACTGACACCCTTATAATCTATATATATAAAATTGAATGTCTGTCTGTTTGTCTGTACTCTATAGATTCAAAAACCATACATCCAATCGCCGTGAAATTTTGGGATATTATTAGGTATATCACCGGGAAGGTTTTTGAAAAATAATTTCATGAATATCTTGAATATCCTTAGAGTTATTTGCAGATTTGTAGATTTAACTCGCAAGCAGCGCCCCCATTGTGACGATGATAACAAGTTTTCTTATCACTAAGTTTGTTATCTTAAATATTATTTATCAAAAGTAAGATTATCTCAGGATGACACGGGAAAAAATGTTCACTAGATAAAACTATGATTTTCTAATGTAGAAAATTAGGAAAGACAAAATTCAGGATGACACGGCATGTTTTAACAAATGTTTGCTAGACAAACCTTTACTCGGGTAAAACCTCGGGCGAAGCCGGGTACGTCCGCTAGTTTAATGTTTTAAATAAAAGAGTTTACTGAGGGAAAATAGTTTCAATATTTTAATGTAAAATGTAATGTGTAATGTTCAAACTTCCTTATCAATATTTTATTTTCGGAACTTTTATTTAAAAAAAAAGATGGAGATGCTGGGTATCGATCCCAGTACCTCTCGCATGCTAAGCGAGCGCTCTACCATCTGAGCTACATCCCCGTCTAATGTTTTTTTTTTACATCTTTTGATAGATATGTAATACTGCGATATCTCGTCAGAACAGATGGTTATTAAAGAATTCATTGTCTTGATATGCTGTGGTGGACATTTTAATGAAATTTTTGAAAAATAATAAATAATAATAAAGGTACAATACACACATACAGCTTTATTAAGACCACAGGTCTTATACAGATTCACCACAGGAAGAAAGGAAGCATAGATGAGCTCCTGTAATAAAGGTACAATACCAAATTCAAATGAAGTGGGAGGGGGTGGGAATAAACGAATATTATATTTGCTTTCAAATTTTGTTATCAATTTTTAATATACTTCCAGACCACGTAGAAGCCTGGTATTTATAGACTTGGTAAATCATACTAACATTTGAAATGTACAAAATTCCAGACTTCTGGGTGTCCGGGAATAGACTTTAGTGAATAGAATTTGTAATTTTCATTCAAACGAATTCAAAGAAACAAGATAGAAATCAAACAAGATTCATCTGAATAAGAAAAAAATCTTTCTCAAATAATTAGCTACTATTTATCTTCTTTCAAAATATACCACCTCAGGGAGGATTATATAAAACAAGTGGGAAAACGCATTGAAATATTAACAAAAAAAAACTTTACCCACTTGGAGTCACAAATCCTACATATATTTTTCAAGTCTAACACTTCCTAGACAGCTGAGTTGTGTCAGATTGCATAGAGACCTTTTGTTACTTGAAATCTCTGATTGTTGACAGCTGTAAAAATCATTTTAGTGCCTACAGCCATTATTGCTCTCACCGATCCCAACATGGATCTGACGACCAGACTCACACAATTCCGCTGGACTCTTAGGACTTATCTAGGATGCACAAGGAATGAATCCTCACACCTAGGACCTCCTGATACCGAGGACCTACAGGATTGTTCCATTTCACACCACTGGACCTGGACAACCACGGACCTGTCTAGATGGAACTGTCGGACCTCCCTCCATATGGAATACCAGGATGTGAGTAGAAACGTGAAAATAAAAATATATCTTTAGAGTATAACAATGGAGAAAAATAATTTTTAGTTAGAAAAAATTATATTTTTCTATTATAAATATGACCGTCTCCATAATTACATTTCTATAAATATATATTTTATATTCATATGATCTGAAAATATTACAAAGAAAACTAATATTTTAAATATATATAATAAAAAACATCTTTTAATATCTTTATTGCAAATACTCTGAAATAAAATTTCATGTAAGACTGTGGATGTGATTTGAAGTGAAATTAAAAGCAATATTTATATATAGAAATTTCATACTGAAATTGTAAAAAAAAAAAGATGGAGATGCTGGGTATCGATCCCAGTACCTCTCGCATGCTAAGCGAGCGCTCTACCATCTGAGCTACATCCCCTTACAAATGGATCTTTTTATAAATTTCATTAACTGCTAAGAAAACTCGGAATAAGCCAAGGAAGATACCAAACCTAGAAGAGATGAAATTATTGCCTTCGAACAACTTAAAATAGAAATTTGGTTTCACCGCCGTTATCATGTGCAAATATGATTATTCTAAGAGGATTCATAACCTTCTTGAAGACGTTAATGTATTCAAACAGATTGACTCAGTCATCAATTCAAGAATCGTTGCCTTATTTAGGAGAAAACTGATAGATTTACAAATTAAAAAAACTTATAACACAAATGTCCAACTGAAGCAATTCACAGCCAACATACAATCCCATATATCTATGGTCTTCCGAGAATTCACAAGGAGAATATCCCGGTCAGATAAATATTTGCTTATCATCTTTCGCCAGCTATGCCCTTATCCAAATACCTGAACTCATACCTATATTATTTGGTAATCGCTATTCCATAGGCAAAATATCTGATTTTATAAGTATTGAAATAGATAAAGATAAAAACTTGTGCAGAACCCGATGTAAAAAAAAATAGACCTAGTAGGAAGTATATTTTTAAATATAAAATTTGACGACAAAGCATTATCACACAAATTTGTCATATTTAAAACGTATTTACGGACATTAATTCTTGAAAGAGATTTCCTTAAGAATATGAACGCGAAAATAGATTGTAAGCAAGAAACTATAAAATACGATTTGACGAATAATCATGACGAAAGCAATTTTGAAATGTTGAAAATAAAGAGAGCCAAGGATTCCATTGTACCGGAATGTTTCATTAAATTGATCATGGCATTGGTAGAAACAGGGGATGGAGAAAATCTGGATAAATGATCCGTATCCTCGACCATGAGAAATAATTAAAAATCAAGCATTGGCTTTTAATGTAGTCCAGCGAAAATAAATGTGAATCGAGAAAGGGAGGTAGAAGAAAACGAGGAACCTAGATTACAAATAAACGAAAATATTTCATCAAAGGAACAGAAGGAGTTAAAACAAGTTTTAGAAAGGTATGGAGATCTGTTTTCGTCGAGATTAGGGAGAACCAATTTGAAAAACATTGGATTGACACAGACAATGCGAAGCGAATTAAACACAAGCCCTACAGGGTAAGTGCTAAAGAAAGAGATATTATAAAAGAGCAAATTGATGAGATGCTTACAGAAAGCATAATTAGGCCATCTTCTAGTCCTTGGTCTTTCCCAGTAATATTGGTCAAGAAGCGAGATGGTAAATACAGATTTTGTGTGGACTACAGAAAACTGAATAATGTGACAGTAAAAGATGTCTATCCGATCCCTAGAATAGACGAAGTTATGGATACTCTCCAAGGATCTACATACTTCTCAGCAATAGACCTCAGATCTAGATATTGGCAAGTTAAAGTCGAAGAAAGAGACTAAGAGAAAACAGCTTTCACTACAGCGCATGGATTATATGAATTCAACGTGATGCCTTTTGGACTTTGCAACGCGCCTCTTACCTTTGAGAGAAATATAGAAAATATGCTTGGAAATCTGATATGGAAAATTTGTCTGTGTTATCTGGATGAGGTTATCATATATAGCCCGGAATTTCCAACGCATCTCAAAAGACTCGAAGCTGTTTTTAGATTTTTCATGAATCTAATTTAAGGTCCAAAACCAGGCAAAACGAATTATGAAATAAATAAAAGTTATAGACCTATATCATTGACATCTAATCTATCTAAAACATTTGAGAATATAATAAAAATAAATTAAGTAACTATTATTTAGAGAATAATTTAATGAGCTCAAGGCAGCATGGTTTTATGAAATCTAGATCAACAATTACTGGAATGGATAAAATTATAGAAACTATATTGAAACATAAACAAAAAGAATTGACTTCCTTGATAGCTATAGATATTGCGGGTGCATTCGACAATGCATGGTGGCCTGCTATTATAAAAAGAATGGATAATGATGATGTTCCTTCAGATTTAATACGGATCATAAAATCTTATTTGAATAATGAAAGGGAGGTGAAATTTACATACGAATCAGAAACTTTTTATAAGAAACTAACTAAAGGATGTCCACAGGGTGGACCTTTATCTCCACTTCTATGGAATATTTTGCTAAATGATTTGTTGATAAATTTTGATTCAATGAATGCAGATATTATATGTTATGCAGACGACGTTACAATAATTTGCTGGAATAAGACTATTGAAGGACTAAAAACCGCAAGTGAATACACCTTAAATTATGTGATCCAATGGTGTAATAGAAATAAATTAACGATCAGTACAGAGAAGACTAATATGCTATACCTACATAACAGACAAAAAATACCTATTAAGGTTAATAACAATATAATAATGCCGGTCAAGCAAGTAAAAATTCTGGGAATGAAATTTTCTAATCACAAATGGAAAAACAAAGTTAACTTTACACCGCATGTTAATTATATTCTGTGTAAGGCAGGACGTATGAAAAATTTATTATGTTCACTAAGTGGCAATATGTGGGGTTTAGACACTCAAAAGAGGTTAACTTTATTCAAAACAATCATTAGGCCTGTACTTACATACGGTTCTGAAATTTGGTTCAAATATTTAAACAATCGTTGTAAACAAAAACTGAACTCCATGCAGTACCAGATCATTTTATGGGCAGTTAGAGCATACAAAACCACTTCATCAAACTGTGTGCATAGCTTGGCAAAAATTCCACTCCTAACAGACTATATAGAATCCAGAATAATCAAATTTGATCTAGCTCAACTGTCCATTGAAGATCTAATTACTTACGAACCCCATGCTCCAAGTATAGTCAAATATTTCTTACACGCAAAAATGAATGAAATTTTTGAGAACACTAATGAAATTTTCAGAAGCTTTTTCGCATTAGGAATTCCAAGATTTTTCCGTCCAAATTTTTATAATATCCAATTCATTACAGATCATGGCAATTTTGGGAAATTTTTGGCAACTATCGGCGCCGTGAAGGAACCAGGATGCTTCTGCGGAGGTGAAATTCAAGACGCGAGACATCTACTTCTGGAGTGCCCAATTTTCCGGGATTTTAGGGAAAATAGATTTGGTCGTATTGGACAGCTTGATGAATTTGTAGACAAAAAAGAAAAGTATAAAAATTTTGATCAATTTTGTAAATACATATACAACTTTCTCTTGAATTGGAAAAAAGAGAAGGAATCTTAGAAAAAAAAAAAAAGAACTGCGATGCTTGCTCTGTGTGTTTTGCTTTGTTGTTTGTTTTTCTCTTTGGACAATTTTCTTTGGTTGATTTATGTAAAATAATGAATTGAACAGGAATGTATATAGCCGAATTGCTGTAATGCAAGTGAAATGTATTGACGCAAATATCCCTGAGTTTGGGATATCGCGTTTCATGATGTTAATAAAGTTGAATTTAAGGTTAAACAACAAAAAATGCCGATTTGCTTTTGAAGAATTGGAGATTCTCGGCTGTATATAACGAGGAAACATAGTATAAAACCCGCGGAACATAACATCAAACCTGTCAGAAATTTTCCTCGGCCCACAAAGGTCAAAGAAGTACAATCCTTTTTGGGAATGTGCTCATATATATAGAAAATTCATCAAAGATTTCTCAAAAATTGCTGACCCTTTGACCAACCTTATTTTAAAAAGTGTATCATTTACCTGGACAGAAAGGCAAGAGGAAGCGTTTCAAACCCTGAAAACAGCACTATTAAGTCCACCAATTTTAGGTAACTTCAATCCAAATGCGCCTACTTATATTGTTGCATCAATTTTAATGCGTCCTACATTTATTCAAAATATTCCATGATATTTAATATTTATTTAAAACAGATCATTTATATTATCATCATTCCTTTTTATAGTTTCCTTTTGTAATATTTTATTATACATATATCTTGATTGGTTATTGGAGCGAAAGAGGACCTAGACCAAGACTGCGGATCGCGAATTACGAGGAAGACAACGAATAAATAAACACAATAACTTTAAAAGGTAATTTATTTCTATTTACTCGTACTTTTATTTATTTGCTTTGAGTATGGAAACCCGCTCGGGAAACGCGTATAACACCAAGAATGAAGAAACCAAGGTCGACGACCCTGCAAAGCTGCAACTTGGTGCAACAATATTCATACTGATGCGTCCAACATCGGTATAGGTGCAACACTTGTCCAAGATATCAGTGGTGAAGAGAAAGTGATCTGATATTTGAGTCGTACTCCAAGTAAAGCGGAGCAAAATTATTCAACCACCGAAAAAGAATGTCTGGTTGTTGTCTATTCAATGTCGAAATTACGGCCCTACCTTTATGAAAGACACTTTAAGATAGTAACAGATCATCACGCCTTATGCTGGCTCAAAAATTTGAAGTATCCAACAAGTCGATTGGCAAGATGGGCATTGAAAATCCAAGAATATGACTTCGATATAATCCATAAATCAGAAAAGAAGCATCTAGACGCCGATGGCTCATCTAGGGGACCCTTACCAGAATCTGATTGGGACGAGGATTTTGAAAAGCTATTTCTAAATCGAATAACAAACGAAGAGGATAATATTATCGAAAATGTTAAGAAAAACCTTAATGGAAGCAGGCAATCAATTGCGCAAAACTTTAAAGAATAAGATAGATGCCTATTTAAGAAAAACCCGAACCCTTAAAGCAGGGCGTGGTTGCTTGTGGTTCCAGAGAAGAAAAATAGAGAAATTATGAAAGAATATCACAATCATATGACGAATGGTCATCTGGGTGTCGCCAGAACCATGTACCGAATAAAGAGTAAATACTTTCGCCATCCATGCTAAAGGATGTCTCAGAATTCGTTAAGACGTGTCACCTTTGCCAAAGTAGAAAAGGCTCAAACCAATTACCTTCTGGCCTACTACAGCCCATTCCCCCAGCCAACTTTCCTTTCGAAAGAATTGGAGTTGACTTTGTTGGTCAGTTGCCATCTACGAAAAAAGGAAAAAATGGATAATTGTGCTAACGGACTAGTACACTAGATATGCAGAAACAATAGCAGTCTCAGAAGCAACAGTAAAAGTAGTTTCTAAATTTCTAGTAGAAGATATTTTTTTCCGGCACGGAGCCCCACAATATCTTATTAGTGACAGCGTCTCTCAATTTACCAGCAATTTGATGAAAGAGGTGATGAAAATGTGTAAGATTAAACATTGCTTCACAACGAGCTATCATCCCCAGACTAATGGATTGACAGAGCGGTTAAATAGAACGTTGATTAATATGTTCAGTATGTATGTGAACACTGATCAGAAGAATTGGGATGAAATACTCCCATTCATCACCCATGCTTACAATACTACAATCTAGGAAATCACAGGATATTCTCCTTTTTTTCTGCTGTTTGGAAGAGAACCCACTTCTCTTTTGGACGACAGGAATATCTCGGTGGACATTGACAATGATGATTATGATGAATACATAAAACATATCATTTAGACAAAATAGACAGAACAAGAAAATTAGTTATTAACAACATAATAAAGACTCAAGAAATAATGAAAAATAACTATGACAAGAAACACATGGAAATAAGCTATGAACCAGAAGAATTAGTAGCAGTTTGGGCACCTATTAGGAAAATATCAAAGTGTGAGAAACTTCTGAGAAAATATTTTGGTGCATTTATAATATTAAAGATGTCTAGCGTCAATTACCTAATAGAACCGAAAGATAATCCGGGCCAAGACCCTCTGATAGTTCATGTTTCAAGCCTTATTATGAGAGAATGGATGAGGTCATTCACGAGGACGTGACAACCTCTGGAGACGGGGGAGTGTTGCATTAATTTTAATGCGCCCTAAATTTTTTCAAAATATTCTATGATATTTAATATTTATTTATAACAGATTATTATAATTCCGTTTGTAATATTTTATTGTACATATATCTTGATTGGTTATTGGAGTGAGAAAGGACCTAGACCAAGACTGCGGATCACGACCTACGAGGAGGACAATGAATAAATAAACACAATAACTTTAAAAGGTAATTTATTTATATTTATTTTTCTTTATTTGCTTTGAGTATGCAAACCCGCTCGGGAAACGTGTATAACACCAAGAAGGAGGAAACCAAGGTCGACGACCCTGCAAAGCTGCAACTTGGTGCAACAATGTATACTGTATAACAAAAAAATCGACGCACCAAGAAGGAGTTGTCAGATTAGGACAAAAATTGGTGTATGTAAAGAGCATGTATAGGGTAAAAAATTATCAAAATTTCAGAACAATTAATTGTTTTATTTCAGAGTTTGATTGTCACAAATTGAGAATGTCAATATGTCGTTGGACCCCCACTGGCCTGGATGTAGGCTGCCACCCGGCGTGGCATGGACTGATAAAGATTCCGGATGATGTGCTGCGGGATTTCTTGCCAAATTGTCTCCAACTGTCGGGCTAAAGAGTCAACATTCCGGGATGGTTGAAATCGTCTTCCCATCACGTCCCAGATGTGCTCTATGGGCGAGAGATCAGGCGACCTTGCTGGCCACGGAGGAGTTCGGCAAAATTGAAGACAATCCATAGTAACACGTGCCGTTTGTGGCCGGGGCATTATCTTGTTGAAAAGTAAGCCCGGGGTGATGTGAGAGGAACGGCAACAAAACAGGCCGTAAAATGTCATCTACGTACCGTTGTGCTGTCAGGGTGCCAGGAATGACTATCAATGGGGTCCTGCTATCAAATGAAATGCACCCCAGACCATAACGCCCTGTTGTGGACCTGTGTGGTGTTCGACAGTAAGGCCAGGATCCACACGCTGCCTTGGACGACTCCAGACACGTTTGCGACGGTCGTCAGGACACAGTAAGAAACGGGACTCGTCACTAAAGACTATACGTCCCCAGACATCGCAGTTCCAAGTTGATCGCTCCCGACACCACTGTAGTCGGACTTGTCGGTACACGGGTGTGAGGGGTAGGCACCGTAACGGTCGGCGAGCTCTTAGATTCCGCTCTCTCAGTCGCCTGTTGATGGTCATTTTGGACACTTGTGTGCCGGTCACACGTTGGATGGTAGATAACGTGGATTCCGGTGCTGGACAGCCATTCTGACAATTGCTCTGTCCTCCCGTTCTGTTGTTGGCTTTGGTCGACCGCTGCCGTCCTGTTGTTGCATACTTCCGTTGTTGACTCACTTTTGCCAACATCGCCTAATAGCCGCATCACTTCGACACAGATGTCGCGCGATTAGTCGATTAGACCAACCAGCCTCTTTCAATCCAATGACACGACCAGTTTCAACTCTGACATATGTTCGTAATGAGCACGAATCTTTCGGCGAGGCATTGATACAGTATAAATAGGCGTACTGCTAAAATATTAAACGGAAATTCTGAAAATCAGCTCGTGCCGCGCCGATAATTGAGTCTAGAATGCTCGTGCTGGATGCGCAGTTCAGATGCGCTGGAGCTCTTGCTTTGCATAAATCGGCCACCAAATTTTAATCATTTTCATGTTTTGTCGAAACCTCTTTGTATACGTATTTTCATATAAATCGGACAACTGCTTCTTGGTACGTCGATTTTTTTTTGTTATAAAGTATATTTACTTAATAAATGAAGCGAAAATGTTTTTTTTTTAAGAATTTAATCCGTATCAAAGAAATTTATATTAAAAAATCATCATTGATATATCGTAATATTTATTGAAACTTGACCATGGGAAAGGTCCATTGTCAATAACAAAGAATAAAAAGGCAATTAATTATCTATCTGTTACCACCAACCCAGATAGTTGGCGCTCTGCGCTCCAGGAACCTGGGTTATAAATATCTCTCTCTATAATAGGAAATAAATAATCTCCTTGAACAAGTTATAATTAACGAAACAATAAAAAATAATAAAAACGATAATTAATCAAATATTCCGTTGATAATTAAAATAAGAGATATGAGGAATTACCATGCAAATTTTGATATAATTCAATATTGTAACAAAGTATTTATTAATTTTATTATTTTTATTAACAGATTGGCTATTTTTATGATTATATTTTGCTACTCTGTAAATTTACCTCGTGGCTTATCTTTTGTTTACCATTCATAGTTTGTCCTTGCCTGAAATAAAGTGTTGTCTCCTCCTGAAGTTTTTTTGTCTTCCCTAATTTTCCACGTGGCATTTTGGTGGAGATGCTGGGTAAGTTAGGGAAGACAAACTGAAGCCCGCCGAGAAGACCTTGAAGCCATGGGTGCTGTGATCTACATTTTCGGAGACTGACTTCAAGATTCTACCGCCGTGCTAAAGCCAAGACTTCCCTCGAAGATGACGATGTCCCTATAGACGATACGACGACAAAGCCGCTCTTCACGCCGCAAGAAAAAGGACGCGAAGGTACTAAGGACAAAGTTCCAAGACTTCGATGGAATCCTTGGCAGAAGCACGTCAAATCCATGTTAGTATGTACAATAATTGCTAGCTGTGGGTCACAGCTCCCGTAGGGAAGAAGCTATGTAACAAAGTATTTATTAATTTTATTATTTTTATTAACAGATTGGCTATTTTTATGATTATATTTTGCTACTCTGTAAATTTACCTCGTGGCTTATCTTTTGTTTACCATTCATTGTTTGTCCTTGCCTGAAATAAATTGTTGTCTCCTCCTGAAGTATTTTGTCTTCCCTAATTTTCCACGTGGCAATATCTAATGATAGCGAGGAAATACTGAAGAAAGAAAGAAATAATACAAATATATATAGACAATATTATAAACTTTATTCAAAAATGCAGGTAAGAATTCTTATGATCACTTATACCGAAGACATTTCAATTAAACCCAGGTGAATATAACTTGTTTCAATCTCAGATGTCAACTCTGGTGTCGCCTCTCTACTGATGAGAGCCACAATCTCCTTGTCAGTTGGACAGCTGACGTTGATTCTCTTTAATCACCAAATCTTGCTACACCATCAGACAAAAGTAAATTAAATACCACATGACGAGAACTGGCCCAATTGATTGGTTGATAGGAATCAACATGATGCCTGTTGAGCTTTTTTTAACCCCAATCTTAATATCCTTTAAGAAATCTATTCCTTATATCACCGCACCAAATGTCACGTAAAAAATTAGGAAAGACAAAATCAAACATTAACAAATTCAACATTTATAAATTACAAGATAAGTAATGAGGAAAGTTTCCAGAGTAGCAAATATATATATATTAAAAATAAAGAAGGCATCTCCTGACCACAAGCACATGTGCTTTTTAGATGGCAGAGCGCCATCTAGTGGAGCAAGAATAAACTAAACGTTTATTTAGCTTGCTCCGTGATATTTGGCCAAACCAATTTCTTGATAAATCAAGAAAAGTCATCAACGAACGCGTTTCGCGCTGTTGGCGCTCGTCAGCGTGGAGTAGACTGTAACCACTGCGACCAAAAAGATTTTTTGGTCCCAATGGCTTCCTGAGAAATCAAGAAATGGGTATTTAAGGCCAAATTTGCGTAAAGACGCTTAACACATGAAAAAACAATAGAAAAAAATAAAAGATAGGAGATGCCTTCTTTATTTTTAATATCAACACCTGACCCACTTATCTTTTATTTTTTTCTATTGTTTTTTCATGTGTTAAGCGTCTTTACGCAAATTTGGCCTTAAATACCCATTTCTTGATTTCTCAGGAAGCCATTGGGACCAAAAAATATTTTTGGTCGCAGTGGTTACAGTCTACTCCACGCTGACGAGCGCCAACAGCGCGAAACGCGTTCGTGGATGACTTTTCTTGATTTATCAAGAAATTGGGTTGGCCAAATATCACGGAGCAAGCTAAATAAACGTTTAGTTTATTCTTGTCCACTAGATGGCGCTCTGCCATCTAAAAAGCACATGTGCTTGTGGTCAGGAGATGCCTTCTTTATTTTTAATATCAACACCTGACCCACTTTTATTTTTTTCTATTGTTTTTTCATATATATATATATATGTCATAATATATACTCTTCCTGGAATAATAAAGCAAACCTACAGTCAACCCAGAGAGAGACGGGCAGCTAAAGTCCGGTCATTTAAGACACCAGCGACATTCCAAGGGGCGACCACTGGGGCCCCCGTTACTTGGAACCTCAGGACTATTAACACAGTAGGGGCATTGTGTGGACAAGAACGAACGGCCGGCCGCTCAGCGGTGGCGGGCCCGTCTCTCCCCCTCTCTCTCTGGTTGCCTGAGTTCCTCTACCAACTTGTGGTGTGATTATTTCTCTTTCCCCACCTTATTATTATTATATTGCCACATATATATGTAATGTTATGTTGAATGTTTGGTTGTTGTCGACTTGTAGAATCCTGTCGACTAATGTAATAAGAGATCTCCTGTCGACTCACTGTAATAATTTGTTGAGTTTGATGTCGACTACTGAAATGATATTTGAAGTCCTGGTAGCTCTTGTTGTACTGTGTTGACCAAGAGGAACAGTCAGGATGTAGAGTTTTCCAGTACCTCTCTGCACCTTGGAAGACCTTTAAAAGTTCTCACAAAATACAGGCAGTCGTGGTCGAGGCATAGTGGAAAGCTGGGGATATCCACACAAAAAACGAAGACACAGTTGCACTAAGAAAGTTCCGTAACAGATAAAAGTTGAGCTAGTAGCGCAAAGATGGAGATAGACGAGTTCTTCCTAATTACATGTTGGATGAGATCGACATAACATACGACCGACGCGGCTTGCACTAAGGGTGAACTAAACTGTACTCTACTGAACTGTCAAGTCCCTGTAAAAGTGATGTATTTATAGGTTAAAAGACGGGGGGGACCTTATGTGACAGAGGCGTTTGAGAAAGGGCGCCTTTACCTGTCCAGGTGTGAGAGGGGTCTCTGCATTCCACCACATGTGACAGTGTGGGTGGCCTTGTTTGTGGGAATTGTAAATCGACCTGATTTATGACTTCCATCTTTAGACTTTGTTGTTTTGGCAATACTATGCTCGATCTCTGCTTTAGCTCAACTCTTAAATCTATTACAGATTTTATTTATTTATCCACTTTGTACAAATTACATTACATATGGCAATGCAATGACACAGATTAATCATGCGCATAATTGTTTATAGATGTGTTTCTATATACAACATGACAATCTTATTATAAGTTATATACACAGTATGGGGTTGTTGGTTCAAATTACCATAGATGGGCCCCGGGAGTGAAAGGGTTTATCCGGGTTTAGGCGGGTAAAGCCTCTCTAACACAGGTAAGTAATTAAAATTTCTTTTAATTAATTTAAACTGTGAGGGTTAAAAAGGGCTATAACAAGATGATTTGTTTGGATATATAAAAGTGAAATAAAATGACATTTTTGTTTGATTACAAAAAAAAATGATTGATATAAAATGATGACATAAAAATTCACATTCTAAGAGAATATTGGCGGGCGTTGGACAGGGTTAGTAGTTGAAGAATATGCAATTGTTAGAAGTGCACATGTAAACCAAATACTCAGATCCAGGTGCAAAGCGAGGATATAGACTTGAGCTGTCTTCCTTGGCAATGTTTCACTTGCGATCCTATATAAGGGTTACAGTGCTTTGTCACAATTTTAGGATTATTGGGTTAAAAGTTGCTGAAGAAAAGTTATTTATTTATATGATGGGGAAAGGAGTGAAATAGAGCCATGCGATAAGTAGAATTGTAGCAACAGTAGGTGGTCTGACTTGACTCGAAATCAAAGGTTGAATGTGGTCCGCTAGAGCTGGAAAAAAAAAAGTTGAAAGTTGAAAAACGTGAACGCTTTGTGAATGCGTTGGTGATTTGCTCTGCGGATGAAATGAAATAAACTCTTGAAGCGTGTTCAAACCAGAAGTTTGGATTTGTAAGTCTGGGGAACTGTGTTCTCAAAGAGTTTGTTGAATTACGAAATCAAAAAATAAATTGTCAAGCAGTGCTGTCGTTTTTCTACGTTGATGTGACGCAATGACTGAAAAGATAGTGATGAAAAATATAGGGAATTGGTTAAAGAATATTATTGTTGAAAACGATTGTTGTAGATGCCCGATAGTGGATGATAAACTTTGTCAGATAATAAAGGTATTTAAACAAATAAAATATAGTGAATAGAAATATAGAAATATGATTGCGGGTACAAAAAGTGTAAGTGGACTATATTAAACCTGTAATATATAAAATATATAATAAATAATAAAAATAATTTTTGAAACAATTAGATGTTTTACAATACTAAAATAATATCATGAAAAATAAAAGTAAATTTGATTAAAGGTTTTTTTTTTTTTAAATGTTGGATTAAAAAATTTTTTTATATAATTGAAAGGTAAGAATAAGAATAATTATTCAAGATTTTATACAAAATTCATAATATAATTGAAGGTTATTAATGATTGGATAAATTTTAAGTAGTGTAAAATTGAACAAAAATTGTCTCTTTTGACGAAAAGTTACAGTTGTGGTGTGTGACTAGATTATATCCCTTTGGTAACATCGGTGTTTCTATGACTCTGAAACTGGGAATACGTGAAATGATCTTTTCGTTTGTCCTCAATGAGGACTCAATGAATGATTTCTCTTTCGCGTTAAAAAGTCTATATAAGACTCAACCAAATTGTTTTAATTGGTGTTATCAATTAACATGTAAAATGTTTAATGTATGATGTGTTGTGATTAAGGCGTTGTGCGAGATTTGTGAGATTCTCGAGGAAATCTAAATGAGTAGTGTGACACATGTGTTCAAAATGGCGTCATGAAGCTAGCGGTCAAGAAGATCTGCCTTGAGGGGGAAGAGAGGGCATGTCCAAAGATATTCTCAAAAGATAGTAGTGACCAAGGGAGTGACGTCAAAAAGGGCGTCCACTTCCCCCCTTTTTTTTCACGGAAATTCTATTTTTGGGGTGGTCACACATGTGGGATGGCTTGCTATGTTTGAGATTTACTCGAAACTGACTTTCTCTCTCTCTCTCTCTTCTTTTGTTGAGTTTGGCATATTTCTTGCCTATTTGAAAATACTGGGGTTTAAATGCAAAAAGGGTTGTGAGCTTGTAGGCGGTATAATTCGGACTAGTTGCGTCTCGAAGATATCTGGAGTCAAATGATTGAATTCACTGAAATATACATCTTGAGACAATCGCTGTGGGTTTTGAGCAAATCGGGGTTGTGGAGGTGTTATGTACAGAACATTCTCTGTGTAATATTTTAATTTATTGACATGTATGGTGTCACTGTCTCTATTGAGAGGCTGATTGGGGCGATCTATTCGAACGACATTGGGTGAAATTATTTCAATTATTTTGTATGGTCCAGTAAAATATGGTGCTAATTTACCTGTGTCTGGATGTCTGTAATTTTTGACTAAAACAAGATCATTCACTTCGAAATGTGGTGTTCTGTGCTGCTTATCAAATATTTCTTTATCTTTTTTATGCTTATTTTGAGTACGAGAGTTTGCTATCTCTCGAGCTATATTTATTTCGGGGTATGGGTCAAGATGAGTTCTTAGATCTGGGGGGATAACATTGAACATTAAGTAGGTAGGTGGAAAACTTGTGACAGAATGGGGCGTGTTATTGTACGTCTGAGTGACGCGTTTAACTAGTTGAGTCCAGGAAGCTTTCGGATTTTCTAGATAAGCTAGTCTGAGCTTGCCTGTAATGGTCGCATTTAAGCGTTCTATTAAACCGTTTGCCTGTGGGTTATTGCTGGTAGTTAGTAGAGGTTGTATACCATGCGTTATTAGAAATTTACGGAATTTTTCTGAGGTAAAAGCGGGCGCTCTGTCAGATAACAGACGTTTTGGAGATCCTTGCTGTAGTACCGTTTTGAGGGTTTGAATGTATGTTAGGGTACTGGTGGACTTCGATGGAAAGGTCCAAGCATATCACGTTAAATGATCCACTATTACGTGTAGATATGTCTTGGAGTGTCCATTTTCGAAAATCCAGCTATGGTATCTATAGAGATTAAGTCGATTGGTTGTTGAGGTGGTGGAATTTGTCCAAGGGCACCATAGGGTTTACCTTTGGGCCTTTAAATGATTTGGCAGGTGTGACACGACTTGACAAATTTTTCTATAGATTTAGAGATACCTTTCCAGTAGTACTGGGCAGTAATTATGCGGGTCATCTGAGAGATGCCTGGGTGGTTATATTCTTGGTGAACTTTATTCATTAGAGTATGTTGCAGGGTTTCGGGAATTATTATTTTAATTACACCTTTTCGGGTAATGGTATGTAAGCCGTTTGTATCAATGTTGAAGGGGGATGCTGTTGGTTGATGCTGTTTGATAATATTAGCACTGACAAATCCTACAAAGGGGTTTCGCGATAACAAATCTGCTTCGTACTGTTGGCTGCCTTTGAGGTAGTGAATTTCGTAATTATAGGTAGATAGTCTCAGGCTCCATCTAAAGAGTCGTCCTGACGGATTTTTTATAGTTTTAAGCCATTGTAAAGCTTGGTGATCTGTGTATATGGTGAATTTTATACCGGTGAGGTATATTCGGAATTTGTCTACACTTTCGACGATGGCGAGGCACTCGAGTTCGGAAACGGTGTAGTTTCTCTCATGTGCTCTAAGGGCGCGGCTGAAATATTGTACAGGATGTACTTGTCCGTCTGGATGTACCTGTTTGAGTATGCCTGCGATCCCTTGGGTGGATGCGTCGCAATAAAGGCGGCAGGGTAAACCGACTTGATACAAGTGTAGTACTGGTTTACTGGTTAAACTCTCTTTGAGAGTGATGAAAGCTTGTTGACAATCTGGGTCCCAATTCCATTTCACATCTTTTTTAAGTAGTTTATTTAAAGGTGCTCGTAAGCGGGCATAATCTGGTATAAACTTATTATACACGTTCACTGCTCCTAAAAATGATTGTAATGTCTTTTGATTGGTAGGTGGTTTGATGGCACTTATGGTATCAAGGTTGCGCGTCTGTGGTGCATAAGTACCTGCGGTAACAGTGTATCCTAAGAAATCTATATTTGTTTTAAAAAACGAACATTTGTTATAATTGAGTTTGATGTTTTCGTGTTGACATACCGTTAGAAATTGTTGTAGATGATCCTCTAAGGTGTCAGAAAAAATAATGAAATCGTCGAAGTAATGGGTAACAAAATTTAGTTTATATTTTTGCATGACCTGATTTATGGCACGATGATATATCTGTGGCGAATTTTTAACGTCACGAAATCTAGTAGATTACGTGAGTTAGGTTCTACTTCCACTTGCCAATATGCGGATGCTATATCTACAGAAGAGTAGTATTTGGCTTTTGACAATTTGTCAAGAATGGTTACTATTAAAGGTAAAGGATGTACGTCTGGAGCGATGATTTCATTAAGTTTTCTGTAATCAATACAGAAACGTTTCGTTTTGTCACGTTTTGTAACAAGAGTTATTGGACTGGCATAAGGTGAAACTGACGGGGCAATAATTCCATGTTGGAGCATTTGCTCTATTTGGGTTTGTATTTCTTGTTGGTCGTGTAGTGGCACTCTATATGGGCGTAATGCTATTATTTTATCTGTGGTGGTATTGATTTTTACCGGTGGTATGTTCAATTTGGGCACATTGTATTTATTAGTAGAGAACATATGCGAGAATTCATATAGAATTCGGTGGAGTTCGTGTGGACAATGTTCTAACTGAGGTGTCGCATTAGAAGGTATAGAAATCTCAATATCATGGGTAGGAGATATAGTGGGTGAAACAATAGTGGGGGAACATATAATTGGGGTAGGGTCCGCCACGTGTAAACAGGATTGGTTCGAGGGGAAGGTGGTAAAAATATCCGTTTCTCTCGGTTGAGTGGGACATAAATCCTGTTTGCACTTGGTGAACTTATAGACATTCGTTGGGAGAGCATCATTATTTTGATAAATTTGGAGATTATTAAAATCTATGATTAATTTAAATATTTTAAGGGTATTAATAGATAAAATACCAAAAGGTAGTGAAGCTTCTACTATAAAAAATTTTAGTTTTTGGGTGAGGTTACCTATTTTAAGTTTTAAAAATATATATCCAAGGGTATTTACATTGTGGGCTATTGCGTTTATAGTTAAACTGTACTGATGTATAATAATTTTATATGGTAATCTATTTTCTATGGTTCTTAAAATATCTAAGTTAAGTAGGTTTATAGATGCTCCCGTGTCTATTAAAAAGGGCAAATTTACATTTGGTGACAATTCAGTCCATATTATAAGCTGTTCAACGAAAATAAGTTTCAGGTTTTCCTACCGTTGAGCTGCTCGCGGGGCTTGTAGAGTCGTCTCGGCTTGCAGCTTGGACTTGGGGAACAGGGCTCCGAGATTGGACCTTGGGCCGGGTACCAGATTTTGGTACAGTGGTTGTGCGTGGTCTGGCGCTGTAGACTTGGCTTGTTCGGTCCCGTTGGAACCGTTGTTCACACTGGGAGTGCCAGTGCATAGCATTGCAATACTTGCAAGGCGAGGGTGGGGGTGCAACTTGGTACGTTACACGTGATGACCGCTGGTTGTTGTGCCGCGGTGGTGGGTTGTGGTAGGTTGGATGTGGGGCCTTGTCTACTTGGCGCTGGTACACTGCACTGGTGGCACACTGGGTTCTTCTTATTCTCGACACTAGGTCGAACCATTCTTTAATGGTGTTTGGCTGCACCGTGGCGATTAATCGCTGATCTGCGACGGGTAGTCCTTCGGTTAGAGAATCTATTAATATGTCGGCGGGTAGGTTTAATTTCATGCCTATTACCGTTTTGTTTTGGTAGTAGTCTTCTAGGGGCATTTGGGGTGTCAATTTGATGGCTAGGAAGCGTGAAAACGACGCTTCTGTCGCTGTTGGGAATAAATCTATCAAGGTTTGGCGGACATCAATATAAAATAACCTATCTAACCGTAGGTTTCGGAATATTGTAGGGGCTTACCTTGCAGGTAGCAGGGTAACTTGCGTAGGCGGTCCGTGTAGGTCAGCTTAGCTCGGTCTGCTTGGGCATCGAAGTTGTCGAAAAAGCTCTGGGCTTCAAAGGTACCATCGTATGGACTCACATCTATCTCCCTCGGAGATCGGGCGACCAGCAGCTTATTCAGGGCATCGGCGATCTGTGTCAGCGGGTCTGCGGAGGTCCCTTGGGGCGGCGACGTTTCCTCCTCTTCAAATGTCGTCTCTTGTTGGGGAACAGATAGCCCGGTCACATCGTTGGACTGTTCGGTTTGCTCTTCCATCTTTGCACTTTCTCGCTTCTATCTGGACTATCTAGCTTTCTTCGTTTGGTATCCTTCGTTTTGGTTATCCTGTCGGCTCATGTAATGTTATGTTGAATGTTTGGTTGTTGTCGACTTGTAGAATCCTGTCGACTAATGTAATAAGAGATCTCCTGTCGACTCACTGTAATAATTTGTTGAGTTTGATGTCGACTACTGAAATGATATTTGAAGTCCTGGTAGCTCTTGTTGTACTGTGTTGACCAAGAGGAACAGTCAGGATGTAGAGTTTTCCAGTACCTCTCTGCACCTTGGAAGACCTTTAAAAGTTCTCACAAAATACAGGCAGTCGTGGTCGAGGCAGAGTGGAAAGCTGGGGATATCCACACAAAAAACGAAGACACAGTTGCACTAAGAAAGTTCCGTAACAGATAAAAGTTGAGCTAGTAGCGCAAAGATGGAGATAGACGAGTTCTTCCTAATTACATGTTGGATGAGATCGACATAACATACGACCGACGCGGCTTGCACTAAGGGTGAACTAAACTGTTCTCTACTGAACTGTCAAGTCCCTGTAAAAGTGATGTATTTATAGGTTAAAAGACGGGGGGGGACCTTATGTGACAGGGGCGTTTGAGAAAGGGCGCCTTTACCTGTCCAGGTGTGAGAGGGGTCTCTGCATTCCACCACATGTGACAGTGTGGGTGGCCTTGTTTGTGGGAATTGTAAATCGACCTGATTTATGACTTCCATCTTTAGACTTTGTTGTTTTGGCAATACTATGCTCGATCTCTGCTTTAGCTCAACTCTTAAATCTATTACAGATTTTATTTATTTATCCACTTTGTACAAATTACATTACATATGGCGATGCAATGACACAGATTAATCATGCGCATAATTATTTATAGATGTGTTTCTATATACAACATGACAATCTTATTATAAGTTATATACACAGTATGGGGTTGTTGGTTCAAATTACCATATATATATATATATTTTTTTTTTTGAATCTCTATACACTTCAATCCCGCACGATGAAGCACTCCTGGCCCTCCAATCATTTCTTGAAATCCACCCAGAAATAGTTCTGCCCCTCTCTAAAGAAGCATTAATAGATTTAATCAAACTTTGTTTAGACAATAGTTATTTCAGTTTCAAAAACAGATTCTTCCGGCAAATTAAAGGCCTACCAATGGGCAACCCGATTTCATCTGCATTATCCAACATATTTATGAATGAAATAGATGAAAAAATAATTAATTCAAACCAATTTAAAATAATATTATGGCTACGATATATTGATGACATTTTTTGTCTAACAGAAATAGACATTGACAGCTTCATACGCTTTCTCAATAGTCTCAAACCTTTTTTAAAGTTCACATATGAAAAAGAAAGCAATAATTCCCTAGCCTTTTTGGACATCCAGCTTAAAAGGAATCAATATAACATCGAAACTTGCATTTACAGGAAACCCACTCACACCGGAAACTATTTAAATTTCAGCTCCTTTGGTCCCATACATAACAAAATAGCTGTAGTGAAATCTCTTTCTAAAAGAATAGAAACACACCACTCAAATAGAAATAGTGCAACAGAAGAAAGAAATAGAATTTTCAAAGAATTAATAAATAATAATTATCCAAAAAAAATTATTGAAAAACATTTTTATAAACAAAGAGCTATACCTTCAAATAATAGTCGTGATCAGTCTCAAAAAAGATATTGCTCTATTCCATATAGCTACGGCTCAGAGAGAATTGCCCGAATTTTAAAGAGATATAATATAATTACAACATATCAATCTGCACAAAATCTACGACAAATCCTACGCCACTCAGGTACAAAAAATATTTCAAACCAAGAAAATACAACCAATGTAATTTACAAAATTCCCTGCCAGACATGTCAAGCTACGTACATTGGAGAAACAGGTAAATCACTTAAAGATCGTATCAATCAACATAAAGCAGCTTTAAAAAACTACAAACCATTATCCCTACTAGTAGACCACTCCCTAAACAACAGCCATATACCAGATTTCAAACAGACCACAATTATATACAAAAATATAACAGAAAAGCATAGTAGACTGTTTTTAGAAAGTTGGGCTTCTGCCGAAGATAAACAGAGTATAAACAGAAAAATTGATTTTCCAGAAATTTATAAAGAATTCATATCTTAATTATTTATAAATAACTATGTATATACTTTTAATTTACTCATTTATTTTACTTTCAATATTTAAATTTAGAATTAATATGTAAACACACTATTTTTTACAATTACACTGTTGTATATAAATCTCTATATCTTTCATAGATAAAATAATAATATATAATGTTAAATATAATTATTTGCTGTATATAAACTGAATACAATAGTTAAATCAAAGATACAATTCTTTCATTGGCCTTGTAGAACGAGAGTGGTGTACGCGCGCGCGCATGTTCTATAAAAAATTAATAATCTGTATATAAAATATAATAAATACTTTGCTACATAGCTCCTTCCCTATGGGAGCTGTGACCCACAGCTTGCAAATATTGTAGATACTGATATGGATCTAACTGCTTCTGCCAGGGATTCTCTTATTCTTGACGCTTTGTCCTTAGTAGCTTCGCATCTTTTCTCTTTCGGCGTGAAGAGTGGCTTCGGTGTTGTATCGTCAATAGGAACATCGTCTTCTTGTAGGGAAGTCTTGACTTTGACACGACGATGGAATCCTGGAGCCAGTCTTGGAAAATGTAAATCACAGAACCCAATGCTTCAAGGTCTTCTTGGCAATCTTCAGTTTGTCTTCCGTAATCTACAAAAGATCAAAGAAAGGACTAAATGATTCTATATACAGTTACGAGCGTCATGCGTTCTTCATCTCTGTCACCGTTTGCTTTTTTTTTTGGAATGGCGCTCTCCTATTGGTTCGCTACGATGGCGCCGCCACTGCGCGAGACACTTTGTTTTTTACTTTGCCCCCCCCCCCACTCGCTTTTTGGTTTTTGTAACTATTGTGTTGGAGCGGGTCGCTCCTTAAATAAATGCATATATTAGTTAATAACTAAATGGAATCCTCTCTTTCTTTTTCCCAGTAAGAGACGCTTATGGAAGCCAACAGTACATAGAGAGATAAAGCACATAGGCTATAGTTATCTATATTAATAAAATGCAAATTTCATAAGTGTTGTTCACTAAAAACTTTCGTTACAATGCATCAATTTCGACCAAATTTTCAACATTTATGTAAAACGAGATGGAGCAGGTTTTGCTTAACATCAAAATATATTTCCTAACATTAAAATGCGTAACTTCGCTGTTATCGATTAAATACAAAAAAAAATCAACAGAGTTAATTTTATTCATATATAAATACAAAATTAAATTTCAACAGAGTTAATTTTTTTACATACTAGCTAATAATCTCAATCTAAAAAATATTCAAAACAAGCAATTTTAAGATAACACCATATGTAAAACAGTCGGCCAAGAAAACAACAACGATATTACATCTTTCTCACATATTCACACACAATCTTGATTAATAATTAAAACTAATCTTTAACATTGTTTATTATACTTCAACTTTTATTTCTACATTTGTTTTTAAATACCCAATTGTTTTATCATGTTTCTAATTTCGCCTAACAAATATACAAATTTATAGTGACCAACAGATGCAAATTTTATCTTTGTTTTTATTTAACTTGATATCGTAAACATAACATCCATTGTAAGCATTTTTCTGTTCACCTTCCGTGGTTTCTCTTTTCTCTGATAGTTTTTAGGTGTAGTATATTTTCTTATTACTAGACTACAAACATTCCCTCGAGAAAAACCTGGGCGAAGCCGGGTACATCCGCTAGTATATTATACAAGAATGACATCCACGGCGCCAATTTATAATTGTAACGAATAGTATTTGAATAAAAGCATTTAATCGAGTAAAACCCGGGCGTTGCCCGGGTCATTCGGCTAGTAAACATATATTAACAACCTATTCAATTACCTTTCCTATAAATATAGTGGTTTCTGCCACAAATATTTTGAGCCGCGTTTTACAAGTTTTTTTTAAAAGATATCCCAGGAGTAGTTTCGTATATAACTTGAAGAAATCGAATCTAGAGGTTGTGTAGTTTTTCCCGAGGTACTTGGAGGAATTTGGTGTCTCTCTCTCTCTTTCTTTTTTTGGGTGGCTGATTAGAACTGTTCCATTAATTTGTTGGTTATAAAAAATTATGATGATTTATTTATCATATGGTTGGAAGCTCTTCTTGTGAGCTTCGCTCTTTTCTAATTTTGAAATTGCCAAGAATCATTATTTAAAAATCTTACAAACCGTGTAAATGCCTAGAATGAAAAAGGACTCTGTGATTATAGCAATCTGTTGACGATAAAGTCTGAATTCTAGGCTGCTGTGTTTAACAGATGTTCCAGATGGAGAGCAGTGACTTTCCTGTGTTCCAGCTCTACTAACGGCGTTGTTTCAGGATCTAGCTAGTGACCAAACAGTACTGAAACAGCGGGTCGGGTTTTGGTGCTTACACCGCTGCGGGGATCACAGCAGGGGTCTGTGGACATTGGTCATTTCACGTTTGGCTGGAGGACCTTCTATTTTCACCCTATGTGCTCACATAAGGTGGATTGTACTCAACTTCCCCTCCAACAGCTTGCTCGCTCCACAGACCCAGGACTAGGCACTGATTACTAGGCTGTTTTTGTTTATGGATAATTCTATAATATCTTCCATATTTTCATTCTAAAATATTCCTTAAAACTTTCTTCAATCTGTAAATTGTTTTCCTCGAATACACTAAAATTGATTTCATTTAACTAAATTTGCATATCTTTGTACATATTTCAATTGTGTTGATGTTTTCTCTCTTTTCATCTAACTAATTGCGTACTAATTCTTGTACATATATCAAACTAGCCGAATGACCCGGGCAACGCCCGTGTTTTACCCGATTGAATGTTTTGATTCAAATACTATTTGTTACAATTATAAATTGGCGCCTTAAATAAATGCATATATTAGTTAATAACTATAGCCTATGTGCTTTATCTGTCTATGTACTGTTGGCTTCCGTAGGCGTCTCTTACTGGGAAAAAGAAAGAGAGGATTCCATTTAGTTATTAACTAATATATGCATTTATTTAAGGAGCGACCCGCTCCAACACAATAGTTACAAAAACCAAAAAGCGAGTGGGGGGGGGCAAAGTAAAAAAAAAAGTATCTCGCGTAGTGGCGGCGCCATCGTAGCCACGTGATCGTAGCCAACCAATAGGAGAGCGCCATTCCAAAAAAAAAGCAAACGGTGACAGAGATGATGACGCTCGTAACTGTATATAGAATGATATATTTTTCATTTATTTCTATGTTTAGTTTACCCTAAAGTGCAAGTGTCCCACAAGGGACCCCTAGTGGGATATAGTGCTTTAAGTCGAAATAAAAATAAACTAGGATGATGGTTCTGGCGCAAAACTCCGAAGGGCGGTCTGGCTTGTGATGTAAGTCCGGCTTTCAGCGTTGTCAGTATCAGCAGAGTGCTGTCTTTGGTCTCTAGTCCGTTCCATTCCACTCTGTTGTCAACAGTGAACTTTACGAGTTCAGCGAGCTTTCGGAATCAGTAAGTTGAGGGTTCAGGAGTCTAGAAAAACATGACGATGGCAGATATAATGGGCAACTTCTAACCCCCTCTGTGTTATGTATCTAGATATCACGTGGAGCCCTAACCATGTCTAGTTAACATTTAAGTAAAAGATGTCTTTCTTTAAGCTCACTCTTTAGGTCACAGAGTGCTTACTTTATAACTCGGTCTTCACACAGTGTTAACTGCTTTTTTTTTTAGTTGAATAATTCAATATAATATTCTCTTTATATATTTTTATTTAAGGATTTTCACAACTTGAAAATAATTTTACAAATAAAATATTAAAATATCCTGTATTGAGACAACAACCTAACATTCAATAAGAGAAGAAAGGTATATTCTATATACAGTTACGAGCGTCATTCCTCATCGGCCTCTGTCACGGTTTGCTTTTTTTTTTTTAATGGCGCCCTCCTATTGGTCGGCTACGATCACGCCACCTTTGCCCCCCCCCCCCCCCCCCCCCCCCCCCCCCCCCCCCCCCCCCATTTCTGTAACTATTGTGTTAGACGCCTACGGAAGCCAACAGTACATAGACAGATAAAGCACATAGGCTATAGTTATTAACTAAAATATGCATTTATTTAAGGCGTCAATTTATAATTGTAACAAATAGTATTTGAATCAAAACATTCACACAATCGGGTAAAACACGGGCGTTGCCCGGGTCATTCGGCTAGTTTCTGCATATCTGTAAATCTGTAACTTCTATGGTGTTTAAAGTGTAGTTCTGGTATCTCCATGTTAGATGGGCGGACTCTCGCCCAGCTGATGGACTAATGGGACCAGGTGTTGGCACCAGTGAAGGTGGAAACTTCTGTAACCTATACTTAGGCTTTCTCGATGTAGAAAAATAGTGGTGTGACCACTATAGATGGCATGTTATAATCACCTTATAGTTAATTTATGCCTAACTGGCCTTGTACTTATTGTTGGCAGAATAGCATAGCTCGATACAAATATTTGTATGTAACTCTACTGTCCTAAAAGCTTATAGCCATAGTTTGATCCATTGAGGATCAACCTCTTTGCACAAGCACAGGACATCCTGGATGTAAATTTCGGTACTCTCACCTTTTAATTGCGCCCGTGTTTTAAGTTTCTTCTCCGCTTGCAATTTTGAATTTTCTTTTTTTCCGAACACATTCTCTAATTGAGAGGTGAATTCCTTCCAAGTCTGGATGCTTTCTTCGTTGTTCTCAAACCATTTTAGAGCAGTTCCAGACAGATAAAAATAAACTTTAGTAAGACAGAGGGTTTCATCCCAATGGTTGTACTTTGCCAGGCGATCCATTAATTATTTAATTTAATTTATATATATAATTTTTATATAATCTTATAGCCATAGTGTTTGCTTGAATTCCATGTCTGAGATTCCACCTTTCACACAGTGCTGCATATATAATCAGAATCGTCTAATACAGTATTAAAGCTCTAAAGAAGCAGTCTGGTAAGTTAAAAATTGGTAAAACCGCTGGGAGGGTTCACCACTGATTAGCCAAGCCCTCCAAATATTTTTTTCATCGCAGTAAGGACAGTAGAAGTTTGTTTTATATTTAAAAAAGAAACATTCGTTCTTTAATGCTTCCATTTCAAGTATTTATTGTAACAAAGGAACAATCATATTGTGGCGAAGAAATAGGGGTATTAGGCTCTACTCGAGAGGAACCAAAAATTTCTACCATCGAAGATATGGTAAAGGAGGAGATTGGAAGAACCCTGGCGCCAATCTCAGGAGGAGGCTAGGTGGCGAAGAAATAATTTATTATTTAATTTAATTTAATTATTCAATGAAAATATTTGGAAACAGATTTAATTTAATTATTCAATATAAAATAATGATCGAAATATTTCTTTGCGGGCTTGCTCAAGATTCTCTAGCTGTAGATAGTTTTGTTGAGTTGTTGATAATTTGTCGACTTGTCGAACTGACGTCATCAATAAATACTTTGACATCCCCAGATATAAAAAGACTTGATTTTCTACGCTACAACTGGTAGAGAAGCTGGACTGATATCCCTTAAGAAAAAAATTGAATCCCTTCAGCAGGAAGAAACAAACATGAACATCAAGAAAGAAGCAACAACTCAGGTAGGTTCATTTTTTGTACAACATCTACCTAGAAATCCCTCTATGTTCTCAGGCGAGGGTGTTGAAGATCCCCGTAGTTGGTTAAAAGGGTATGCACGTGTGGCAAAGTACAACCATTGGGATGAAACCCTCTGTCTTACTAAAGTTTATTTTTATCTGTCTGGAACTGCTCTAAAATGGTTTGAGAACAACGAAGAAAGCATCCAGACTTGGAAGGA
>CP092879.1:16408446-16467593 GCA_030710605.1 Cordylochernes scorpioides | reverse complement strand
TGCACATGATAACGGCGGTGAAACCAAATTTCTATTTTAAGTTGTTCGAAGGCAATAATTTCATCTCTTCTAGGTTTGGTATTTTCCTTGGCTTATTCCGAGTTTTCTTAGCAGTTAATGAAATTTATAAAAAGAACCATTTGTAAGGGGATGTAGCTCAGATGGTAGAGCGCTCGCTTAGCATGCGAGAGGTACTGGGATCGATACCCAGCATCTCCATCTTTTTTTTTACAATTTCAGTATAAAATTTCTATATATAAATAATGCTTTTTTAATTTTACTTCAAATCACATCCACAGTCTTACATGAAATTTTATTTCAGAGTATTTGCAATAAAGATATTAAAAGATGTTTTTTATTATATATATTTAGAATATTAGTTTTCTTTGTAATATATTCAGATCATATGAATATAAAATATATATTTATAGAAATGTAATTATGGAGACGGTCATATTTATAATAGAAAAATATATTTTTTTCTAACTAAAAATTATTTTTCTTCATTGTTATACTCTAAAGATCTATTTTTATTTTCACGTTGCTACTCACATCCTGGTATTCCATATGGAGGGAGGTCCGACAGTTCCATCTAGACAGGTCCGTGGTTGTCCAGGTCCAGTGGTGTGAAATGAAACAATCCTGTAGGTCCTCAGTATCAGGAGGTCCTAGGAGTGATGATTCATTCCTTGTGCATCTTAGATAAGTCCTCAGAGTCCAGCGGAATTGTGTGAGTCTGGTCGTCAGATCCATTTTGGGGATCGTTGAGAGCAATAATGGCTGTAGGCACAAAAATGATTTTTACAGCTGTCAACAATCAGAGATATCAAGTACCAAAAGGTCTCTATGCAATCTGATACAACTCAGCTGTCTAGGAAGTTTTTGACTTGAAAAATCTATGTAGGATGTGTGACTCTAAGTGGGTGAAGTTTTTTTTTGTTAATATTTCAATGCGTTTTCCCACTTGATTTTATATAATCCTCCCTGAGGTGATATATTTTTGAAAGAAGATAAATAGTAGCTATTTATTTAAGAAAGATTTTTTTTTCTTATTCAGATGAATCTTGTTTGATTTCTATCTTGTTTCTTTGAATTCGTTTGAATGAAAATTACAAATTCTATTCACTAAAGTCTATTCCTGGACACCCAGAAGTCTGGAATTTTGTACATTTCAAATGTTAGTATGATTTACCAAGTTTATAAATAACAGGCTTCTACGTGGTCTGGAAGTATATATATTAAAAATTGATAACGAAATTTAAAAGCAAATATAATATTGGTTTATTCCCACCCCCCTTTCCACTTCATTTGAATTTGGTATTGTACCTTTATTACAACAACAACAACAACAACAAAAAAGCCTTTATTTAGGGTCACTGACCCTATACAGGATTCACCAGAGGTATGCATAAGAACAAAGCAGTGAGACAACGGAAATAGCGATATATACAGAGTAAAAGAGAAAGAAAAAAAAACAAGAAAAGGAAAAAAAATAATAATAAGAAAGAGGGAAGCAAGAAATCAACACAAAAAGAGTAGCAGTAAGAAAGTGAGGAGTGAGTATCACTTGGCCTTCTTCTGAGATATGGACTTGTGGAAACCATAAAACGCCGTAGCAATATACTTATTCTGGGTCATATTGTCAATTATTGATGGAAGTGAAGCACAGAGTTGCCCAGTTTTGAGCATAAGGGTTCTTCTTTCTTCTTTCAGAGCAGAGCAATCAAAAATATAGTGAGTGATTTCATTTTGTAGTTTTGAATTACAGAAGGTACAAGTCGGGTCCTCACCGCAGAGCATCTTGGTGTGGTTTTCTTTAAAAAAACTTGAAAGTATTCTAACTTGTGCGAGTAGTCTTACAACCGGGAAAGGAAAATCCCCTAAAAGGTATCCCTCCGTCATGAAAGATATGTGAATGTCTTTGTAGTGAGAGTATAGCTTAGATTTATCCATTCTTGTAAGGTCGTTTTGTATAGATTGGTCTGCCGCTGTTTTTAAGAGCCCTGTAATCGCGCTCCTCAGCGTTTCAGGGTCATCACAGGAAACAAGTGCAGGGGATCCATTATCGTTAAGCAGATTAGTGAGTTTTTTAATGAAACCGATGGGTGTGCCCGAAGCATTAGAGAGTTCCCGTGTTCTATTAAAACATATACGTGGCAATCTGTCACTGCTCATATTCAACACCCGCAGCCAATACTTCAGGGTTAATTTTAAGGCTGTTACACTCAATGAGATACGACCGGTTTCTAATCTGATTAGGTAACCTGGAGTGTATCTGGGCAGATTCAGGAACCTACGGATAAATATGTCTTGTATATTGTCCAGTAAGTCTTTATGCTCTGTTGCCCATAATGGAGCGGCATACATCAGGACAGCTCTCACTATTGTATCAAAGAGTTTGATTGATAAATTATTGACTTTGCTTTTGATTTTATTAATATTGGGTGTGTGGCGTTAATTGCTGTAAGTGCTTTTCCTTTAAAGTAATTTGCCGGGTGAGTAGTTGTTATTGTTGGTGTCAGAGGGAATCCCAAGTATGTATATCTTGAAGTTATTGCTATGGGTTTATCATTCCAGAACCATCTATCCTTATTTGAGGGTTTACCTCCATTACGGAACACCATAATCTTTGACTTGGACTCATTTAGTGTCATTAAGTTCTCATCGAGATATTCTTTCAGTATTTTGATCTTCTTTTGGAGGTTTATCCTGGACTCACCTATAATTGCTATGTCGTCGGCGTACAGCAATAAATGGATATCTCCAAATTCTGGCAAATTTACACTCGGCAGGTCTGAGTTATTATAAATTTCGATTAAGTCCGTGATAAATAATATAAATAGCAGTGGGGAAAGTGGTTCTCCCTGGAGGACTCCCGAGTTTATCTTAATACTTTCCGTAAATGATCCCTTCCATCTGATAGCTATAGTTGCTTGTTCGTAGTAACTTTTGATCGTACTTATGAATTGGTAACTTATGCCTAGGTTGTAAAGTTTTTTCCAAAGTAGTGAGTGGGGTACAGTATCAAATGCCTTCCTTAGATCGACAAAAAAGACATATAGTTTTCCCCTCTTTTTTCTTAATGATAGTTGGATTAAAGTAGTTAGTGTAAATATGTGGTCAATACATGATCTTTCTTTTCTAAATCCCGCTTGGTTTTCGGGTATAACCCTTCTTCCTTCGACCCATTCCTCCAGTCGTGATCTTAGGATTGATGTGAAAAGCTTTGATACATTGCTAATCAGTGCAATACCTCGGTAGTTGGAGGGGCTGTTCTTATAACCATTTTTAAAGATTGGGTGTATAGTGGAATTAGTCCAAATTGCTGGGTATTTTCCAGTCGTCATAACACTATTGTAGAGTTGTTTCAACAGCAGTATGTACGAATCAGGGAGTGTTTTTAATACTTCATTGGGGATGCCATCGGGCCCGCATGCCTTGTTACTCCTCAAACCAGCTATCTCCTTGTATATGTCTGCATTGGTTATCTCTGAGTCCAATATAGGATCGTTCTGAGAAATCACATTATGTAAATTACAAATTCTCAAATTTTTCTCTGTAGTCATTAGTTCGCGGTAAAAGTTCAGCCAGTCCTGTATAGATATTTCTCCTTGGATTATAGATGTGCTTTTGTAGAGCGCAATAGTTTTCCAGAAGGTCTTTGAGTCTTTAGCATTTCTGAGTATTTCCTGTTTTTCATTATCAAAGCCTTTCCTTTTTAGATCCAATAAAGCGAGATATTTCTTTCTGGAAGAAGCATAACATTCTCTGTCTTCCAATCTATTTGTTTTACGATATTTCTTCAGACTTTCTTTTGCCAGTTTTTTCATATCATAGCAGTCCTTATCGAACCACGGCTTAGATTTCCTGGGGCCGCCCTTAATTGAGTAGGTTATTTTTGCAGATGACATTGCTTCCAAAATTCGCTGATTGAAAGTCTATACAAGGTCATCGGAGGCTGGTATGTTTTTTTCCCGCAATTCTTCCAGTTTCATTTTAAACATTGCGAGTCCATCGGCTGACCATCTATATCTCGTAATATTATAATCTTCCCGTTTGGTTTTTTTCTCATTGAAGTTTTGGCCTTTTATCGTTAAAACCAAAGGATGGTGGTCTGAGTACAGTTGGTCATCGACTTTGAAGTCCAGTAAAATTTGTAGTGAACCCTGTGAGAGTATGCAATAGTCAATAGTTGAAGAGCCTCTTTCGGATATGTATGTAAAATCTCCATCTTTATCACCTCTAGATCTTCATTAACTATTGTCAAAGAATTATCTTCCAGGAAATCAAGAAGTTTATTAGACAGAGATGATATTATATGATCTTTAGCCCTTCTTTCCGATGTTAGGGGGAGCTGGAAATTAAGTGGATTGTGTAGTCCTCCCAACTTCCCAGTTCTGATGTTTAAATCTCCAAGTAAAATAATTTCTTTTCCATCTGCTATTTGCTTTTGAATGTATGTAAACAGCTTATCTAAGTTATGCAGCTGTATTTGGTTTGGAGGAAGGTATACAAATATTAAACAGATAACATGTTGGGGGGGCTCTTGTGTTTGTTGATAAGAAAATAGATAACCAAGTGCCATCCTTTTCAGAACTCTCTACTCTATATTTCCCGCCTTCCCTAAAACCGACAATTATACCCCCTGACCCTCTTCCCCTTCCAGATTCTTTGGTGGCAGGTAATTCGATATTTGATAATCTTTTAGTGTTATGTTTTGTACCTTTATTACATGAGCTCATCTATGCTTCCTTTCTTCCTGTGGTGAATCTGTATAAGGACCCGTGGTCTTAATAAAGCTGTATGTGTGTATTGTACCTTTATTATATTTATTATTTTTCAAAAATTTCATTAAAATGTCTACCAATAAAATATTGATAAGGAAGTTTGAACATTTTACATTACACATTACATTTTACATTAAAATATTGAAACTATTTTCCCTCAGTAAACTCTTTTATTTATAACATTAAACTAGCGGACGTACCCGGCTTCGCCCGAGGTTTTACCCGAGTAAAGGTTTGTCTAGCAAACATTTGTTAAAACATGCCGTGTCATCCCGAATTTTGTCTTTCCTAATTTTCTACATTAGAAAATCATAGTTTTATCTAGTGAACATTTTTTCCCGTGTCACATTGCCGTGTCATCCTGAGATAAACTTACTTTTGATAAATAATATTAAAGATAAACAAACTTAGTGATAAGAAAACTTGTTATCATCGTCACAATGGGGGCGCTGCTTGCGAGTTAAATCTACAAATCTGCAAATAACTCTAAGGATATTCAAGATATTCATGAAATTATTTTTCAAAAACCTTCCGGTGATATACCTAATAATATCCCAAAATTTCACGGCGATTGGATGTATGGTTTTTGAATCTATAGAGTACAGACAAACAGACAGACAGACAGACATTCAATTTTATATATGTATATATTTTATATATATTTGTATATAGATTATAAGGGTGTCAGTTTGCTACCGAGACATCGGCATTAATTGAGTAATTCAGTATAATTATTAAGTATATTCCCCCATTCCTAGATGAACAGCGTCCCGCTGTAATTATCACCTGAACAGATCAGCTTGGTCCTCAGGGTCATGGTAGGGCTTCATTCTCAGTACAATAAAATCTTCCAGAAATGGCCCCATCTGATAAGTAAACCCAAAAGTGAGCGACTATATTTATGATATCAAGAAATTACTTCAAATAAACTAACCTAATATTTGATTTTCCACTGGTTTCACCTCTACTCCCACCCTACCAACGGCGTAAAGGAGAGAGGAATATCAACAGACCAACATTGGAAATACATAAATCTGATTTTACATATCAACACAGTCAATATGGATGCATGGAGCAATATCATTCAATACAACCAGGTCTTATTAATAAGCAGCCAAGTTATCCATCTTCTTATATATAAAAGTCAATGACTGTTGTCTGTTTCGCGATAAACTCAAAAACTACTGAACCAATTGGTACCAAATTTGGCATGTCGCTTTTTATAAAACCGAAGAAAATTTTAGGCTACATTTTGATTAGTGTTTTTGATTATTTATTTATTTTTTCATTTGAAGAACTTTTTTATGTGGAGTGAATACGAGGCAAAGTAACAATACCAGGCCAATTAAGCGACCAATGAGCGTTCTGTATTTTTTTTTTCAAGTTGCTTGCGTACTTATTTTGAAATAACTTTTATTACGAGTGTTACTCTTTTTTTAAAAAAGGTATTGAGAGAGAAATTTATATTACTAACTAAATTACGGTAAGTGCACACAATGCAATTGAAAAAAAAAACTTTACAAAATTAGCGTTACTGTATGTAAATAATGGCTTTAACATTTTTATTAATTTTTGTTCTGGCCTTGAAAAAATCGTTTAAAAGCAGTCGCAGACATTAGAAAACACATATGTTTGCCTAATTTCCATGTGCTCTTTTATTTTTTACAGAAAAATATTTAAATGCCAGTATTTTGGATTAATTTTTTTTATAAACCTATTTTTACTTATTATTACTGAGAAGATGGGCATCGCAGTCAAGTTCCATCGCAGTCACTCACTCAACTCAGGCAATTTCAAGTGTTAATGCGCTGGGGCGGGTACCTCGGGGGTTGGGGGGGAAAAGCTGCCATCTATTTAAACTATATTGATTATGAAACAACTAAATGGATTGTAAAAAATAATTAAATCAAATACCTAAACACTAATATAATACAATTTTTGCCATCACACACACTTTTTGCCTATAGTTTATGTGTTACTTCTGTATTGCTATTCTATGGCACTTCAACTATTTATTATTGATGTACTTTCAGTATGAAATTCAGTAGGAAATTGTACTCGGGGGAATTCTCGGGCGAAGCCGGGTCATTCGTTTAGTAAGTTATATATAATAAAAAAATATCGTATTCCGCTTTTATTTTAATATCTTTATTGCAAATATTCCGAAATAAAATTTATTTCAAGACTAAGATATATTAATGAAAGGTTTGTGGATGTGATTTGAAGGTTAAATGAAAGGCATTATGTATATATAAAAATTTTATACTGAATTGTAAAAAAAAAAAAAAGATGGAGATGCTGGGTATCGATCCCAGTACCTCTCGCATGCTAAGCGAGCGCTCTACCATCTGAGCTACATCCCCTTACAATATGTTCCATTTTCATAAACTTCATCAACTGCTAGGAGCACTTGGGATATAAACCAAGGAGGATACCAAACCTAAAAGAGATTAAATTATTGCTTTCACACAACTTAAAGTACAAATTTGGTAATTATTGAAACTGACAGAGAGCCACCACTGTTATAATGAGAAAATCTGATTATTCTAAGAAGATCCAAACCTTTTTGAAAACATTAATATATTCAAAAGATTTACCTAGTCATCAATTAAAAAATCTTTGCCTTATTTAGAACACTGTCAGCCTTACAGAAAGAAAAACTTATGGGACTTCTAAATGAAGTAATTTACATCCAACACACACACACGGATGGTCCGGATAGGCGGTGGGGAGAGGCTTGTTCGCTGCGTGGAGGACTGTGGGGGCATACATGGTAGAGATCAGGGTCAGCTAGAGCCAAATTAAAAATCTAATCATGATTATTGTGCTCTAAATCATAAATTAAATGAATCACTATATCAAATAAATTCCACACACACACACGAGTGTGCGGCCACGCTTTCGCGAGCTCCACCGTTTTCGCCTCTGGAGTGTGTGTAGAAGGCGCTTACCATTACGAGTTTGGTACTGGAAGAAACCTCTCGATCCGCTGAACAAGTGCCTGAAAGGCCCAGCACTGGATCACAACCAGACGAGAAGTTTTTGCCGAAAAACCTAAATATGAAGAATACAAAAGAAAATTCTTCTGAAAATCAAAAAGAATGCTAATTCGCCGGCAGGCGACATGCATGTAAATCTGGCCGCCGCGAGTGGTGACGTCACGGTGCCGCCGACTGCTGCTTTGACCAGCGCTACAACAGCCAGCTCGGCCTCGCTCAACTGGGCCGACAGCGAGATGGCGGAGGTGGACGCCAACAACGGCTTCATCGTCGTGAAGGGCAAGAAGAGGCGCCTCGGCTCAACATCACCTGAGAACGCTGCAAGGCAGCCCAACAAGCCTGGAGATCAGCGCAGCTCTCAGCAGCGGAAGCGGCCAACAGGGCCGAGAGCAGTGCCGCCTCAGGAGATCAAGGCGACACGCGCGAACATCGCCGAAGCCAAGGCGAGGCAGACCTCTTCCACCCACGAGAACTACATCTTCGTGGAGCTGTGCCCAGACATCCCGGACTACTCCTACCTCCGGGCAATGAGCAAGCTATTCGGAGGGCCTGGAGGCATAACACAATTCAACAAGATGAACAGCCACTACATCGTGGGCTTGGCGACCAAGGATCTTGCGCGCCGTCTAGTTGAAGGCGGCCTAGAGATCGAGGGAACGACCCTTAGGGTCTTCCCCTACCGCAAGAGGGCCGAGCGAATCATCGTCGCCAACCTGCCCGACTTTGTGGAGGACAGCACCGTCGTGAACGCCCTGGGCCCATACGGGAAGGTCACCTCCATCGCCCCCATCATGGTCAAAATGGGGGAGTTCACCTTTACCAACGGCCGCCGGGAGGCCTTCACCCTGCTCAACGACGGCGTCAAACTGGACAGGCTGCCCATCCGCCTGGAAATCAAGTCCAAGGGAGACACCCTACCGGCCTTCCTCTCCTTTGGCATCAAGTGCTCAAAATGCGGGAAACAGGGCCACCGCAGAGCCAACTGCCCAGCGCTCGCCAGGCAAGGGAACAGCAGCCCCAGGCAAGCAGCGTCTCCCACCGACGCAAGCCCCCCCCCCCCCCCCCCCTCCTCCTCCGCCTCAGCAGCCAAGGAGGCCGACACCTGCGCCCGCAACACCGGTGTCCCCTGTCCAACCGGCGAAGACATCAACCAAGGCTCCAGCGATCCCCTCGGCGCCCCATCCTGCCGAACCGATGGATCTCGCCCAGCCCGCCCCTGTTGCCCTCCCTGCCCCTCTGGCTGCCCCGCGGCCCCTCGAGCCCGAGACCCCTCCGCTCGACCTCGTGATGTCAGAGGAGGAGCTGACCTCACCTCCCTCCACGCCTGCCCGGGGAAAATCCGCACTCATCCAGCTGCAGGAGCACCTAAAGGAGTCCCCCAACCCATCCATCGACCAGATCAAGCTGCACGGCCTAAGCTGGGAGGACGCACTGAAGCTCCTCACCTCTCAAACCACCATGAATAAGCGAGTGCCCTTGCTGACAGAGGCACAGGTCACCGCCCTCGACGAGCTGGCCGGTGCCATCAAGGCCTCGTGCCCTAATTCCAACTCCACCATCCGCAAGACCCTCCAGAAGACCTGGAAGGTGCTGCATGGAGGACGGCTCAAATGAGTTACCGCGTCGCCAGCATCAACGCGCGAGAGCTCGCCACTCAGGGGAGGAGCCTTGCCCTTTTTCATCTCCTCAGGCAACATCGCGTGGACATCGCGTTTGTCCAGGAGACAAACGCATATCATCTGGGCAGCGGCCAAGACCTCTGCCTCGGCTACAGCGCTGTTGTATTGGCCCATCCCGTAGCCATCTCGGGATCCGAACTCGCCTGCGTCTTCGGGCCAGGCGTAGCCGTGCTACAACAGCGCATCCTGTGGCCGGGCCACATCGCCTTGGCAACCATTGATGTCCACGGCGAGGAGAAGACGGCCATCACCGTTCATCTGGCGCATGAACCCAGGGAGAGAAACCAACAACTGGAGCTCCTGGCGGCGACAGCGGCACAGGAGGAGGAGGAAGCCTGCTGGATCATCGGCGACTTTAACATCAGGGATCGGGGCCCCTCATCATCATCATCGTCGGATGCCCTCGCCGCTCTACTCGACCTGGCCGCGCTGGTAGACGTTTTCAAGGCCAGAACAAAAATTAATAAAAATACTAAAGCCATTATTTACATACAGTAACGCTAATTTTGTAAAGTTTTTTTTTTCAATTGCATTGCGTGCACTTACCGTAATTTAGTTAGTAATATAAATTTCTCTCTCAATACCTTTTAAAAAAAAAGAGTAACACTCGTAATAAAAGATATTTCAAAATAAGTACGCAAGCAACTTGAAAAAAAAATACAGAACGCTCATTGGTCGCTTAATTGGCCTGGTATTGTTACTTTGCCTCGTATTTACTCCGCGTAAAAAAAGTTCTTCAAATGAAAAAATAAATAAATAATCAAAAACACTAATCAAAATGTAGCCTAAAATTTTCTTCGGTTTTATAAAAATCGACATGCCAAATTTGTTACCAATTGGTTCAGTAGTTTTTGAGTTTATCGCGAAACAGACAACAGTCATTGACTTTTATATATAAGAAGATGGATAACTTGGCTGCTTATTAATAAGACCTGGTTGTATTGAATGATATTGCTCCATGCATCCATATTGACTGTGTTGATATGTAAAATCGGATTTATGTATTTCCAATGTTGGTCTGTTGATATTCCTCTCTCCTTTACGCCGTTGGTAGGGAGAGAGTAGAGGTGAAACCAATGGATATCAGATGTTAGGTTAGTTTATTTGAAGTAATTTCTTGATATCATAAATATAGTCGCTCACTGTTGGGTTTACTTATCAGATGGGCCATTTCTGGAAGATTTCATTGTACTGAGAATGAAGCCCTACCATGACCCTGAGGACCAGGCTGATCTGTTCAGGTGATAATTACAGCGGGACGCTGTTCATCTAGGAATGGGGCAATATACTTAATAATTATACTGAATTACTCAATTAATGCCGATGTCTCGGTAGCAAACTGACACCCTTATAATTTAATGTTATAAATAAAAGAGTTTACTGAGGGAAAATAGTTTCAATATTTTAATGTAAAATGTAATGTGTAATGTAGAATGTTCAAACTTCCTTATCAATATTTTATTTTCGGAACTTTTATTGAAAAAAAAAAAAGATGGAGATGCTGGGTATCGATCCCAGTACCTCTCGCATGCTAAGCGAGCGCTCTACCATCTGAGCTACATCCCCGTGTAAGTTTTTTTTTTTTTATCTTTTGATATAAATGTATTGCTGCGATATCTCGTCAGGACACAGGTGGTAATTAAGAGGAATCATTGTCTTGATATGCTGTGGTGGACATTTTAATGAAATTTTCGAAAAATAATAAATAATAATAAAGGTATACACATACAGCTTTATTAAGATCATAGGTCTTATACAGTTTCACCACAGGAAGAAAGGAAGCATAGATGAGCTCCTGTAATAAAGGTACAATACCAAATTCAAATGAAGTGGGAGGGGGTGGGAATAAACTAATAATATATTTGCTTTCAAATTTCGTTATCAATTTTTAATATACTTCCAGATCACGTAGAAGCCTGGTATTTATAGACTTGGTAAATCATACTAACATTTGGATGTACAAAATTCTAGACTTCTGGGTGGCCAGGAATAGACTTTAGTGAATAGAATTTGTAATTTTCATTCAAACGAATTCAAAGAAACAAGATAGAAATCAAACAAGATTCATCTGAATAAGAAAAAAACTCTTTCTTAAATAAATAGCTACTATTTTTCTTCTTTCAAAAATCTATCACCTCAGGGAGGATTATATAAAACCAAGTGGGAAAACGCATTGAAATATTAACAAAAAAAAACTTCACCCACTTGGAGTCACACATCCTACATAGATTTTTCAAGTCTAACACTTCCTAGACAGCTGAGTTGTATCAGATTGCATAGAGACCTTTTGGTACTTGATATCTCTGATTGTTGACAGCTGTAAAAATCATTTTTGTGCCTACAGCCATTATTGCTCTCAACGATCCCCAAAATGGATCTGACGACCAGACTCACACAATTCCGCTGGACTCTGAGGACTTATCTAAGATGCACAAGGAATGAATCATCACTCCTAGGACCTCCTGATACTGAGGACCTACAGGATTGTTTCATTTCACACCACTGGACCTGGACAACCACGGACCTGTCTAGATGGAACTGTCGGACCTCCCTCCATATGGAATACCAGGATGTGAGTAGCAACGTGAAAATTAAAATAGATCTTTTGAGTATAACAATGATGAAAAATAATTTTTAGTTAGAAAAATTATATTTTTCTATTATTAATATGACCGTCTGCATAATTACATTTCTATAAATATATATATTATATTCATATGATCTAAATATTACTAAGAAAACTAATATTTTAAATACAATATATCATAAAAAACATGGTTTAATATCTTTATTGAAAATACTCCAAAATAAAATTTCATGTAAGACTAAGATATCTTTAAAAAAGTTTGTGGATGTAATTTGAAGTAAAATTAAAAGCATTATTTATATAGAAATTTTATACTGATATTGTAAAAAAAAAAAAAGATGGAGATGCTGGGTATCGATCCCAGTACCTCTCGCATGCTAAGCGAGCGCTCTACCATCTGAGCTACATCCCCTTACAAATGGTTCTTTTTTTATAAATTTCATTAACTGCTAAGAACACTCGGAATAAGCCAAGGAAGATACCAAACCTAGAAGAGATGAAATGATTACCTTCGAACAACTTAAAATAGAAATTTGGTTATTATTAAATCTGGCAAGGAGCCAACGCCGTTATCATGTGCAAATATGATTATTCTAAGAGGATTCATAACCTTCTTGAAGACGTTAATATATTCAAACAGATTGACTCAGTCATCAATTCAAGAATCGTTGCCTTATTTAGGAGAAAACTGATAGATTTTTACAATAAGAAAAACTTATAACAAACGTCCAACTGAAGCAATTCACAGCCAACATACAATCCCATATATCTATGATCTTCCGAGAATTCACAAGGAGAATATCCCGGTCAGATAAATATTTGCTTATCATCTTTCGCCAGCTATGCCCTTATCCAAATACCTGAACTTATACCTATATTATTTGGTAATCGCTATTCCATAGGCAAAATATCTGATTTTATAAGTAACTTTTTCTGTGAATTGAAATAGATAAAGATAAAAACTTGTGCAGAACCCGATGTAAAAAAATTAGACCTAGTAGGAATTATATTTTTAAATATAAAATTTGACGACAAAGTATTATCACACAAACTTGTCATATTTAAAACGCATTTACGGACATTAATTCTTGAAAGAGATTTCCTTAAGAAAATGAACGCGAAAATAGATTGTAAGCAAGAAACTATAAAATACGATTTGACGAATAATCATGACGAAAGCAATTTTGAAATGTTGAAAATAAAGAGAGCCAAGGATTCCATTGTACCGGAATGTTCCATTAAATTGATCAAGGCATTGGTAGAAACAGGGGATGGAGAATATCTGGATAAATGATCCGTATCCTCGACCGTTAAAAATAATGAAAAACCAAGCATTGGCTTTTAATGTAGTCCAGCGAAAATAAATGTGAATCGAGAAAGGGAGGTAGAAGAAAACGAGGAACCTAGATTACAAATAAACGAAAATATTTCATCAAAGGAACAGAAGGAGTTAAAAACAAGTTTTAGAAAGGTATGGAGATCTGTTTTCGTCGAGATTAGGGAGTACCAATTTGAAAAACATTGGATTGACACAGACAATGCGAAGCGAATTAAACACAAGCCCTACAGGGTAAGTGCTAAAGAACGAGATATTATAAAAGAGCAAATTGATGAGATGCTTACAGAAAGTATAATTAGGCCATCTTCTAGTCCTTGGTCTTTCCCAGTAATATTGGTCAAGAAGCGAGATGATAAATACAGATTTTGTGTGGACTACAGAAAATGAATAATGTGACAGTAAAAGATGTCTATCCGATCCCTAGAATAGACGAAGTTATGGATACTCTCCAAGGATCTACATACTTCTCAGCAATAGACCTCAGATCTAGATATTGGCAAGTTAAAGTCGAAGAAAGAGACAAAGAGAAAACAGCTTTCACTACAGCGCCTGGATTATATGAATTCAACGTGATGCCTTTTGGACTTTGCAACGCACCTCTTACCTTTGAGAGAAATATAGAAAATATTCTTGGAAATCTGATATGGAAAATTTGTCTGTGTTATCTGGATTAGGTTATCATATATAGCCCGAATTTTCCAACGCATCTTTAAAGACTCGAAGCTGTTTTTAGATTTTTCATGAATCTAATTTAAGGTTAAACAACAAAAAATGCCGATTTGCTTTTGAAGAATTGGAGATTCTCGGCTATATATAACGAGCAAACTTGGTATAAAACCCGCGGAACATAACATCAAACCTGTCAGAAATTTTCCTCGGCCCACAAAGGTCAAAGAAGTACAATCCTTTTTGGGAATGTGCTCATATATATAGAAAATTCATCAAAGATTTCTCAAAAATTGCTGACCCTTTGACCAACCTTATTTTAAAAAGTGTATCATTTACCTGGACAGAAAGGCAAGAGGAAGCGTTTCAAACCCTGAAAACAGCACTATTAAGTCCACCAATTTTAGGTCACTTCAATCCAAATGCGCCTACTTATATTGTTGCATCAATTTTAATGCGCCCTACATTTATTCAAAATATTCCATGATATTTAATATTTATTTAAAACAGATCATTTATCTTATCATCATTCCTTTTTATAGTTTTCTTTTGTAATATTTTATTGTACATATATCTTGATTGGTTATTGGAGCGAAAGAGGACCTAGACCAAGACTGCTGATCGCGAATTACGAGGAAGACAACGAATAAATAAACGCAATAACTTTAAAAGGTAATTTATTTCTATTTACTTTTATTTATTTGCTTTGACTATGGAAACCCGCTCGGGAAGCGTGTATAACACCAAGATGAAGAAACCAAGGTCGACGACCCTGCAAAGCTGTAACTTGGTGCAACAATATTCATACTGATGCGTCCAACATCGGCAAGGTGCAACACTTGTCCAAGATATCAGTGGTGAAGAGAAAGTGATCTGATATTTGAGTCGTACTCCAAGTAAAGCGGAGCAAAATTATTCAACCACCGAAAAAGAATGTCTGGTTGTAGTCTATTCAATGTCAAAATTACGGCCCTACCTTTATGAAAGACACTTTAAGATAGTAACAGATCATCACGCCTTATGCTGGCTCAAAAATTTGAAGTATCCAACAAGTCGATTGGCAAGATGGGCATTGAAAATCCAAGAATATGACTTCGATATAATCCATAAATCAGAAAAGAAGCATCTAGACGCCGATGGCTCATCTAGGGGACCCTTACCAGAAACTGATTGGGACGAGGATTTTGAAAGGCTATTTCTAAATCGAATAACAAACGAAGAGGATAAGATTATCGAAAATGTTAAGAAAAACCTTAATGGAAGCAGGCAATCAATTGCGCAAAACTTACATGATGGATGCCTATTTAAGAAAAACCCGAACCCTTAAAGCAGGGCGTGGTTGCCTGTGGTTCCAGAGAAGAAAAATAGAGAAATTATGAAAGAATATCACAATCATATGACGAATGGTCATCTGGGTGTCGCCAGAACCATGTACCGAATAAAGAGTAAATACTTTGGCCATCCATGCTAAAGGATGTCTCAGAATTCGTTAAGACGTGTCACCTTTGCCAAAGTAGAAAAGGCTCAAACCAATTACCTTCTGGCCTACTACAGCCCATTCCCCCAGCCAACTTTCCTCTCGAAAGAATTGGAGTTGACTTTGTTGGTCCATTGCCATCTACGAAAAAAGGAAAAAAATTGATAATTGTGCTAACGGACTACTACACTAGATATGCAGAAACAATAGCAGTCTCAGAAGCAACAGTAAAAGAAGTTTCTAAATTTCTAGTAGAAGATATTTTTTTCCGGCACGGAGCCCCACAATATCTTATTAGTGACAGGGTCTCTCAATTTACCAGCAATTTAATGAAAGAGGTGATGAAAATGTGTAAGATTAAACATTGCTTCACAACGAGCTATCATCCCCAGACTAATGGATTGACAGAGCGGTTAAATAGAACGTTGATTAATATGCTCAGTATGTATGTGAACACTGATCAGAAGAATTGAGATGAAATACTCCCATTCATCACCCATGCTTACAATACTACAATTCAGGAAACCACAGGATATTCTCCTTTTTTTTCTGCTGTTTGGAAGAGAACCCACTTCTCTTTTGGACGACAGGAATATCTCGGTGGACATTGACAAGGATGATTATGATGAATACATAAAACATAATTTAGACAAAATAGACAGAACAAGAAAATTAGTTATTAACAACACAATAAAGACTCAAGAAAGAATGAAAATAACTATGATAAGAAACACATGGAAAGAAGCTATGAACCAGAAGAATTAGTAGCAGTTTGGGCACCAATTAGGAAAATAGCAAAGTGTGAGAAACTTCTGAGAAAATATTTTGGTGCATATATAATACCAGCCGAATGACCCGGGCAACGCCCGTGTTTTACCCGATTGAATGTTTTGATTCAAATACTATTTGTTACAATTTTAATTTGGCGCCTTAAATAAATGCATATGTTAGTTAATAACTATAGCCTATGTGCTTTATCTGTCTATGTACTGTTGGCTTCCGTAGGCGTCTCTTACTGGGAAAAGGAAAGAGAGGATTCCATTTGGTTATTAACTAATATATGCATTTATTTAAGGAGCGACCCGCTCCAACACAAAAGTTACAAAACGAAAATGCGAGTGGGGGGGGGGGCAAAGGTGGCGTGATCGTAGCCGACCAATAGAAGGGCGCCATTCCAAAAAAAAAAGCAAACCGTGACAGAGGCGACGAAGAATGACGCTCGTAACTGTATATAGAATTAAAGAAGATGTCTAGCGTCAATTACCTAATAGAACCGAAAGATAATCCGGGCCAAGACCCTCTGATAGTTCATGTTTCAAGCCTTATTATGAGAGAATGGATGAGGTCATTCACGAGGACGTGACAACCTCTGGAGACGGGGGAGTGTTGCATTAATTTTAATGCGCCCTACATTTTTTCAAAATATTCTATGATATTTAATATTTATTTATAACAGATTATTATAATTCCTTTTGTAATATTTTATTGTACATATATCTTGATTGGTTATTGGAGTGAGAAAGGACCTAGACCAAGACTGCGGATCACGACCTACGAGGAGGACAACGAATAAATAAACACAATAACTTTAAAAGGTAATTTATTCATATTTATTTTTCTTTTTTGCTTTGAGTATGCAAACCCGCTCGGGAAACGTGTATAACACCAAGAAGGAGGAAACCAAGGTCGACGACCCTGCAAAGCTGCAACTTGGTGCAACAATGTATACTGTATAACAAAAAAATCGACGCACCAAGAAGGAGTTGTCAGATTAGGACAAAAATTGGTGTATGTAAAGAGCATGTATAGGGTAAAAAATTATTATAATTTCAGAACAATTAATTGTTTTATTTCAGAGTTTGATCGTCACAAATTGAGAATGTCAATATGTCGTTGGACCTCCACTGGCCTGGATGCAGGCTGCCACCCGGCGTGCCATGGACTGATAAAGATTCCGGATGATGTGCTGCGGGATTTCTTGACAAATTGTCTCCAACTGTCGGGCTAAATAGTCAACATTCCGGGATGGTTGAAATCGCCTTCCCATCACGTCCCAGATGTGCTCTATGGGCGAGAGATCAGGCGACCTTGCTGGCCACGGAAGAGTTCGGCAAAATTGAAGACAATCCATAGTAACACGTGCCGTTTGTGGCCGGGCATTATCTTGTTGAAAAGTAAGCCCGGGGTGATGTGAGAGGAACGGCAACAAAACAGGCCGCAAAATGTCATCTACGTACCGTTGTGCTGTCAGGGTGCCAGGAATGACTATCAATGGGGTCCTGCTATCAAATTAAATGCACCCCAGACCATAACGCCCTGTTGTGGACCTGTGTGGTGTTCGACAGTAAGGCCAGGATCCACACGCTGCCTTGGACGACTCCAGACACGTTTGCGACGGTCGTCAGGACACAGTAAGAAACGGGACTCGTCACTAAAGACTATACGTCCCCAGACATCGCAGTTCCATGTTGATCGCTCCCGACACCACTGTAGTCGGACTTGTCGGTGCACGGGTGTGAGGGGTAGGCACCGTAACGGTCGGCGAGCTCTTAGATTCCGCTCTCTCAGTCGCCTGTTGATGGTCATTTTGGACACTTGTGTGCCGGTCACACGTTGGATGGTAGATAACGTGGATTCCGGTGCTGGACAGCCATTCTGACAATTGCTCTGTTTTCCCGTTCTGTTGTTGCCTTTGGTCGACCGCTGCCGTCCTGTTGTTGCATACTTCCGTTGTTGACTCACTTTTGCCAACATCGCCTAATAGCCGCATCACTTCGACACAGATGTCGCGCGATTAGTCGATTAGACCAACCAGCCTCTTTCAATCCAATGACACGACCAGTTTCAACTCTGACATATGTTCGTAATGAGCACGAATCTTTCGGCGAGGCATTGATACAGTATAAATAGGCGTACTGCTAAAATATTAAACGGAAATTCTGAAAATCAGCTCGTGCCGCGCCGAATATTGAGTCTAGAATGCTCGTGCTGGATGCGCAGTTTCAGATGCGCTGGAGCTCTTGCTTTGCATAAATGGCCACCAAATTTTAATCATTTTCATGTTTTGTCGAAACCTCTTTGTATACGTATTTTCATATAAATCGGACAACTGCTTCTTGGTACGTCGATTTTTTTTTTTTGTTATAAAGTATATTTACTTATAAAATGAAGCGAAAATGTTTTTTTTTTTTTAAGAATTTAATCCGTATCAAAGAAATTTATATTTAAAAAAATCATCATTGATATATCCTAATATTTATTGAAACTTGACCATGGGAAAGGTCCGATTGTCAATAACAAAGAATAAAAAGGCAATTAATTATCTATCTGTTACCACCAACCGAGATAGTTGGCGCTCTGCGCTCCAGGAACCTGGGTTATAAATATCTCTCTATAATAGGAAATAAATAATATCCTTGAACAAGTTATAATTAACGAAACAATAAGAATAATAAAAACGATAATTAATCAAATATTCCGTTGAAAATTTAAAAAATATATGAGGAATTATCAGGCAAATTTTTATATAATTCAATATCTAATGATAGCGAGGAAATACTGAAGAAAGAAAGAAAGAATACAAATATATAAAGACAATATTATAAACTTTATTCAAAAATGCAGGTAAGAATTCTTATGATCACTTATACCGAAGACATTTCAATTAAACCAGGTGAATATAACTTGTTTCAATCTCAGATGTCAACTCTGGTGTCGCCTCTCTACTGATGAGGGCCACAATCTCTTTGTCAGCTGGACAGCTGACGTTGATTCTCTTTAATCACCAAATCTTGCTACACCATCAGACATCTAGCCAAAAGTAAATTAAATATCACGTGACGAGAACTGGCCCAATTGATTGGTTGGTAGGAATCAACATGATGCCTGTTGAGCTTTTTTTTAACCCAACCTTAATATCCTTTAAGAAATCTATTCCTTATATCACCGCACCAAATGTCACATAAAAATTAGGAAAGACAAAATCAAACAGAGTGAGAAAATATCTTTATTTACGGGGCTGCTAACCAAAATAAATTATTTTTGAGCCCCAATGGCCGCGTAAAGCGGAATATATAAAACCACTATGACCATAGTGGAGAGGCTAGGGACAGGATCACCGTCAGGGAAGAGGCAGGTTAGGCTGGATTGGGTCCGCGGATGTCAAGAGGCAGGAAGAAGGCGGGAGGACTATAACTTTGCAGCTCTAGCTCTGGCAGTTGGGCAAGACATTGATCTTGCCTCGTGGTCGGCAGAGAGGCCCTTGGCTAAGCAGTTGGCGCACTTGGCCGTGCGCATGTTGGACAGCTTCGGCCTTGGTGGTCACCAGAAGCGCAGTGGAAGCAGGTGACCGTAGCCTTGGTGCACTTATCGGCGTTGTGGCCGTAGCCACAGAAGCGGTAGCAGACGCGGACGCGGACAGACTCCTCGTAGTTCAGGATCACTTGGTCCACAATGATCCTACCGCGTCTTGCAATGGCCTTATAGGAAGCCAAGTCCAACTCAATGAAGGCCGTGCAGGTGCCGTTTCTGGTCGGAGATCTGTGTGCCACTCGGACAGACTTGTCTCCCGGAAGCTGGCTGAGGGCATCGGTGGAGAGGAAGGCCTTGACAATGTCCTCATCCGCGGTTTCCGCCTCCACGTTGAAGAGGCAGATTCTTGGGAGGAATTGCCTCAGTTCCTGGACTTTCAAGCCTTGTAGATTGTTGTCCAGGGCAGAGCTGATGGCAGGAATGACCTCTGGAGTGCTGGAGTGCAGCACCAGTTTTCCCCTGGTGCGCAGAGACGCCCAGACACCTTGGGGCAGAGTGTGGGCAGCGCGGACAGCTTTTAGGATGTCCCGTGGGTCAGCCTGCGGGTTATCTACAATAACCACGATGTGGGCCGCAGATTTCTCCTCATTGAGGGAGCCTTTGGCAACGGCGGGCTTGGGGGCGCGGGAAGATGCAGGATTGGCTGGAACCAGTGGTTTGGTCCTCTTAGCGGGCGGGTTTGACGCCTCTGACTGCTTCCTCTTGGTTAGAGCAGGATCTGGCTTCTTAGGAGCAGGTGCTGCCACAAGGACAGCAGCTGGAGCGGGGGTGGCATGCTTGATGAGCTCGGTCTAATTGCTAGAGTCCTTGCAGGTGGGAGCAGGGCCAGTTTTAGTGGTCTGGCAGGTTTTCTTAGGCATTTGGGCATCCATGATTTCATCCAGCTCCATGAAGTCATTCACGGTACCCGTGAGGTTCTTCACATCCCTAACTAGGCACTTGATTATTTCCGATCGCTGCTCAATGAAGCGAACAAGGTCCAGGCGAAGAGCTGCTAGGGAGGGCTGGCCGAGGGATTGCAGGATTTGGTAGTGGCGGGAGATGACCATGTTGTCTTCTTCAACAAGAGCCGCGATGTCAACCGAGGGTTGAGAGGGCTTGTTGGCTTTCTTCTTCTTCTTCTTGCAGGAATCCATGGCGGGAGAGCGTCGAAGCGGCCATCACAAAATCAAACATTAACAAATTCAACATTTATAAATTACAAGATAAGTAATGAGGAAAGTTTCCAGAGTAGCAAAAAAAAAAAATATATATATATATATATAATATGAATATAAAAAAATAATAATCTGTATATAAAATATAATAAATACTTTGCTACATAGCTCCTTCCCTATGGGAGCTGTGACCCACAGCTTGCAAATATTGTAGACACTGATATGGATCTAACTGCTTCTGCCAAGGATTCTCTTATTCTTGACGCTTTGTCCTTAGTAGATTCGCATCTTTTCTCTTTCGGCGTGAAGAGTGAAAGCCAGTGTATCGTCAATAGGAACATCGTCTTCTTGTAGGGAAGTCTTGACTTTGACACCACGATGGAATCCTGGAGCCAGTCTTGGAAAATGTAAATCACAGAACCCAATGCTTCAAGGTCTTCTCGGCAATCTTCAGTTTGTCTTCCGTAATATACCTATCATCTCCACCAAATGTCACTATAGGCACAATATCTAAATTTTATCACCCCATATGCTGAGATAGAAACAATTATCAATATATTAGAAGCTCTAACTCAGCCCTATTATATTTAAGGAAGGAAAAGTTCTATATCTCAGTCAAATTGGTTTAAATTCAAACGAAGTACCATTCTGCGATGACACAACAAAAAGACAAAAGTTTATAAAATAACCTAATAAAGTATGATTAACATTCTAAGCTATTTATGAGTATACCCTTAAAAAATGAGGCTTAAAATAATAGTCTGTGTATATCAAAAACACTCGGATAAAATTGTATTGAAAAGATCAAAGAAAGGACTAAATGATAAACATATATTCACAACCTATTCAATTACCTTTCCAATAAATATAGTGGTTTCAGCCACAAATATTTTGAGCTGTGTTTTACAAGTTTTTTTTAAAGATATCCCAGGAGTAGTTTCGTATATAACTTGGAGAAATCGAATCTAGAGGTTGTGTAGTTTTTCCCCGAGGTACTTGGAGGAATTTGGTCTCTCTCTCTCTCTCTCTTTTTGGGTGGCTGATTAGAACTGTTCTATTAATTTGTTGCTTATAAAAAATTATGATGAGTTATTTATCATATGGTTGGAAACTCTTCTTGTAAGCTTCGCTCTTTTCTAATTTGAAATTGCCAAGAATCATAATTTTAAAATCTTACAAACCGTGTAAATACCAAGAATGAAAAAGGACTCTGTGATTATAGCAATCTGTTGACGATAAAGTCTGAATTCTAGGCTGCTGTGTGTAACAGATGTTCCAGATGGAGAGCCGTGACTTCCCTGTGTTCCAGCTCTACTAACGGCGTTGTTTCAGGATCTAGCTAGTGACCAAACAGTACTGAAACAGCGGGTCGGGTTTTGGTTCTTACAGCGCTGCGGGGATCACAGCAGGGGTCTGTGGACATTGGTCATTTCACGTTGGGCTAGAGGACCTTCTATTTTCACCCTATGTGCTCACATAAGGTGAATTGTACTCAACTTCCCCTCCAACAGCTTGCTCGCTCCACAGACCCAGGACTAGGCACTGATTACTAGACTGTTTTTGTTTGTGGATAATTCTATAATATCTTCTGTTAAGAATGGTTAGGAAAAGCGACTCTAGATGGCGTGCGCCAGGGGATACGCCACAGAGTGCGCCCACGTGACTGTTTTCGAATATATAAAAGAAGGTAGATAGGAGGCGAAGGTCGAGCGGGCGAAGAAGGTATTTGAACGGTGGCGTGGAGAAAGTGTTAGATCAGCAAGTAAGAAGTAGCGGAAAGTAGATCAAAGTAAGAATAGAAAAGGCATAGTAAGTAAGGCGGAAGTGAAAGTATAGATTCGAGGATAAAGAAAACCCTGTCCAGACAGTTCCGAAGTGAAAGAAGCGTAGCTGAAGTGAAAGAGCTGAATCTGAAGTCTAGGGAAGAGCGAAGTTGAGGTCTAGGAGGATCAAGTCAAATAAGATAAAGTTCAAGAACTCAAAGAAGTTGGAGATAAAGAAGATAAAATTGGAGAAGTCAAAGTGAACTGTACATATGTAAATAAGCCTTTTGAGATTTCGGATTACCATATTAGGAAATAAAGTTCAATATTATTTAAAAGGTTGAGAGTGATTCTTTCTCTGGGATTTCAATGACTGGTAGTCATTCTTGGAAATAACACGAAGACTTAACAAATTGGTGAGCCGGACGTGATCCTGGAGAAGATGGAAACCTTAAGGAAGATGAGATCTCCTCTCAGAGGATTAATGACGAAGAAGATGGCCGAAATCAAAAGGATAATAGAGGATGATCCTTTGAATAGAAAAGAGATATTAGCTTTACACCAACAGCTAAAAATATTGGAGCAGAGAGTGGAGGCTTTGAATGTAAAGATCGAGACCTTACTTGTAGAAGAAGATGCCTCGGAGGACCTATTCTCGGCTGAATTGGAAAGTTGCGATACGTATGAGCGGATGCTGACCACAATGGAGGTAGAGGTACAAGACGCGTTGGAATCCATCGCAACGAAGCAGCGGGAAAGAGATGGCTCTACTTCTGCATTAACGGAAAAGAGGATATGCAAATTGCCCAAGTTGGAACTCTTGAAGTTCAGCGGAACCTTGAAGGAATGGTTGCCATGGTGGGGGCAGTTCGAGAGGATTCATAAGGACGACACCTTAAGCGATGTGGACAAGTTCCATTACCTCCACCAAGCAGTGACCAAAGTTCAAGAGCCCAAAAATTTCTAGAAGGGTATACCGTCACCGAGGCCAATTATGCAAAGGCCATAGAGGCTCTACAGGAAAAATTCGGCGACAAAGTATTGCTGACAGAGATGTACGTCAGACAATTACTTGAGTTGATTGTAGAGAAAGCAAGTTCTCAAAGGAGAACATTGGCGGATTTGTATGACCCACTTATGGCTTCATTGAGATCGTTGGAGTCATTGGGGGTGACTGCCGATCGGAATGCCGTGTTCCTATACCCAATGATAGAGTCCAGTCTGCCTGATTATGTGCTGCAGATATGGCAACGAAGACCAGAGGCAGGATACCAGTCGGGGGATAACACCGGAGAACCTGGCAGCTCACAGAGATTGAGTAATCTTTTGAAATTTATAAAAGAAGAAATTAGAGGAGCTGAGCGACTGGAATTTGTGCGAGCTGGCTTCAAAAGAGCAGAAAAGATGCCAGAAAAGGAGATCCAGAGAAGAACATCTCCGACAGCGGCACATCTCTTGAGCCAGGGTGACAGCGAGAGTTGTGTCTTTTGCGATATGACTGGCCATAAGTCAAGAAATTGTGGCAGAGCAAAACGGATGACGCTGGAGCAGCGCAGACAAAGGGCTACCAGGGCAAAGGTCTGCTTCCAGTGCCTGGGGAGAAGACATGTGGCAAGAGAGTGCAGAAGTGAATTTAAGTGCTTCACATGTAAGGGCAGACACGTAGAACTGATGTGCTCAAGAAGAAGAGGAGAAGTACACGAGAAGAAAACAGAGGTAAAAGAAGACAACCTGGAGGCTCCTTCAACATCAATGGCTAACCAAACATGCTCCAGTGAAGTACTGCTGATGATCGCCAGCGCTAGGGTAGCGAGTCCAAGAGGACAAAGGATAGTACGGATTTTATTCGATTCCGGAAGCCAGAGAAGCTATATCAGAAGAGCATTGATTGGACAGTTAAACCTAGAAAAGATTGGTCAGGGACAAATACAGAAGGCGTTATTTGGAGGAGGGATGACCGGAGTAGAGAAACACGGCATCTATAGAATCCAACTGGAAAACATCAGGAAGGGAAATAAGATCGGTATTGATGTCCTGGAAGAAAAGACCATTTGCAATAGGACCACCTCTATTCCCATGGGTCAGTGGGTGGAGGAGCTTATTTCTCACCACGTGGAATTTAATAGCGAAGACTTTCAAAACAAAGAGATTGATATCTTAATAGGGAGTGATTATTTCGGTGAATGCCTGACAGGTAGAACATTAAATTGAAATCAGGGCCAACAGCTATAGAGACTATTTTTGGCTGGATCTTGTGTGGACGCCCATCATACCAAGGAGAAGGCCTAGTTACAACCATGATCACAGCTCTATTGAATCAGGCCAGAAGAGAGGAATTATGGGACTTGGAAGTCTTGGGGATAAAGGACGCAGGCTCAGACAAAAATAGAAAAGAACACGATGAACGGATAAGAGCAGAATTTAAGAAAACTGTGAAAAGAGAAAAAAATGGACGTTATATAGTCGCCTTACCTTGGCGGGAAAATAAAGAAGAACTAAATGACAATCAGGCGATAGCTTATGGAAGATTAGTAGCGAGACCAATACAAGATTTACCCCTTAAAAGTGACTTCAGAAGAGGATATGGCTCTTTGTGCTCACACAAAGAGGGTGGGGGTATGTTAAGAATGGTTAGGAAAAGCGACTCTAGATGGCGTGCGCCAGGGGATACGCCACAGAGTGCGCCCACGTGACTGTTTTCGAATATATAAAAGAAGGTAGATAGGAGGCGAAGGTCGAGCGGGGCGAAGAAGGTATTTGAACGGTGGCGTGGAGAAAGTGTTAGATCAGCAAGTAAGAAGTAGCGGAAAGTAGATCAAAGTAAGAATAGAAAAGGCATAGTAAGTAAGGCGGAAGTGAAAGTATAGATTCGAGGATAAAGAAAACCCTGTCCAGACAGTTCCGAAGTGAAAGAAGCGTAGCTGAAGTGAAAGAGCTGAAGCTGAAGTCTAGGGAAGAGCGAAGTTGAGGTCAAGGAGGATCAAGTCAAATAAGATAAAGTTCAAGAACTCAAAGAAGTTGGAGATAAAGAAGATAAAATTGGAGAAGTCAAAGTGAACTGTACATATGTAAATAAGCCTTTTGAGATTTCGGATTACCATATTAGGAAATAAAGTTCAATATTATTTAAAAGGTTGAGAGTGATTCTTTCTCTGGGATTTCAATGACTGGTAGTCATTCTTGGAAATAACACGAAGACTTAACATCTTCCATATTTTCATTCTAAAATGTTCCTTAAAACTTTCTTCAATCTGTAAATTGTTTTCCTCGAATACACTAAAATATATTTCATTTAACTAAATTTGCATATCTTTGTATGCATCTTTGTACATATTTCAATTGTGTTGATGTTTTCTCTCTTTTCATCTGACTAATTGCGTGCTAATTCTTGTACATATATCAAATGATATATTTTTCTTTTCTTTCTATGTTTAGTTTACCCTAAAGTGCAAGTGTCCCACAAGGGACTCCTAGTGGGATAGAGTGCTTTAAGTCGAAATAAAAATAAACTAGGCTGTTGGTTCTGGCGCAAAACTCCGAAGGGCGGTCTGGCTTGTGATGTAAGTCCGGCTTTCAGCGTTGTCAGTATCAGCAGAGTGTTGTCTTTGGTCTCTAGTCCGTTCCATTCCACTCTGTTGTCAACAGTGAACTTTACGAGTTCAGCGAGCTTTCGGAATCAGTAAGTTGAGGGTTCAGGAGTCTAGAAAAATATGACGATGGCAGATATAATGAGCAACTTCTAACCCCCTCTGTGTTATGTATCTAGATATCATGTGGAGCCCTAACCATGTCTAGTTAACATTAAAGTAAAAGATGTATTTCTTTAAGCTCACTCTTTAGGTCACAGAGTGCTTTCTTTATAACTCGGTCTTCACACAGTGTTAACTGCTTTTTTTTTTTTTTTTAGTTGAAGAATTCAATAATATTCTCTTTATATATTTTTATTTGAGGATTTTCACAACTTTAAAATAATTTTACAAATAAAATATTAAAATATCCTGTATTGAGACAACAACCTAACATTCAATAAGAGAAGAAAGGTATATTCTATATACAGTTACGAGCGTCATTCCTCATCGGCCCTCTGTCACGGTTTGCTTTTTTTTTTTTTGAATGGCGCCCTCCTATTGGTCGGCTAAGATCACGCCACCTTTGCCCCCCCCCCCCACTCGCTTTTTCGTTTTTGTAACTATTGTGTTGGAGCAGGTCGCTCCTTAAATAAATGCATATATTAGTTAATAACTAAATGGAATCCTCTCTTTCTTTTTCCCAGTATGAGACGCCTACGGAAGCCAACAGTACATAGACAGATAAAGCACATAGGCTATAGTTATTAACTAAAATATGCATTTATTTAAGGCGCCAATTTATAATTGTAACAAATAGTATTTGAATCAAAACATTCAATCGGGTAAAACACGGGCGTTGCCCGGGTCATTCGACTAGTTTCTGCATATCTGTAAATCTGTAACTTCTATGGTGTTTAAAGTGTAGTTCTGGTAGGAAGGTATCCATGTTAGATGGGCGGACTCTCGCCCAGCTGATGGACTAATGGGACCAGGTGTTGGCACCAGCGAAGGTGGAAACTTCTGTAACCTATACTTAGGCTTTCTTGATGTAGAAAAATAGTGGTGTGACCACTATAGATGGCACGTTATCATCACCTTATAGTTAATTTATGCCTAACTGGCCTTGTACTTATTGTTGGCAGAATAGCATAGCTCGATACAAATATTTATATGTAACTCTACTGTCCTAAAAGCTTATAGCCATAGTTTGATCCATTGAGGATCAACCTCTTTGCACAAGCACAGGACATCCTGGATGTAAAAATTCGGTACTCTCACCTTTTAATTGCGCCCGTGTTTTAAGTTTCTTCTCCGCTTGCAATTTTGAATTTTCTTTTTTTCCGAACACATTCTCTAATTGAGAGGTGAATTCTTTCCAAGTCTGGATGCTTTCTTCGTTGTTCTCAAACCATTTTAGAGCAGTTCCAGACAGATAAAAATAAACTTTAGTAAGACAGAGGGTTTCATCCCAATGGTTGTACTTTGCCAGGCGATCCATTAATTATTTAATTTAATTTATATATATAAATATATATAATTTTTATATAATCTTATAGTCATAGTGTTTGCTTGAATTCCATGTCTGAGATTCCATCTTTCAGTGCTGCATATATAATCAGAATCGTATAATACAGTATTAAAGCTCTAAAGAAGCAGTCTGGTAAGTTAAATTGGTGAAACCGCTGGGAGGGTTCACCACTGATTAGCCAAGCCCTCCCAATATTTTTTCATCGCAGTAAGGGACAGTAGAAGTTTGTTTTATATTTAAAAAGAAACATTCGTGCTTCAATGCTTCCATTTCAAGTATTTATTGTAACAAAGGAACAATCATATTGTGGCGAAGAAATAATTTATTATTTAATTTAATTATTCAATGAAAATATTTGGAAACAGATTTAATTTTATTATTCAATATAAAATAATGATCGAAATATTTATTTGCGGGCTTGCTCAAGATTCTCTAGCTGTAGATAGTTTTGTTGAGTTGTTGATAATTTGTCGTACTGACGTCATCAATAAATACTTTCACATCCCCAGATATACAAAGACTTGATTTCTACGCTACAATATTACTATCATAGATAAAACAGAAGTCAAGAAAGACAATTTTCATTTTAATAAAGGCAGTATTTTTGGTTAATATAAAATGATTTTAAACACCTTTAAGAAATTTTAAAGTTTATAACATAATAAAAGTTTATAATAACACTATATCAGGAAATATAGCAATAAAAATGTGTTGTTTAACAACGACATTTTATATAAAATGTAATTCCTATATATAAATAAAATAATAATAACTCGATTAAACTTTAAGATTTTATCTTTTAAAAATTTTATATGCACGAATACTAAGTTATAAAATGTCCTTTATAAAAGCAAAACGATATAATTTTAGAAATTTGTAAAAAAAAAAAAAAAAAATACTTTAGTAATAACAATTTTAAAATTAAAAAAAAAAAAAAGATGGAGATGCTGGGTATCGATCCCAGTACCTCTCGCATGCTAAGCGAGCGCTCTACCATCTGAGCTACATCCCCGAACGAATATAGTTTAATTATTAAAGTACATAAATGAAGGTGAACTAAAAAAAAATTTTTTTTTATTTTTCCTATTATTTTTTTAAGGAAGCATAAAAAACCTATCTTGTCTTCTCCTCATTTTGTCCATTTTTAAAAACTAAAAGTTTAAAAAATAATTACAAAATATATTTATATAACTTTTCAAGTATTTAAATATAAATTAGTTATTATATACTCTTTAATATTGTTTTCTGTAAAAGATAGTATATGTGTGAAGAGATTTTCACATATATAGGCAGCTACTTTCGAAATACTTTGTATAGTTCTGCCATCTAGCGGAACTTTTTAAAACTATTTTAAAAATATATATATATATTATACATATATATATATATCTAATTAGCTTTTTTTTTTTTAATTCCCCCATTATGACTTTCAAATTCAAGAAGAACCACTATTTCCTACCCCATTGCGATCAAATGTAATCATCAATCTCATCAAACTTATCATCAAAAAAAGAGAACAAAACATACTTAAATTTTTAGCCTTCAAAAATTAACTAACTTAACGGTCATCAAATTACAAAACTATTTTAGGACGCGTAATTTTCTTTTTAAAATAAAACAATTTCTACTCTCCTTACTGTAATGGAAAAATTGCAGTAAGGGCAGTAGAAATTGTTTTATTTTAAAAAGAAAATTACGCGTATAAAATAGTTTTGTAATTTGATAATAGATGGCGCGCTAGTGCATCGTAATATAACTTAACGGTGTTGATTTTTGTTCCCGATTTCTATAGCATTTCACTAAAAGTCTTTGGCCTACACAACCATCTTTATATTGGAGATGAGAGACTAGCCGTGGACAGATACCCTTATATTTGCTTGAATTGGAAAATGGGAAGAGTTGGGTCAATTTTTTCTTTCCTTTGGCTTAACTTCCTGGCATCCTTTGCTAATTTATCTGCCCTCTCATTACCCCCGATCCCAATATGGGTAGGAATCCATTGTAGAATGCAGTTCTTCTCCAATAGTTCCAGTCGGTTTAGTAACGAATGTATATTCTGCGTGATTTTAGTATTGCCCTTCTGAATTGCTTCTAGTGCAGATCTAGAGTCACTGTATATTACAATTCCTTCTGCTTGATGCAGGGATGGTTGGTTAAGGCATACATCAAGGACTTTCCAGATAGCTGTCAGTTCACAAGTGAAGTTTGACGAAATCTGTCCTGCTCCTTCTTTGATTTTGATGTGTGTTCCATCTTGCAGTATTATGTTAATTCCGGCCCCTCCATTACTCAGGGTAAGGTCTGATGATCCTTCTGTATATGCTAATGAATAATTTCTCTGATCGTATAAACCAATTGTGTCAAGTTCCTTCTTTTTAAGTATGTTTTGTTCTCTTTTTTTGATGATAAGTTTGATGAGATTGATGATTACATTTGATCGCAATGGGGTAGGAAATAGTGGTTCTTCTTGAATTTGAAAGTCATTATGTTTCATATTTATGCCCTTTCTAATATTGTTGTCGTACTGAAGTGTTGAAGATATTTTGAGTCTTTCTTTTTGTGTCCAGTTTAAATAGGTTCTATGGGATATGTGTTCGGTTTCTTTATTTTTTAAGCTATTGGTGAATTTTATTGTTTTTAATTGTCTTCTGCTTCCGAGTAGGTCTAGACCACATTCTCTCTGAATTCTCTCATTATTGGTGGATGAAACAGCGCCAGTGATTATTTTGGCCGCTTTTGCTTGAACACTGTCTAGTCTTCCTTTTAGTGATGAACTTGAGGGAACCCAGACAGGTGTTGCATATTCCATTATTGGCCTTATTATAGTGTTATAAGTTGATCAACTTGGTAAAATATTGTAGCAAAAATTATTTTATTAACAGAGTATCATTGTTTATATTTTACTACTCTGTAAACTTCCCTCATTCCTTATCTTTTGTTTATCATTCAGAGTTTTGTTCTTACCTTGAATAAATTGCTGTGTCATTCCGAAAATGTCTCTCCTAATTTTCCACGTGGCATTTTTGGTGGTAATTCTGGGTAAAATATTGGAATGGCTTGGATCGCATCAGTAAGGTATTCTCCCATTATGTTTTTACGTTTATAAAAACAAAAGTCACCTCTCCCATCAAAATACAAACGTTATAATGTAGACGTTAAAACTGAGCGCCCTATATTGACCATCTCCCAAAACTAGCTAACTCAGATCGGTCACAACACCAGTTCACTTAGAGACTGTGGTTTTAGGTCCTGGTCAATCCAGGTCGAGATTTGATTTCATGATATTCGTATAGGATCAAATGATATCTTCAGAATTTCCCCAAAAAGGTGTTTAGCTGGCAATTCTAAGACCTAAATATAGATGCAAATTTTGCCGGGACCAAAGCTGGTATTGTGATTTTGTTACCGACCCAAGTCCGCTAGTTTGTCGAGACTGTCAATAGATGGTGCTTAGTTTTAGCGTCTGTTTTAACGGGAGAGGTGACTTTTATTACTTACTTACTTTTATTATTACCGGCAAGATTTACATCACATTCCATCATATACGCGTTCAGTTGTAAATTTTGTCTTAAAAAAAACAAAGTTATACATAATTAGCTATGGTAATAATGATAATTAACCATTTCACATATAGGTGGCGCTACTTATTGTATTTCCTATAGGCCGTGCTAAAACTTTATACCAGACCGTGTTTCAGTAGGGCGGCTACTTGAACACATATTCAAGTTATTTTTTTCAAGAAAAAAAATATTTTTTTCATTTTTAATACTTTAGGCAAGCTTTCGAACAACTGGTTCCTCTGAACTTCTGTGAAGAAATCTGAATAGAAGTTTTTAAAACGCTTCGTTTCAACAAATACTAGAATAGTTCCAAAACCTGCCGGAAGATGGCGAGACCATACCTACCGTAGGTAAAGTATCTAGCCACAGCTTGTGTTCAGGCGATATATGTATTTTGACAATATGCCATTGCTTGAATTAGTCTTCCTAAATACTTCAACCAGGAATATATATTTAAAAAAATTGTACATAATACTATTGAAATAATTTTCCTCTTCTATTTTTCTTCATTGTGTGTGCGTAAAAAAAAAAAGTTCCGCAAAGTTTTCGTCATAGTGAAGTTTTCATTATTAAGAATTTTCGTTTCAGAAAGAGAGTGCTTTCGGTAATAGAGTTTTCGTTTTAGAGCTTTCGATAGTAAGATTTTTGTTAGTGTTTTCCTCATAGGGTTTTCGTTAGCAACAACAAAAAGCTTTATTAAGACCTTTTAGTCTTATACAGATTCTCCAAGGAGAAATGTAGGATACATGCAGAAAAAAGTAATAGTACTTTAATGGTAATTGGTAATATGATATTTATTACTGGGCAACTCTGTGCTTCACTTCCATCAATAATTGACAAAATGACCCAGAATAAGTATATTGCTACGGCGTTTTATGGTTTCCACAAGTCCATATCTCAGAAGAAGGCCAAGTGACACTCACTCCTCACTTTCTTACTGCTACTCTTTTTGTGTTGTTTTTCTTGCTACCCTCTTTCTCTTTCTTTTTTTTTTTTTTTTTTCTTTTTCTTCTGTCAATATCATTATTTCCTTTGTCTCACTGCTTTGTTCTTATGCATACCTCTGGTGAATCCTGTATAGGGTCAGTGACCCAAAATAAAGGCTTTTTGTTGTTGCTGTAATATGATATTTATATACAGGAAAAATTATATAAAGACAACCAAGCTAATAGATTAGTCTGGGTAAATTGGAGGAAGAGAAATTTGTTGTGGTTTTCGTTAGCAATATTTCCCTTAGTAAGTGTTTCCGTTATAGTGTGTTTCCTTAGTAAGTGTTTTCCTCATAGGGTTTCGTTCTGAAGATTTTTCATCATAGAAAGTTTCGCTATAAAAATGTTCCCTATAGTTAGAGTTATACTCCATAATTTCCATTGAACGGAACAATTGATTCATCAGTAGTGGACTCTCTCAGCAGTTTCGCCAAGTTGGTCCTTCATTATACGTTTAGTGGGTGTATATATTGAACTTTTCAAAAATAAAACATATTAATTAGTGCATGATAATTTTCATTTTTTACAGATAAATGGCGTTGTAGATTGTGTTTTAAAATATCATTTCGGAAAGACGTTTTTATATCTTTTACGTTTTATGGAAATATTTTCGATTAATTAAACTGAACTCCGGTAAAATCAAGCTTGTAATGGAAAAAATTGATATGGTCGCGACTTTCCATTTTATATTGCTTGCGGTCTTTTAAGAGGCCTTCTATTTGTGCGCTTGAGCAAAACGAAACAGAGTCGACTTGCCCTCACTGCCCAGAAGAACCACGGCAAGTAGGGCATCTCCTCTTCAGCTGTCCATTGCATAGGTTGCAAGCGAGTCGTTATTTTGACCCCTCTCAGCCCTATATCTGTGGCCAGCTTCGACGTGGAACTGGTCTACTGATTCTATTCAGCAAACCACTCAGGCCGCGGCGAGAATTAGTAGAAGCTAGTGAGCTGGACAGCCCGGGTTGTTGGCGTTCTGCGCTTGAACCCGGAATTTTACTAAGTCAAACTCATATATTTAGGAATCGAAAATATAGAGATCCTTGAATAAAAACATTGATAATTTTATACGATTGCCATTTTTCTAGTTTTTATAACTTTAGACGGCAAAACAAATCTGTAACAGAAACACCTACTATACAAACAGTATGACTCTGTCCCTTGAATGGCAGCTCGAGACATGGTTTGTTGCACTTCTTTGACATCTCAATGGTACAGTGACTGTGCAGTGCTCGTGCTAACCACCTATCGTACGTGTAGATTGTAAACAGCAATGGCCAACCATGTGGTCACAGCAGTGACGCCTGGATGGTGAAAGACCAGTGCAGGGCTCATGCTAACCACCTATCGTACGTGTAGATTTTAAACAACAATGGCCGACCATGTGGCCACAGCAGTGACGCCTGGATGGTGAAAGACCAGTGCAGGGCTCATGCTAACCACCTGTCTTAGGTGTAGATTGTAAACAACAATGGCCGACCATGTGGCCACAGCAGTGACGCCTGGATGGTGAAAGACCAGTGCAGGGCTCATGCTAACCACCTGTCTTAGGTGTAGATTGTAAACAACAATGGCCGACCATGTGGCCACAGCAGTGACGCCTGGATGGTGAAAGACCAGTGCAGGGCTCATGCTAACCACCTGTCTTAGGTGTAGATTGTAAACAACAATGGCCGACCATGTGGCCACAGCAGTGACGCCTGGTTGGTGAAAGACCAGTGCAGGGCTCATGCTAACCACCTGTCTTAGGTGTAGATTGTAAACAACAATGGCCGACCATGTGGCCACAGCAGTGACGCCTGGTTGGTGAAAGACCAGTGCAGGGCTCATGCTAACCACCTGTCTTAGGTGTAGATTGTAAACAACAATGGCCGACCATGTGGCCACAGCAGTGACGCCTGGTTGGTGAAAGACCAGTGCAGGTCTCATGCTAACCACCTGTCTTAGGTGTAGATTGTAAACAACAATGGCCGACCATGTGGCCACAGCAGTGACGCCTGGTTGGTGAAAGACCAGTGCAGGTCTCATGCTAACCACCTGTCTTAGGTGTAGATTGTAAACAACAATGGCCGACCATGTGGCCACAGCAGTGACGCCTGGTTGGTGAAAGACCAGTGCAGGTCTCATGCTAACCACCTGTCTTAGGTGTAGATTGTAAACAACAATGGCCGACCATGTGGTCACAGCAGTGACGCCTGGATGGTGAAAGACCAGTGCAGGCCTCATGCTAACCACCTGTTTTAGGTGTAGATTGTAAACAACAATCGCCGACCATGTGGCCACAGCAGTGACGCCTGGATGGTGAAAGACCAGTGCAGGGCTCATGCTAACTACCTATCGTGCGTGTAGATTGTAAACAACAATGGCCGACCATGTGGCCACAGCAGTGACGCCTGGATGGTGAAAGACCAGTGCAGGGCTCATGCTAACCCCTTATCGTACGTGTAGATGGTAAAGAACAATGGCCGACCATGTGGCCATAGCAGTGACGCCTGGATGGTGAAAGACCAGTGCAGGGCTCATGCTAACCCCTTATCGTACGTGTAGATGGTAAACAACAATGGCCGACCATGTGGCCATAGCAGTGACGCCTGGATGGTGAAAGACCAGTGCAGGGCTCATGCTAACCCCTTATCGTACGTGTAGATGGTAAACAACAATGGCCGACCATGTGGCCATAGCAGTGACGCCTGGATGGTGAAAGACCAGTGCAGGGCTCATGCTAACCCCTTATCGTACGTGTAGATGGTAAACAACAATGGCCGACCATGTGGCCATAGCAGTGACGCCTGGATGGTGAAAGACCAGTGCAGGTCTCATGCTAACCCCTTATCGTACGTGTAGATTGTAAACAACAATGGCCGACCATGTGGCCACAGCAGTGACGCCTGGATGGAGAAAGACCAGTGCAGATCTCATGCTAACCATCTATCGTACGTGTAGATTGTAAACAACAATGGCCGACCATATGACCACAGCAGTGACGCCTGGATAGTGAAAGAGCCGTGCTGTGCACATACTAAACACCTATCGTACGTGTAGATTGTAAACAACAATGGCCGACCATGTGGCCACAGCAGTGACGCCTGGATGGAGAAAGACCAGTGCAGACCTCATGCTAACCATCTATCGTACGTGTAGATTGTAAACAACAATGGCCGACCATATGACCACAGCAGTGACGCCTGGATAGTGAAAGAGCCGTGCTGTGCACATACTAAACACCTATCGTACGTGTAGATTGTAAACAACAATGGCCGACCATGTGGCCACAGCAGTGACGCCTGGATGGTGAAAGACCAGTGCAGGGTTCCAGGAACTTGATCCATATGGCGCAATCTCCAGGCAACTGAGATTTATTTCTAGGAAGTGTCTGGACTGAATGAACTGGCTAAAAATACAGCCGTCTCTCTATTCTGGGCTAGTCGCGCCGTCTGGGGCAGCGCGTCTTGTTGGCGCAGGTACCTTTCTGTTTCTAGGGAAACTAGTCTTGGTTGACAGGTGACTTCCTGCTTCTAGGAACACTCGTCTTGTATAGACAGGTAGCTTCCTGTTTCTGGTATTCGGGAAAGAATGATCCAACTCACGTTCCTATGGAGAGAATAATTGTTAAAGAGACATAGACGTCTTGTCGGGGCAGGCATCTTGCTGTCGCTAGGGAACATAGAACCAACCAGGAGATTTGTAAGGACAACAGATGTTAGAGGGGCATTGACATCTCAATAGAACAGTATTCTGTCGTCTAAATGTAAGGTGTCATGATATCTTAACAAGTTACATTTGGAAAAATAGCCCTTCATCATTTTTAATAAAAATTCACACGCTGATTTTCACCGTGATAAATAATATATATTTGACTTTTTTCTCATGCGCTGACTGATTGCAATGTATGTGAACCAACATTGTTATAAAACATCACCCATGTTTTCCCTCTAATAATTCAATTGTTACTTAGAAACCACATTACACAATGGCATATTCAATAGATATTCTAAACTGACTTTGTCACAGATGACAAGAAGCAATTCACTGACTATTGTCAGATTCACGTATAGAGGTTTTAAAAGACTGCAGTAAGGTAAAAACTACAATCGCGCCGTGAAAATGACGAAAGATTATGTGTGCCGAGTTGATATATATTGTTGTTCGCCAAATCGTATATTTATGATCAAGCACCGAGAATAAAAAAAACCACAAATTTTAAAGATTATGAAAGTCCATTTTGAAGACCGTTTTCCCAGCAAAGTCTTCTTCTTGTTCCAAAATCACTTTATTAAGTACCGCTCAACAAGAGCAACCTAGTTTATGATATTTGCAACAATGAATAATATGTGTGAAGGTTATTCACATATTAAACAAAATGTTAACGCGGGATTCGATCCCGGTTCATGGCTGTAGGGAATCGAGGGTGTTATCCACTCGTCCACCGACTCTTTTTCCAGCAAAGTCATCAGTGCAGAACATCCTGGAGTTCTTATATAAATTAGGTAAATGGAATTTCAAATGCATTGTTCATTGAACAGGAGATTGTCCCTAAGAAATTCAAAGAAGATTTACACACATTAGGCATATCGTCAATGAGCGACTTAACATCTATTTTGACAGCTATTTTTCAACTCTGCCAAATTAGTCTTGTATATACTCTATAGTCATATTTAGAAATAATTTTCCGTCTCATATCAAATCAATAAAAATAATTTATATCTTTAGGACGTTTTGTTAGCTAAGGATGATCAGGGTCCCGTGGAATTCAAGGCGAGCATCATCGACAAGCTGAAGATTCAAAAGAATACGTATTGATTACATCGAAATTCCATCGAAGTTCTGGTCATATCAACAGAAGAAACTATTTATTTTCTATTATCTATTAGCCATCCCCGCAAACTAGCGGACTCAAGTCGGTGACAAATCCATGACACCAAGAAAACAGAAGCGTCCACCTTGATACCATGGTTAAGCGCTAATGACCCTCGTCAGTCTAGGGCGGACTTTATTTCATGAGAGATCTACAAGGGATCAAATGAAATCTTCACAATTTGCCAAAGAGGTGTTTAACTGATAGAGTGGCTGAGAAAATTTCCATATATACTTTGGCCATAGATTTGGCCTAGCCACTTTACCTCTTTGGCAGATTGTGACGATTTCATTTGATCCCTTGTGGATCTCATAAAATGTAGTCCGCCTTAGACTGAGAAGGGCCATTAGCTAGAAACCACGGTCTCTTCACTGCGATTTCTTTTTTGAATAGTTATCTATGTGAAATGTCACTTCTGGTGCAGCGCCATCTCTCGCTGCCTCTGAAAACTCTCAGATTGGGATCGGTAACACAACATCCCAGCTTTTTAAATCCATAAAGCCTACCATATATACATATGTACCAGGAGGGACATTCCCTCTTTAAAAATCCTGAGTTCAACTGACCCAGTTGATGGACCTCAGCAATGACCCACTCCAGGGATACGGAGGAGCTGCGTCTGTGCTCATGTTAGAGTCAGAAGCAAAGGCTTCCATGTTAGGAATGGCCTCAAATTACAGGCAAATTCAGACTTTCACCAAAGTGTGCCTGGATCATGGTGCCATGATCAACGAAAGCTGCACCCCTATACCCCATTCCATGAGATCATGAACTCATGGAATTCGTGTAATCTTTACACAAGGGGATAAGAAACAACAACAACAACATATATACATATGTTGCAAAAATTCGAGGGAATCTGGTGTGTTCCTTCATTCGAACACCAGCGTGGCTGACCACCGCTATTATATCAGCCAGAAGGGAATGGCAACAGACATGGCAGTACTTACCCAGACAGGATCCCATTCTTGTTGCTGTTGTTGTTTTTGTTGTTGCAAGAGTTACAGAAAAATGTATTTACAGAGGAAATCTCAGAGGACAACAAGTCGTAGCAAAATTGGGCTCAAAGTAATTCCAACAATGGACCGGTCGCTAGGTAGCCATTTCACCAATATTTGATTAGAAATTACACTAGTACCCTTTGTATTATTTCAAAAATAATTTAAAAATTTTCACTTAGATGAAAAATACACATCGCTATGGTGTATTTAATATTTGCATTCCCCTACGCCCTCTTCCAAAAGTCAAACATCAAACCTAAAATGTAAAATAGAAGCTTTGTGAAATATATTTTTTACCACAAAATCAATCAAAGACTTTAAATAATATAAATAAATGAGAAGATAGACCGAATTCATAAATAAAGAAACTATATTAAAACGTGTTCGCCTTTTGTTATTTTCTTTGTGTGTATCTGTATTAAATCTGCTAGCTTTCTTTAAGTGTTTAAACATTTTTTTTATTTAATAATTATTGATATGTGTGGAAATTTTTTTCTGGGAGTACCTCTATCTATCTTATATATCTTTATATATATAAAAGTCATTTTCTGTTTGTCTGTTTCGCGATAAACTCAAAAACTACTGAACCAATTGGTACCAAATTTTGCATGTCGCTTTTTATAAACCTGAGGAAAATTTTCGGCTACATTTTGATTAGTATTTTTGGCTATTTCTTTTTTTCATTTGAAGAACTTTTTTTTACGCGGACTAATCCGGAATGGAATGAATATGGCACTTCTAATATTTATTATTAATATACTTTTAGTATGAAGGAAATTGCACCCAAGGGATTTCTCGGGCGAAGCCGGGTCATTCGCCTAGTGATATATAAAAGTCAATGTATCCATGTTTGGTTAATTGTTCCTTATAGATTTACTCAATATTTAACCAATCAGGCTGAAATGTTTGCAGTATAAGTCTGGGGGAAGAGGTTTTTGTAGTGTTTTCAATCGAGAAAAAGTAACCAAGTACTAGACTAATTTATTTATTTTTAGTCAGAAGTTAATGATGATATAATTGATGCATCATGTTGTGGGGCAAAAGAGTCGGTGAACGAGTGGGGTAACACCCTCGATTCCCGACAGCCATGAACCAGGATCAAATCCCGCGTTAACATTTTGTTTAATATGTGAATAACCTTCACATATTATTCGTTGTTGACAATATCATAAACTAGGTTGATATTTTTGAGCGGTACCTAATAAAGTGATTTTGGAACAAAATGTTTGTGGAGCAGAAACATTTTTTTTTTTCTGCGAAACATTCACACGAGCAGCATATATCAATAAGGAAGGATCAAAGGGCTCCTTCACTCTTCTCCATTTTTAATTTTCTATTTAAAAATTAATAAATTTAAGAAGCAGGTGTGTAAATATTAAATTTCAGTTTAAAATATAGGCTATTCTTTCTCAAATCCTATTTAAATTAAGCCAATCACTAAATCGCATATTTTGTGATATTAAAATGAAGGCTAGATCTGGAATTATGGCCCGTTTTACTTCCTCTAGGTCTTAAAATCTTTGTCCCATCAAACCTTTTTGTCATTAGGGAGGATAAAAAGAAGTCACAAGGTGCCAAATCTGGACTGTATGGGGGTTGTGGAATCAGTGACCAGCCCATTTGTCCAATAGCCTCTGAAGTCTGGAAGGAGGTGTGCAGCCGTGCATTGTTATGATGTAACTTGACGGATTTAAGAGGAATCTCTGGTCCTTTTTTTTTTTCTTATTCTTTTATATCTTCCCTAATATTTTGTAATGTTATAACATAGCGATAAATGTTCACAGTGATATCTTATTCTAGAAAATCAATCAGAATTACACCTAGCATGTCTAAAAAGACAGTTGTCATTACCTTTTTGGATTACCTCTGCACTTAGGTGCAGCTGGGATCTCTTAGATGAGCCGGGATGATGCCATTCTAATGATTGTTCCTTAGTTTCTGGGTCATAAAGATATGCTCAGGCTTCATTTCCAGGCACTATATTTAAAAGAAAAATGTATTTTTGGGCCTCATAGAGATCCAGTAGCTCTTGGCATAGATGAACCCTTTGATCACTCTGATCAGGGATTAGTTTCCTTGGAACCCATTTTGATCATTATTTCTATTGCATTATATCCAACATTTAGTATATTACATAACTTTATAATAGTTCTCTTCGATAATGACAGATAAGGTAATCAACCTTGTTTTCGTTTTCAGGGCTGGTTGCTGTTGATGGCCTCTCACTATGTGGTTGACATCCAAAGAAGTCTCACCACCAATATTTGCATCCATCTTATCACATTGCTTACATCAATTATGACTTCTTTTTATACATTTTCAGTCTCTGGTGAATCACTGAAGCTGAAAATCTCTCCATTTCCAAAAATCCAATAACGGCTCTTTGTTTTTGTCTTGATTCCATACTTTTACCTAAGGTATCTAAAAACAAAATGGACGATTAATAGATAAGGCTTTACTTAACAACATATTGAATTTTAAATAAAATAGGTCAAATATTATGCGAGTTATGGGCAAACAGGAATTACTTTGAAACGCCCCTTGTATATTTGTGTGGAAGACTATATTTTTCACGAATAGATTTTCAACTCTACCTGATTTTAATTAATTTTATCGTAAAGACAGAGGCTGCCTGGCCGGCATTCATAGTTCTATAAAAAATAGACACTTCGACCAGTTAGAGTTTTTTATTTTCTCAACGTTTCGACAAAAATATTTTGTCTTCGTCAGGAGAAGTAAATAAAAATATTTTTTTAAAGCCTTGCCAAATGCTTTATTTTTATTTACTTCTCCTGACGAAGACAAAATATTTTTGTCGAAACGTTGAGAAAATAAAAAAAACTCTAACTGGCCGAAGTGTCTATTTTTCATAGTTAATTAATTTGACGGGGGGTCGGTGGAAGGCTGGTTAAACCGTTTGGTTTACGACCACTACGACCCGGGTTCGATCCCCGCATTGGACACTTTTTTCTGTTAAAAAAAAAAAGAAAATGCTCCAATGGCCCCCCGATTCTTGCAAAAGTCCAACCCCACCAGCGAGTGCAAGTAACCAAACGGGGCTCTGGCACATTTGTAAGTGCAAAGTCGATCTGCTTTCACATGTGTAGACATGTGGTGCGCTTACAGTTAAAAGCAGTCGCTACCCACCATGATTATCATGGCCTGTACCACGTGTACTAGGGATAAGCAAAAAAAAAATTTAATTTGACGAAACTGATTTCCACCCCGATATAATTTTTCACAACTATTTTTTATTCTCACAATATATATGATGACATCTGACACTCTAAAGCCTCATTTTTTAAAATCCCTATTAAAAAGATTTATATAAATTTGATCATTTTTTTAACTTGCTCAACCGTCATCGCAATTCAATTATTTGGATTTTTAATGAGCTATAATCTCAAAATGGATAATATTTGTTAAAACATTATTTGTGCAAGTAACCAAACGGGACTCTGGCACATTTGTAAGTGCAAAGTCGTATTGCTTTTCGCATGTGTATACATGTGGTGCTCTTACAGTAAAAACAGTCGCCTACTTCTACCCACCATGATTATCATGGCCTGTACCAGGTGTACTAGGAATGAGCAAAAAAAAAAATATGTCATAATATATTCTTTTCCAGGAATAATAAAGTAAACCTACAGTCAACGAGAGAGAGACGTCGATAGAAGGCAACTAAGTTACGGCCATTTTGAACCACTGGCCACATTCCGGAGGGGGCTTTTCTTGGAACCCTCAGGATTATTTTTGGACAGTTGGGGGGTGGTGTGCGACACGAACGGTCGTTCAGCGGTGGCAGCCCCTCGCGCTACCTCTCTCTCGCTGGTTGCCTGGAATTCCTTTTCCAAACTTGTGGTTTCCTTATTTCTCTCTCCCCACATTATTATCATATTGCCACATTGAAAGTCGACAGGATCATATCACAGAAGAGTCGACAGGATCATATCACAGAAAGAGTCGACAGGATCATATCACAGAAGAGTCGACAGGATCATATCACAGAAGAGTCGACAGGATCATATCACAGAAGAGTCGACAGGATCATATCACAGAAAGAGTCGACAGGATCATATCACATATATATTGTTGCACCATGATTAATGCGCGTATTTTAAAAATTATTTATAATATTATTTTTAATATATTTAAAATTTAAATTATATATTTATTTATTTTATAAAACAGATTATTACTATAAAATATTATGTACTATAAAACATTTGTATTTTGATACACTAAAATACCCCACCTACGTTAAACTTTGATATGATAAATAAAGAGATATTCTAGGTGCTACCTAAATATATAGTTGTCTTATTATTGACTGGTTTAACCTTGCAAGATGGTTGAGACACGTTCTGGAAAGATGCAAGACACGTCTGAGGAGAGACTCAAGACTGAAGAATCTGCCAAACCGCAGCCCAGTGCAACAATATATAGAAGGATATACTAACATTAAATATTAATTTAAATGCAGACACAATAATACATGTTTTTGTGGTGTAGTGGTTATCACATCCGCCTAACACGCGGAAGGTCCCAGGTTCGAGCCCTGTCAGAAACATTTTTTTAAAACCAGGTTTGATAACTTATTTGACTACACTTTGATCTTAGCCAAAAGGCCGAGAAGCGATAACTTATTTGAGATATCAAAAACAATCTAGTTTAGCAATATTTCTTCTAAAAATCTAAATCTTTTTAACGCGCTACTTTTTAAAATTCATTCATAACTTTTGTCTGAATAACAACGTTATTACCGAAACGTCACACACTATTTATTTGGATTTGGTCTTATTACCTTGTGTTTATTATATACTAGCCGAATGACCCGGGCAACGCCCGTGTTTTACCCGACTGTAGATGTTACAACGGTGATCCTTAGGTCGCTGGTTCAAATCCGGCTCGAGGGAGCCGGCGAGCATGTGACCTCCCTGTGCGCGCGCATCCGTGACAGAGGCGGCCGGCCGATGAGGAAAGACGGTCGTGACTATATATATTAATAATCCAAATTGTGCCTTATCATGGATTTGGTCTTTTTTTCTAATCTATAATTAAAACCTATTTCTACAGACTTTGTACTGCAATGGATGAAATTTAAAAAAGGGAGAAGGGCTGATTTTCTTTTAAAAAGTTCCTGTCACAGAACATGTAGACATGAGCACATGAACCCAGTTACATTATTTTAATTTCATCCACATTATTTCTTTCGATAATTTTTTCTGATATATAAACACACTAGCCGAATGACCCGGGCAACGCCCGGGTTTTACCCGATTAAATGTTTTTATTCAAATAATATTCGTTACAATTATAAATTGGCACCGTGGATGTCACTTTTGTGCAACGTCCCGCTCCAAACTTTGTGTCTGAGAAGCGATATTTTTATAGAACGAGTGACCCGGGCAACGCCCCGGGTTTACTCGAAGGGCCCGCAGGTGAGAAACTATAGGCATTGGTTCCTATGCCTAAAAAATTATTTAAAATGAAAAAAGAAGAAAATACTAACAAATAAGAAAATAAAAGTGCAAACAACACATCTACACTACTTCAAGAACATGAGAGCACATGCACTGTGTAACCATACGTGTACCATTCGTAAAGACCCTGCTTAGGATTAAAATATCTCCGAAGCATAACAATACAACCAACTCATGTTTGCTAAGCAATTTCAGGAAAGAAACTATAGGCATTAGTTGAAGAGTTTAAATAAATATATTTAGAGTGAAAAATGACACAAATCAGCAAATAAAATTGCAAAAAATGCTACTATATCGCAGATAAGACAACATATAAAAGGAATGAAAATATTTCAAGGACCTCATTAAAACTACATTTCTAGTTTTATATATACAATATAACCTCGATAATTCGACCATGTTTTGTTGTCTTGACCTACAGCCTATCATATAACAAAGTGTAATTCAACACTATCGATAATTCGACCATTTTAAATTTCAACAATTGTTTGTTGCTCAAATATAACTTCACTGCTAAAAAGGTATTACAGAGAAAATGGCTGACATTGTAAATGTACAAAATGTATGTATAGAGCAGGGGAATAATAAATAAAGACCAAAATCAAATTAATTGATAATAAATAGATTATTGCCAAAAAAAAAATACAAAAAATATTTTTTTCTCCTTTCTTATCTTCACTCAATCATATTAGAGTGTCAAGCTTTTGTAAAGCTTGAAATTAACAACCATCACGATTGGGTGAAGTAGAATGCGTCTGCCTTTGTCATCAAGACTGGGAGCACTACTCAGTGGCAGGCCACTGACTTAGCTCCAAAAGAATGTATCCCTGTATTAGGAGCCCTTACAAGGTACTATCAGCCGGGCCAGCTGAGCCCAGGTTTTTTTAGTGAGCTTGTTACTGCTCCCCCTCCTCCTTTTTCATCCTGGCTTGGGACCGGCAAAGGCGGAGTTTTTTTTCTTTCAGGTGAGAAACTTTAGGCATTGGTGAAAAGTGTAAATATATATTCTGGAAATTAAAAAAAAAGGATAAAATAAATCAGAATTTAAATTTACAAACTATATTTCAGAGGAGACGATTTATAATAGGAATTCATTTAAATGACCTCATTAAAAACTACATTTTATATATACTTGGGTTCAACTTTACATGTATGCTATCCAAAGTTCGCACACTTGAAAAAGTCACATAAAGTCGTCTGTGCGTAAACACAGGCTCTTGTAGCAAAGGTTTGGCCTTGAGCCCTCTTTATAGTCATATATTTCAGACATTATACAGTGTGTTCAACTTTGGGTACTGTCAGTATATGTGCTTCAAGGACATGAGAGCACATGCGCTAGAACACCATACCTGTTCCATCGCAAAGATCCTATAGGCATTGGTGAAAGTGTAAATAAATATTTTGGAAATGAAAAAAAATTGCAGATATGACAACATATTAAAGGAATAAATTCATTTAAAAGACCTCATTAAAAACATAAAGGCGTCTGTGCGTAAACACAGGCTCTTGTAGCAAAGGTTTGGCCTTGAGCCCTCTTTATAGTCATATATTTCAGACATTATACAGTGTGTTCAACTTTGGGTACTGTCAGTATATGTGCTTCAAGGACATGAGAGCACATGCGCTAGAACACCATACCTGTTCCATCGCAAAGATCCTATAGGCATTGGTGAAAGTGTAAATAAATATTTTGGAAATGGAAAAAAATTGAAGATATGACAACATATTAAAGGAATAAATTCATTTAAAAGACCTCAATAAAAACAACAATTCTATATTTTTATATATACAATATAATCTAATTAATTCAACACACGATAATTCGACCATTTTTTGGATGTCTCGACCTACGGCCTATCATATGACAAACTAATTCGACACTTTCGATAATTCAACTATTTTGGAAAATCAAATTTCAACAGTTGATATTTGTCTAAAACCCCTATTATTAACAACATATTAGACTGCAGAGTGCAAAAATGTAGAAAAGTGTATGTATATAATTGTATGCATATATTTGTATGTAAATAATTGTATGCAAATAATTGTATGTATAGATCAATGAGTAAAATAATTTTTTTTTTTGCTTATCCCTAGTACACGTGGTACAGGCCTTGATAATCATGGTGGGTAGAGTAGGCGACTGCTTTAACTGTAAGTACACCACATGTCTAAACATGTGAAAAGCAGTTCGACTTTGCATTTACAAATGTGCCAGAGCCCCGTTTGATTACTTGCGCTTGCTGGTGGGGTTGGACTTTGGCAAGAATCGGAAGCCATTGGAGCATTTTTTTTTTAATTTTTCAGAAAAAAAGTGCCCAATGCGGGAATCGAACCCGGGTCGTAGCGATCGAAAACCAACGGCTTAGACCATCCTTCCACCAACCCCCAGTAAAATAAGTAAGTAATAAGAAGACCAAAAATAAGTGATAATAATTTATTGAATAACAAAAATAAAATAAAAAATCTTTCAGGTGAAAAATTATAGGCATTGGTAAAAAAGTAAACAAGAGAAATAGCAATTGGGGTTTTGTGTCTGCGGCGAGTCATATTAGCACGCCTAGCTGTTAGGGGAGTGAGTCTTCCACGGCCTTTTCGAGGCATGACAGAAGACGCTGAAAAAAAAAAGGTAAAATAAGAACCAAGCAGAGGAAAACTATAAAACTGAAAGCCAGGACAGGCATAAAAAGAAAATTCCAAGCATGTGAGGAAACAATTGATGAAAAAAAAAAGGATTCCAAAAAAATACCGCAAAAAAGAAACCAGACACAAAAAGCAACAATCGAGTACACAAATACAGCATCAGCCTATTTATGAGAAGAAAAAAAACGACAGACACAAAAATGGAGCTAAATTTAAATGAAAAACTATAACAGATCAAGTAATCAAATCAGGCATTATGAAAGATACTGTAAAAAAGAAAATCAGACACAAAAATCAGACAAAAGAATAAATGAGATTTTATTCTTTAGTTCATTTATTAAATAAGACACAAAAATGGAGCTAAATTCAAATGAAAAACTATAACAAATTAATAAAAAAAAAATAAGACCTAATCCAAATGTCACCATCATCAGACAAAAGAAAAAATGAGATTTTATTCTTTAGTTCATTTATTCTTTTGTCTGATGCTGTTGCTGAAACGTCACACACTATTAAATTATTTGGATTAGGTCTTATTAATGAGAAAAAAAAAAGATGCCAAAGAGAGATGAAAAGATGCCAAAAAAGATAACCAGATACAAAAATTGTGCTAAATTCAAATGAAAAACTATAACAAACACTTATAAAAGATAATTATTATTGAATAAAAGTAATAATTCAATCTACAATTCGAAAAATAATATAACCTCAGCCTATTTATGAGAAAAAAAACGTTGCCAAAGACATTAGGAAAGATACTGCAAATAGAAAACATACACAAAAATTGAGCTCTATTTAAATGAAAAACTATAACAAAGTACTTACAAATTATAATCATAATCAAATGAATCAGAAATATATATTATAAATAGCGAACCCGGCCACGCGTTGCTGTGGCTAAATTGTAATATGTTAAATTAACATTATACTAAACTATTCAGTACAGTAAAGTTAATATTCACTTATAAAGATAAAAATGTTTTAGCCGATCTAAAGCCCTACGGGATTGAGAATGGAACGTTACGTTAAAATTTGAAAGTGATTTTTTATATATATCGATAATATAGCCCTTCATTGTAATCATTGATTATAATCACTGCATTAATAAATGTCAGTGAACTCGTTTATATGCATTATTTTTTGTTTTCGAGATATTCTAATAGAACGTTCTAACATTTTCTGTTAAATATTAATATATGCACAAACACAGAATATAATCACTATGTCTTAATTTCGCTATAATTATTGTTATAAATATTATTCTAAAATAATTCGCCAGAAATCGTCCTGATAGTATACTAAACAACTTCCCAAAGTTTCATGGCAAACATCTAAAATAAAATAATACTTTTAATACTTTGCTACAATATTAAAAAGAGGGGGGCTTAGGTGTTTAAAATGTAAAATGTGCTCCAAATAGTATTACATAGAGCCTTCATAACAAACATATTTAAAATAAACCAATCAAAATATAATAATGCTGTAAAAACAGACCTTTCTACAATAATATAAAAGAAACGAAAATAAAAAAAAGACACCCACGCTGAGCCTCGAACCTAGGTTTGTTACAAATATTATTAAAAAATTGTGTATGTTAATTTTTATTTTAAAAAGCCTACATTTTAAATAAAATAATATTTTTAATAATTTGCTACAATAATAAAAAAAGAAATGAAAAAAAAAACACCCACGCTGAGCCTCGAACCTAGGTTGCGGGGGTACGAAGCTGTGTACCTAACCTATAGGCTAAACTTGACGTTACAAATAAGCTCATGCGAGGCTATTTAAGGCCATACTTCTGCCGCTAGGGGGCGCTGATTGCGAGTGAATCTACGTTTTATCGTAAATAAAAATGCAACGAAAGGTTATTTCTAAAGAGTAATTAGCCAGAAACCATCCCGGTAGTATACTAAACATCTCCCAAAGTTTCATCACGATTGGTTGTAGTAATAAGACAAAAGAACGCATTTCAAAACAAAGGAGTTGATGATGATAAATGCAAAAAATCTACGATTGTAAAATAGATTAAATTAAAAAATAAAAATAACTGTTAACATTAGGAAAATAAAAACAGGCCTATCATACGAAGAAAAAAATAACGAAAATTTTGGTATATAGATCGTTATGTGTAGTTCAGAATCTTCGGAGGAGATAGCTCAGGACTTTACAATGGAAAACTCTGTTACGGTATTATCTATATAGAAGAAGAAGATGATCTGGCTTTTGTTTTCTGCTCGAATGAATGTTTTTCTGTTAGAATTTTGTTCCTGCGTACAAAATAATGAACTGGTTTCACCCGTGGTCTCTGCTTTTTGGAATTTTTCCCGATATAATTATGTATCTAATAATCAAACATGATACAGCAATATCGTCATCATCATTTTCTGACTAAAAATATATAGTTTTAATAATTGATTTATATATTTTTTTAAAATAGCCTATCGTCTTCCCCGTATTTTTTTACCTAGGTATGGAAATTTTGGTTTGAATTAGCGAACTACTGCGAATTTGTATACCGGACATACAAACCAACAAACAAACAGACAAACATACAAACATTCATTTTTATATATAGAGAGAGATATATATTTATTTTTTGCCATATTTGTCTTCTTCTTTCTTATCTCTTTGGCAACCATCATGACTGGGTGAAGTAGAATGCGTCTGCCTTTGTCATTAAGACTGGGAGCACTACTCAGTAGCAGGCCGACTTAGCTCCAAAAGAAATGGCTGCCTCTAAACATGAGGAACAGACGTCATGTGCAGACGCTCCTAACATGAAGTGGCATATTTGTAAATTTCCTATTTTGCATATAACCATAACTTTAAAAATCTTGTATTATTTTATTTATATATATATATAAATGATGTAATTCTACTATAGATGTGTGAAAAATTAGCAGTCGTTTGTGGCTGTCTCCACCTCAATCATCTCTCTCTTTATTTTCCAAATCTTTTATACAAAAACAAAATTTACATACATGTTAACTGCTTTAAAATTTACATATTAAAAGATTTATATTGTACAATTGAATTTAGAGATTTTGGTTTTATTTGCATACATAAAATTGAATTTAAGGAAATGAGAGGGAGAGAGAAACTATGAACAAAGCTAAACTGGAAATTTACTTTCGATCATTCAAAATGTACCATATATATATATATGCAAATGATATATCTCATATACAAAATAGTCTGGAAGCTTTACTGACCAAGAAACTCATATATAATAAATATTTAAAGGGTATATATATATATAAGAATACAAAGGTGTACATAATACAGGGTATATTCAATATAGTTCTGCCGGTAAATAACAGCAGTAGTTTAAAAGGTTGGTGGAAGGGAAGTACAAACCGCCGTTTTCTGCACTATCGCCCCGAGTTCGAATCCCGCATTGGATAATTTTTTCTTCAATGGGCCTCCGATTCTTGAAAAAGTCCAACCCCACCAGTGAGAGCAAGTAACCGAATGGTGCTCTGAAAATTTTTAAGTGCAAATTTCGAACTGCTATGTATATGTACAAGGTGTGTTCAATAAATAATGAGACTGGTCAAAAACAAAGAAAAAATGAAATGATATTTTTTTTTTTAAGTCTATTAAAAAAATAGAAAGCTTCAGCTACACTGCGGTATATCACATCACGTGATTGCGCGCGCAGTCGATAAATTGTAAGCTTGTAAAAAGAACGCCTTGCATAACAACTTCTAATTTGTAATGGATAGAAAATTCGAACAACGAATTTGTATTAAATTTGCTACCAAATTGGGAAATCGGCTTCAGAAACTTTAGATTTGTTGAAATTGGCATTTAAAAATTAAAAGGTAAATAAGTCCACCACATTTAGATGGTTTTCACGATTTAAAAATGGAATGGAATCGGTGAAAGATTAGAAGCGTGTTGGACGTCCAATTCTGCACAGGAACCCTGAAAAGGTGAGCTAAATTTCAAATTTGATAAAAGGAAATCCACGAATAGGGTTACGGGACATTGAGGAAAAAACAGGGATATCAAAATCTTTAGTTGGATCGATAATTAAAGAAGACTTGCAGTTAAAGAAGACACCTTCAAAATTTGTCCCTAAAATGCTCACAATCCAACAAAAGGAGAATCGCGTTGAAGTTGCCAAAAAAAATGCTTGAAATGGTGGAAGAAAACCCTAATTGGAAGGAAAAAGTAATAACTTGAGACGAGACATGGGTCTACGGGTATGAACCGGAAACAAAACGCCAATCCATGGAGTGGAAAGGAAAAGATGAACCAAAAACGAAGAAATACCGACTTTGCAAGTCAAAAAACAAAGTCTTATTGGTCACGTTCTTTGACATAAAGGGAATTGTGCATTATGAATATCTAGAGGAAGGTCAAACAATCAATAAGGAGTCTTATTTAAACATTATGAGACGTGTACGTGAATCAATTCGTCTGAAAAGAAGTGAAATGTGGAGTTCCAAAAATTGGATTATCCATCATGATAATGCACCACCACACACCGCTACATCTGTACTGACTTATGTGGCTAAACACGGCATCCAAATACTTCAACAACCTCCCTATTCCCCAGACCTAGCTCCAAATGATTTTTTTTTTTCTCTTTCCAAAACTCAAAATGGCTCTAAAAGGAAGGAGATTTGACACTAGAGAGTTCATGTTAGAGTTTAATTTATTATAACTCTGTGTATATATGTTTTATTAGATTTGACCACGAGTGCCTGGTCACGTGTGTATGAATTTATTGTATAAATAGTGTGTTTGAGAATAAAGTTTGATGTTGACTTGGAACTGTGTGAGAGTGGTGTCTTCACCGTAGATTAGATCTTAGAGCCCGCGTTATTTATAGGAAGATCTTGGCGCTGACTGTACCTCTGGGCGGAAGAGTGAAAAGTGAACAAGACGAACCAGCCAGAAAGAAGATTAGCTAACATTTTGGTCCCTCTACATCCGGATATAGGCTAGGTTCAAGTTTAAAGAAGTTTAAGAAACCTAAGAGGTTTAAAGAAGTTTAAGAAACCTAAGAGGTTTAAAGAAGTTAAGAAACCTAAGAGGTTTAAAGAAGTTTAAGAAACCTAGAGGTTTAAAGGTTTAAGAAGTTTAAAGAAGTTAAAGTAATAGAAGAAAGAATCAAGGCCTATGCAAATTTAAGCAATCGTAGAAAAAAGAAGAATTTATGCAAATAAAGTTTTGCAAAAAAGGTTATGCAAAAAAGGTTTTTAGGAAAGTTTTGTAAATTGGATTAAAAAGGGAAAAGGCCGAGGTATAGAGCGTCAAGCAATAATTCAAGTTAAGATCAAAGGGCAAGTCTAAGCCATGAAGCGGGCATTAAGAAGTAGAGCCGCTCAAAGAACGATTATATCCAAGTTGATTAAAAGGGCAGAAGCGGAGTTGGATGAAGAAACTCCTTCTGAAATTACGATAAGAACGAGCTATAAACTCATCGAAAAGTATATGGCAAATCTTCAGGATGAAGATAAGTTGATCTGGAAGTTGATGCTAGAAGATAAGGAAATTGATTACAAGGTACGAGAGGAAGAGAAGGACACAGTGATCCAGTATGATCAGAAGTGGATGGGTCTTGAGATTAAGATAAATAATTTCCTCAGCTCTCTGATGAAGGATACGGAAGCCCTCCATGGTGCTAGTTCGAAAAAGGGCTCGCAGCCTGGAACCAGAGTATGCCGATTGCCCAACTTGGATTTGAAGATCTGCGATGGAAGCAGTTTAGAAGGTGGGATGAGTGAGAAGCCAAGTGTTGTCGGAGTTACCCTGATGAAAGGAGTTGATCCAGCTTCTATTAAGGAAGATGCTGGGATTGTGGTATTATCCGAGCAAATGGTAGAAGAGACATCCACGCAGATTGCCGTTGAAGAAAGTCATAGGGCTCAAGTTGAGAAAAGGCAGTTGGCTGAAAAAAGTAAAAATGCTCAAGTTAAGAAGAAGTCTGTTGTAGAAGTTGATGAAAGTAATAGGGCTGAAATTGAGAAAAAATCCGTTGAAGCAGATGAGGAGAAAGGGCTGGATGTGGAACCAGGAATGGATTCAAAGAACACTGAAGAAGTGGAGCTGCTATATGCAGAACAAGGTACTGATTCAAAGGTAGCAGAAAAGCTAGATGCAGAACAAGGTACCGATTCAAAGGTAGCAGAAAAGTTAGATGCAGAACAAGGTACCGATTCAAAGGTAGCAGAAAAGCTAGATGCAGAACAAGGTACCGATTCAAAGGTAGCAGAAAAGTTAGATGCAGAACAAGGTACCGATTCAAAGGTAGCAGAAAAATTAGATGCAGAACAAGGTACCGATTCAAAGGTGGCGGAAAGGCAAGACGCAGATTTAGAGAATGAGAAAGACTCAGAAGCTGAAACCAAGGACAATGAAGTAGGGGATTCTTAGACTGCTGTTAAAGGTTATGAATCGGTGAGCAATTCTAAAGCAGTAGCTGACGGCGATGATCAAGTGGAGATTTCAGATGGTAAAGCTGAGTCCATTGATGATATTGAGGAAAGAGTTGTCAGAGTTCCACCATCGAGGAAATTGGTGGAAGCGGGACAAACTGGAGATGCGGAATTTAAGGTAACAGGATACTATTTGCCTGATCGCCCTGTATTTGAGTGTGGGTCCAGAGCGACGCCTAAACGGCCAGTATTTGACGACGCTTCCTGTCGAGGACGAAACGGATTCTCGTTGAAGCGATATTTGACCGGGAGACCCAGTCTATTGAGAGGAATCCCTGAGATAGGGATAAAACTTCGGAAGAATAAGTTCGGAGTTGTAGCCGACCTGAAAAGATATTTTCGGATGATCGCCATTAAGGAAAGTGATTGGGACTACCTTAGATTTCTTTGGAAGAAAAGGATGGACAACTGATGGTGCAATGATGCAAAGGTTGGAGAAAGTGAGGCGCTTTCTAAACAGGGTTGTACCATCCAGATCACCTATGTGAAGAGAGAACCAATAGAAAAAGGTTCAATTGGCAAATATCTTCCAAACAATAAGATGCAACTTGTATCGAAGGAAACTGTTTCTGGAGCTGTTATAACGCCAATGTTATACTCCGGCCAGTTCTCCAAAGGAGCAAGTGCCTACTCCAGCGAAAGGTCTTAATTTGGGAGACAAGTCTCCAGAAAAGTCTGGTAAAGGTGCTAGACTGGAAAGGATTGCGAATCTTGTAGATTATAGGACTATTATATTGAGCGGTTTGAGATCTCTAAAGAAGATTTCAGAGTCCTATGACAGCTCTAAGCCTGCAGACGATACCTCTGAGCCTTCAGACGATACCTCTGAGCCTGCAGACGATGCCTTAGCATCAGATCCTGATTCTTCAGAAGGTAAAGCTCAAGGTTCTCAAGAGGTTCCAGGGATTGCAGTGGAGGATTCTGACGAAAGGTCTGCAATTGAGGATTCTCAACCTTCAGAGCCTCTTGATGCGGAGGGTTCTGGAGTGGGGGCTTCAAGCGATGTAGAGGTAAGAGCTCAAACAAAGAGCCCTAAAGCCATATCTTCCAAAGTACTTTGCATGAAGAAAGAAGAATCCAGCATAGACTTGGAAGAGGAAGACATTGGAAGAAACGAACCCTCTCCAGCCTCAATCACCTTCAAAGCCCTAGAAACCACAGAGTCTAAAGAAATTGATCTGACGATTTTGGGCAACATTGCGAGAGAACATTGCGCAGAAGGATTGCATTTGAACAGTCCAATGTTATAAGGACATTGGGTTTGGGATGGATCCAAGGTGAAGACTGTTTCTTCTATGAAGTTCAGTCGTTGGAAGAGACATTGGTGACTACCACGAGCGAAATGCTTTCCCATCGCCAAGTTATATGATCCCTTAAGACGGTTGGCAACTGTCCTTGTAACAGGAAAAGTAATGGTTCAAAGGTTGTGGATAACGGGAGTACATTTGGATGATCCGATGGATGAATCATTGATTGAAACATGGACTACTTTAAGAAAGGAATTGAATTTCATGGGAAGTTTGAGAATACCCTGATGGATGGGTCTCGGAGGGAATACCCAGGGAGTGCAGTTGCATGGATTCGGTGATGACTCCGAAGACGCCTATGCGGCAGCTGTTTACATAAGAATTCCCACTGACCATGGAGTCAGTGTAAGACTGTTGGCATCAAAGACTGAGTTGGCTCCCATGCGGAAGATGTCAGTTCCACGCTTAGAATTGTGCGCAGCTCTTCTGCTGACCAGACTAGTGAAATATATAATGGAAGAGTTGGATATCAAACTGGAGAGTGATACCTGTTGGTCCGATTCTACCATGGTCTTGAATTGGTTGAGAACTATGTTTGGAGATCTCCCCACTTTCATCGGCAATCGTGTGGCGGAGATTGAGTTGTCCACAAATAAGGGAGTGGCGCTGTGTTCCACAGGAGATAATCCAACGGATATTGCCTCGCGAGGAATTCTGGGGTCCGAGCTGAAGCAGTCTTCCATCTGGTGGACAGGACCTGCCTGGTTGTCAGCGGAATCCACAGAATGGCCTAGAATGCCTCCTATGTTTGAGCACCAAAGTCAAACTGAGCTCCTGAGTATTCATGCCATCAGTGAAACACCTTTCTTGGTGGCCATTGGAGAGATGAGCTCGACCTTTGATGGATATATCCGAAAGTGGCCTGGATATTGCGCTTTTGCCATAACTGCCGCTACAGAGCGGAGCGATATCAGTCGCACTTGGGCACAGCTGAACTGAGAAATGCTCGTCGGAGAAGACTTCGGGTAATTCAGTGCCAGCATTTCAGGGAAGATGTGAGAAGTTTGTCCACTTTAGGAGCAATGAAGCGCACGAGCAAGATTTATGGTTTAGCGCCGATCCTCGACGATCTAGGAATCCTTGGAGTCGGCGGTAGATTGAAATGGGCTCCATCTATGGCACATGAACAAAAACATCCTGCGCTATTGCCTTCATCAGGAAAGGTAGCTCAGATGATTGATCGAGCAGTTCATATGCGGACTATGCACGGAAGTATGCACCTAATGCTGTCCACATGGGGACAGAAGTATTGGATGCTGAGAACAAAAGATCAAGTGAAGAGATGCATTCGAGAGTGCGTGACATGTTGTCGATACAATCGCGTCAATCCAGGCCAGCTAATGAATGATTTGCCCAAGGAGAGATTAACACCGAGTAAACCCTTTCTCAAGAAGTGGTGAAGATTGTGCTGGACCTGTGAACCTTCGAATGTCCAAGGGTAGAGGTCGAAAGACGGAAAAGAGCTACATCTGTCTAGTTGTGTGCTATGTGACCCGAGCCGTACATCTTGAATTGTTCCCAGATGCCTCTACACCCACCATCATGACGGCTTTTAAGCGAGTTGTAGCGCGAAGAGGGCACTGCACTCGGCTATATAGTGATGAAGGAACAAGTTTGTAGGAGCTGCACGACAGTTACGTTCAGGTTTCTATCTGGTTCAGGATCAATTAAGAGAACTGGCTGCCGTGTTAGCTAATGATGGAACTAAGTGGAAGACCATCTTTCCCAATGACGACGTCAATACGTTAGTATTGATAAAAGAGGAAAGAATGCCCCATGCAAGGTGGCTGATGGGCAGAGTGGTGGAGACCCATCCTGGGAAGGACGGCCTGGTGCGGGTTGTATCGGTGCGAACACCAGTTGGAGTGCTCCGAAGACCCTTAGTGAAGCTGGTGCTGCTGCCGGTGGCCCCTCCGGATCTTGATGGTACCCATCAACGGGGGGAGGAATGTTAGAGTTTAATTTATTATAACTCTGTGTATATATGTTTTATTAGATTTGACCACGAGTGCCTGGTCACGTGTGTATGAATTTATTGTATAAATAGTGTGTTTGAGAATAAAGTTTGATGTTGACTTGGAACTGTGTGAGAGTGGTGTCTTCACCGTAGATTAGATCTTAGAGCCCGCGTTATTTATAGGAAGATCTTGGCGCTGACTGTACCTCTGGGCGGAAGAGTGAAAAGTGAACAAGACGAACCAGCCAGAAAGAAGATTGGCGAACAGTTCATTATCGCGGATTCGAAAAAGGTCTTGAAGAACATCCCGAAAGATGCCTTTTCTAAATGTTTTAAATCACGGGAGAAGAGATGGGAATTCTATATACAGTTACGAGCGTCATGCGTTCTTAATTCTTCATCTCTGTCACCGTTTGCTTTTTTTTTTTTTTTTGGAATGGCGCTCTCCTATTGGTTGGCTACGATCACGCCACCTTTGACCTCCCAATCATGCCCCCCCCCCCCCCCCCCACTCGCTTTTTGGTTTTTGTAACTATTGTGTTGGAGCGGATCGCTCCTTAAATAAATGCATATATTAGTTAATAACTAAATGGAATCCTCTCTTTTTCCCAGTAAGAGACGCCTACGGAAGCCAACAGTACATAGACAGATAAAGCACATAGGCTATAGTTATTAACTAATATATGCATTTATTTAAGGCACCAATTTATAATTGTAACAAATAGTATTTGAATAAAAACATTCAATCGGGTAAAACACGGGCGTTGCCCGGGTCATTCGGCTAGTTAAGTATAGATGCGGGAGGGGACTATTTTGAAAATTTTTTTTAATCATTTTTTCTTTTTTTTTTTTTTTACCAGTCTCATTATTTATTGGACACACCTTGTATCTATAGAGGCATCTCTCCCTTTAATTATGTATCAGAGCTATGCATTTTTACTTGGGTGATAAACATAATAAATCATTCTGATTTAAATATTCTTATATATCCTCTAAATATTTATTTCATCACAGTAGTGATGGTTATAATTTTTTAAAAGGGGAAAAAACCATCATGAATATTTTTATTTGCATAACGACAACGATTAGAAGTGTGTCTCACTTGCATATTACACACACACACACACAAACCTTTATTAAGACACACAGGTCTTACAGAGGATTCTCCTTGGGGTTACAAGACGGAGAAACCTATGAAAGTGGGTACTTGCATATTACCGAAACAAGTCAAAATGTGCAAGATATGAGTCATTGACCGATGAGAGATTTGTCTACTTATAATTCCAGTTCTATAGTTTGGAAGAAAAAGTGAGAATATTTCAACGTAGAAAATTAGATAAGACAAACTTCAGAATGGCATGGATATTTATTTATTTTTTAAAATTAACATTTATAAAATACCAGAGAAGCATTGAGGGAAATTTATAAAGTAGAAAATATAAATATAAAAATAATTATCTGTTAATAAAATAATAAATACTTAGCTACATAGCTCCTTCCCTATGAGAGCTGTGACTCACAGCTTGCAAATCTTGTTACTACTGATATGGATCTGACGTGCTTCTGCCAAGAATTCTTGGCAGTCTTGAAATTTTGTCCTTTGTATTTTAACGTCTTTTCTTGCAGCTTGAAGAGCGGCTTTGTCGTCTTATCATCTATAGGAAGTCTTGAAGGGAAGTCTTGGCTTTGACATGGTGGAATCCTGGAGCCAGTAGCTGAAAATGTAGATCACAGCACCCACAAGGTCTTCTCGGAGACATTCAGTTTGTCTTCCCTAATCTACCCAACATCTCCACCAAATGTCACGTGGAAAAGACAAACTTCAGAATGACACAGTTCTTTCTCTTGATTTAACCCGATTAACATTTTTATTGACATATTGTCAATTCAAAGTATGTCTGAAGGACAAGCAGAGTTTGGTATAACTCTTTACTAAGACTAAATATAGCGGAATGCCATTTTCTTGGAGATACTTTATACCATTGTTTGTTTTCTCCCCTAATTTAACCCTGGGGCATTGGAATTTATTTCAGTAAGCATAATTAAGATATAGGATTCCTGTAGCGTACTAATGACACAGCAATTTATTTAAGGCCATAACAAATCAACTTTTATAAAAATACCATAGAGACAATGAGGTAAGTTTATAGAGAGTAGAAATAACAAAATCATTCATCTGTAAATAAAATAATAAATACTTTACTACACAATATCGTTTTAATATGAAAATATGTCTAAATTGATAATTAACATTTTTATTGACATATTGTCAATTCAAAGTACAGTGGTACCTCGACATACGAGTTTAATTCGTTCCGCAACCTTGCTCGTATCTTGAATTACTCGTATCTCGAAGCAAATTTCCCCATACAAAATTCCCATTTAAAATCACAGATTAATATCTTCAACACTACCGAACCGAACTCGTATCTCGAATTTCGCTCGTAACTCAAAGCAAAAAATGACTTGCTCGTCGGCTCGTATCTCGAAAAACTCGTATGTTGGGGCGCTCGTATGTCGAGGTACCACTGTATGTCTGAAGGACAAGCAGAGTTTGTTATAACTCTTCACCAAGACTAAATATAGCGGATTGCCATTTTCTTGGATATACTTTATTCCATTGTTTGTTTTTTCCCCTAATTTAACCCTGGGGTATTGGAATTTATTTCAGTAAGTATAATTAAGATATAGGAAGAGAGAGCGAGAGAGCTCGAAAGCTTGCGCTATTTTCAATAAAGAACTTATTGCGCAAGGTTTTTTGTATATTTTATAATAGTAAGTATTAATACAAATCAATAACGCGCCATCTATATATAACGAATGAAGATATTAAATCGCGAATGTTTCTTTTCACAAATAAATCAAACTTCTACTTTCCTTACTGCGATGAAAAAATATTGGTACGGCTTGGTTCACCACTGATGAGCCAAGCACTCCCAATATTTTTTCATCGCAGTAAGGACAGTAGAAGTTTGATTTATTTATGAAAATAAATATTCGCGTTTTAATGTCTACATTCATTATAATAGTAAGTATATAATAAA
>CP092879.1:16359513-16408346 GCA_030710605.1 Cordylochernes scorpioides | reverse complement strand
ATTCACATCTCAATTAGAGAATGTGTTCGGAAAAAAAGAAAATTCAAAATTGCACACACACACACATAAGCCTTTTTATTGGGGCATCCAGCCCTATAAAATTCAAAATTGCAAGCGGAGAAGAAACTTAAAACACGGGCGCAATTAAAAGGTGAGAGTACCGAATTTTACAACCAGGATGTCCTGTGCTTGTGCAAAGAGGTTGATCCTCAAATGAGCGAGGAAGATAAAATCTCCCACCTCATGAAGGGGATAGCTGAGGAGCTTTATCAAGCACTCCTACCGAGGGATGTACAGAGCACCGAGCAATTCATTACAGAATGTTCGCCGTGTCGAAGCGCTCCGTCATAGGAGAGTTACCCCAACCAGGTACGAGCGCCTACCAAATGTAGCCTCTTTCTGTGGCCAGGATGGTGGAGAAGATCTGTCATCTATGATTAGGCAAATTGTTCGTAAGGAGGTACAGCGGGTATTGGGCTCTACTCGAGAGGAACCAAAAATTTCTACCATCGAAGATATGTTAAAGGAGGAGATTGGAAGAACCCTGGCGCCAATCTCAAAGTCTAGGAGAAGTCCCCCTCAGAATAAAGACCCCGACAGTTTTTAAATACTAGATATGATGCCGAAACGATAAGACCGCACCCTGAACCTCGATACCCAAAACAAGGAGGAAGACGCGACACCAATGATTGGCGGACAACTGAGGGAAGGCCAATCTGTTTCTACTGCGGACGCCCAGGTCACGTCGTCCGCTATTGCCGCGACAGGAAGAGACGCAATGAGGAAAGGAGAAATGAATATTTCCAAAGAAAGCAAGACACATTGGTATCCTACAACTCGCGAGCTGAATCTCAGGATCCCAATGACGAATCATCGAGGAAAACTTTCAGTCGCTACCGAAGCCCTACTTCATATCCCGGTCGAAACAGACAACATTTCTCACCTGCTAGAAGATCTAGCTGGACGCCCCGCTATTAAAACTATATGATAGACCATTTGGGAGGAGAAGCAGCAAAGTTATAGAATCCTCCCTCGCCGACCACAGCAGAAATAAGAAAAAATTACATTGACGTAAATATAGACCTGCCCTCATGAAGAAGATATCTCAACTGAAGAAGACATCAACCTCAGACACCAGATGAGATCTCTGGCCCTATTTCTAGTTCTTGAGACTGAGGATGTAAGTCTGCTTTTGAGCATCGGGTCGATGCTCTTTATAGGAGGAGGCTAGGTGGCGAAGAAATAATTTATTATTTAATTTAATTTAATTATCCAATGAAAATATTTGGAAACAGATTTAATTTAATTATTCAATATAAAATAATGATCGAAATATTTCTTTGCGGATTGCTCAAGATTCTCTAGCTGTAGATAGTTTTGTTGAGTTGTTGATAATTTGTCGTACTGACGTCATCAATAAATACTTTCACATCCCCAGATCTACAAAGACTTGATTTCTACGCTACAATATTACTATCATAGATAAAACAGAAGTCAAGAAAGACAATTTTTATTTTAATAAAGGCAGTATTTTTGGTTAATATAAAATGATTTTAAACACCTTTAAGAAATTTTAAAGTTTATAACGTAATAAAAGTTTATAATAACGAATATCAGGAAATATAGCAATAAAAATGTGTCGTTTAACAACGACATTTTAAAATGTAATTCCTATATATAAATAAAATAATAATAACTCGATTAAACTTAAAGATTTTATCTTTTAAAAATTTTATATGCACGAATACTAAGTTGTAAAATGTCCTTTATAAAAGCAAAACGATATAATTTTAGAAATTTGTAAAAAAGAAAAAAAATTACACTTTAGTAATAACAATTTTAAAATTAAAAAAAAAAAAAAAGATGGAGATGCTGGGTATCGATCCCAGTACCTCTCGCATGCTAAGCGAGCGCTCTACCATCTGAGCTACATCCCCGAACGAAAAGAGAGTAATTATTAAAGTACATAAATGAAGGTGAACTAAAAAAAATCAATTTTTGATTTTTCCTATTATTTTTTTAAGAAAGCATGAAAAACCTATCTTGTCTTCTCCTCATTTTGTCCATTTTTTTTAATTAAAAGTTTAAAAAATAATTACAAAATATATTTATATAACTTTTCAAGTATTTAAATATAAATTTGTTATTATATACTCTTTAATATTGTTTTCTGTAAAAGATAGTATATGTGTGAAGAGATTTTCACATATATAGGCAGCTACTTTCGAAATACTTTGTATAGTTCTGCCATCTAGCGGAGCTTTTTAAAACTATTTAAAAATATATATATACAGGGTGATCCAAAAGTCCCGCACAACTTTAAAAATTAATAACTCCGCGAATATTTGCGCTAGAGCAATGCGGTAAACACCATTGTGTTCAGGATGCAATGGGATTTTTTATGGCAAATAATGAAAATTTCGAAATTGATTTTAGTTACAACTTTATTTGCTAGATGGCGCTCTACCAGAATCAGCTATTAAGCGGCCAAATTGTTTGATAAATTGAAAAATATAACTGAACGACACGTATTTTTCCTTTTTTAATACCAGGAAATAACCCAAATAATATCAAATGATAAATTAATAAAACACCATCACGCCAAAAGTTAGAAGAAATGGTTAACGATTTTTAAATACAATCTGAGATATGTAAAATAGGTATATGCAAATTAAAACATGTAGCAAAAAATATTTATATTTTAGATAGAGTTTTGTGAAATAGAATGAATGTTTGGAAATAACTACTGATATCAATACACGATTTTTGAAATGTTAATATAGTACCAAAAATTATTATGGCACTACTAATAGGATTTCGTGCTATAAGGAATGTATAGTTTCTTGACTAATTGGCGACACTTGACTATTTAACTGGATATTTGTCATGATACAAAGATGAAATATAGAGGGGAGTGACAAAATATATTTGTCGTACTTTATTCCAAATAGCCTATGGGTTTGTCAAATGTTATCATTGTTTATTATACTGTACATAATTTTGAAAATGTATCCCCTAAAAAAAATCATTTTTAAATCGACCTTTTGCGTTGAAAAACGTGGTAGTTAAATCATTTTGTATTATTTTTTTGTGCAAAATTTCTAAAGTTGGGGGGGGGATACAGAGAATATTCCTTATGCTATTTCTTCTAATGAGCGAAAAGCGATAAACTAAACATAAGGGATAAAATTGTGTATACCAGTGTTATTCGAGAAGTTATAACACTTTGGCCTGCACGACATAATATAAGATGTGGGCAAATGACAAACAAAAAAATTACTGTTCACAGAAAAAAAAAAAGAGTCAAGATGTGAGGACAGCATTTATTATTCCCATAACCCAAAACAAAGAGCTGCAAAATATAACACATGAGGTAACTGTCTTCTCTCTTGTATTAGGTCACAATCCTTGCTCAATGTGGCGCCCTTCATTCTCAAACACCGCCTGCAGACGATAGATGACAGAATGGTCACAATTGAATAGTTGAATTTATAAAACGTGCCATCTGATAGAAGCCTTCAACATGGCCAATGTGGTAGGCCGGCATCGATAAACAGACGATTTAATGTACCCCCATAACCAAAAATCGCAAGGTGTCAAGTCTGGTGATCTTGGAGGCGACTGGTATATAAAGTGGCGACTTATCACACGATTTTCACCGAAGGTATCCTTTGGCAATTGTTTGGCACCTCTGGAGATATGAGGAGGTCCTCCATCTTTCATGAATGTTATTTCGTTTAGTACTTGTCTGCCCTGCGATATGCAAAACCCTTTTCTCCTAAAAGTTGAAATTAACGTTCCCCAGTTACAAAAACGGGCTTAAAAGTTATTCCTTTGATTTTTTCAAAGGAAAATGGCCCAATAATAAAAGAAGATGTGAACCCACACAAAACTGTAACTCTGGGCTGATAAGGTGGCATTTCTGTAAAATTCCTAGGGTTTTCTGTTACCCAAATGCGGCTGTTTTGAATGTTAAATTCCCCCTTTATATAAAAGTGAGCATAATCTGTCCACAGAACATTCGACAGCCAGTTTTCATCAATATCAATTTGCCGGAAAACCCATGCAGCGAATTCTTGACGCATCTCAAAATCGCCAACTTTCAGCACGTGAAATTTTTTAATTTTGTATGGGTACACACAATAGAGACATTAAGTGAAGCGTCTTCGGATATCACAAACATACTCGGCGATTTTAAGGCCAAAAGTTCAACTTGGGGACCACCTGTCCAGGATAACAAAGGTCAGCAGGTTGAGGACATGCTAACCGACCTCGACCTTACACCATTAAATAACGGAGAGAACACCTATATATCCAAGTCCACAGGTACAGAATCCGCAATAGACATCACAGCGATAAATTTCAACATCGCGCACCCACAACACAATGGAAAAACCTGAGAGGTTAAATCAGTGACCACAGAACAATTTTAACAACCCTAAACTTCAAAATTGAGAATGTCCAACAGAATAAAAGAACATGGAACTTTAGGAAAGCCGACTTGAAAAAATTCACAGAAAAGCTTGAAGAACTGTGCAACGAAGAATTGAATTTCAGAACGCTTGACAAAAACTTGGAAAATTCTCTTCGAACATATCCAAAGCTGCAAAAGCATCGATACCTAGAAGGAGACGTAAAGACCTGTGGATACCTTACTGGAAGGGCCACAACATCGAGGCAATGATTGCAGAGAGAGAAACAATATCAATGAACTTCTTAAAACAAAGAGAACAGAAGAAAACAGAAAGGAACTCATTGATATTATTCACAAAATATAACAAGAAATTTGGATATGCAAACAAGAAAAATGGCAGAATTCGGCGAAAAAAATGGATCCAAGAAAGGACAGCCAACACTGGAATATGATTAGAGTGTTAGAAAACAATCAAAACCAACGCCAATCCTCCAATACTCTAACCGATATGAATAGAACAGCGAGAACGAGAAAACAGATGGCTGACATAATTGCTGAATATCTTTAAAGCACTTACAGACTCAACTACACGAATGAAGAACGGACTCTTAAAAATAATATAAACAAGTTAGTTAAACAAGCAAGAAACTGCCATCAACACGATATTTTCTCGAGAGACTTCACACTGAATGAGCTAAATTCATCAATAGGAAAGTTAAATCCAAGATGTCACCTGGAGATGCTCTATTCTTTGGTCAAATGATTAAACACTTTGGAGACGAAGCTAAAAATCAACTCCTACGAATACTGAACATTTCATGGCAAACTGGTAAACTACCAAAGTATTGGAAGATATCAATTATAGTGCCAATACTGAAACCAAATAAAGATGCCAAGGAATCCAAGAACTATCGGCCAATTGCTCTCATCAGCATACTTTGTAAAATAACAGAACGAATCATCCTCTCTAGGCTCATAGTCTGGCTCACTAACAATAATAAAATAAACTTCTACCAAACTTACTATAGATCCAGACACTGTACACCTGATCAACCTTTCTACTTCTGCCAATCAATAATAGATTCTTTCCAGAAAAACCGCCAAAGAAGACAACGGCCGTATTCCTGGATATGACCTCAGCTTCAATCGAGTGTAGAGGGAGAAATTATTTGAAAGGCTGCACAGCATCGGAGTAAGAGGAAAAACCATAATCTGGATTGCAGACTTCTTAAGGGGAAGAAGGATAAAGGTTCGGGTCAATGGAGAAATTTCCTAGGACCGAAGAACATGGGCTGGTGTACCTCAGGGATCTGTGCTCAGTCCTCTACTCTATCTGCTATATATTAACGACATCCATCCTTACCTCACTGAAGACACAAAGGTTGCCTGTTATGCAGATGATATAGCCATATGGCACACAAGTAGCAGTATAGAAAAATCAGACAAAATACTGAACACATCAATGAGAGGACTGGAAAAGTGGGCAATGGAACTCCAAATGACCGTAAACCCAATAAAACCAAACCTATGCGTCTTCTCCACTGACAGGGAAAAAAGGCATAAAAATACCCCCAAAATGAGCATAAACAACTAAATAATTGATAAAATTAGAAATCCAAAATACCTAGGTGTGATACTGCAGTCCTGGATCTTTCCAGTTGGTCTCGAGGACCACGCCATCACCATCTCCTCAGCGGGGAAGTACGCGATCTACCTATTCATCGTAGATCGCAAAATGCGTGGTGTCGCTGGAGACCCATGGCGATTCTCCACCAAACTCTGCAGCGTTGGCAGAGGCGCCATATTCATTGTACATAGTGTATATAATGCATATTATCTTTTTTAAAATAGTGCAGACTGTGCACTTTGCATGTATTGACAAGATGTCAATAAAATTATTTTAATTGTCATTGATGAGGGATCGCTATTTACAGAACACATAATTAGCACCTCAAATAGAGCTACCAGAAAACTAAACATTCTGAGATGGCTATGTGGAACAAATTGGGGAGCAAAACCCAGAATTCTCAGAACAACATATATCACCTTAATAAGGCCGATAATGGAATATGCAACACTCGTCTGGGCTCCCTCAAGCTCATCACTAAAAGGAAGATTAGACAGTGTTCAAGCAAAAGCGGCCAAAATAATCACTGGTGCTGTTTCATCCACCAACAATGAAAAATTCAGAGAGAATGTGGTCTAGACCTACTCGCTCGAAAGCAGAAGACAAAATAAAATCAATAAAATTCACCAATAGCTTAAAAAGTAAAGAAACTAACACATATCCCATAAAACCTATTTAAACTGGACACAAAAAGAAAGACTCAAAAGATCTTCAACCCTTCAGTACGACAACAATATTAGAAAGGGCATAAATATGAAACACAATGACTTTCAAATTCAAGAAGAACCAATATTTCCTACCCCAGTGCCAACAAATATAATCATCAATCTTGAATGAACCCTGCACAAAAAAAAAGAGAACAAAAACATACTTAAAAAGAAAGGACTTGGCACAATTGGTTTATACGATCAGAGAAATTATTCGTTGTTGTTTCTTATCCCCTTGTGTGAAGTCTACACGAATTCCATGAGTTCATGCTCCTCGAGCTGTTTTATGATAAGCAGCGGCCTCTCCCAAAGGTCCTTTTTAGTGCATCTAATGCAAGCCACAATGTCTTCTGGAGCTGCAGGTGCCAAGCTACATTTTGGGCAAGTGGGGTAGATTTTGTTGTTATTTTCTATCTTCAATGGCTTGAGATGGCCTATTCTAAATCTTGTAAGTGTCGTTTGATGCTGTCTATTTCTGATGTTCAGAGCTCCTCCTGGGTCCACTCCACTGTACCAATTGTGAAACCAGAGGGCTGTAAAGGTTTCGTTATGAGAAGGAGGGTTAAATACTTATGGGCCTCCCAGGCCTGGGTAGTAATCTGATCCTAGAATGTACCAACTGTGGCGGTTTATGGACCGTAAGGTCTGGGTGGCCACTCCTTCTAGGATGTACCAACTGTGAGCCGGCTTGTGGACCTTCGAGGTCTGGGTAGCCATTACTGCTCCAGGGATGTACCAACTGTGCTGGGCCCGGGGCCCTAGTTCTGAGCATGGAGAGTGGGTAGGACTATGTGCCTTGCATCTGCAGCCCTTGGCACCCGACTCGCGGGTAGTAGCGGTCTGTACCTGGCTGCCTGAAAGAGGGTGGTAGGGGCTAACTGATCACGACAGACCATTGTGGAACTCAGTGGAAGAGTTAGCGATGCTAATAGGGGTCTGTGACAGGAGTGACGTCCAGTTGTAGATTACGCAAAGTAGGGAGGCTTGACGGCTACCTACATATGCTGAGCAGCACCTTCCCGTGGTGCGTCCTGAGCAAGTTTCTAACAAGAACGTGGCCAACTCTGACTGTCACTGTCACTGACACGCTGAAGATCGAGAGGAAGAGAGTCAGGGCCATGAGGAAACTATTCCATAATAGTACGGGCGAAGAGAAAGTTAGGAGAAGAATAGCTTTCCAGAAGGTCTTAGCAGGGTACAAGAGACACACCAAAAGGGAGAAGAGGAAACACTGGAGGGAGCAGTGCAAAACCGTACTGGAGATTAATCCATACGGTCTCCCTTACAGGGCTGTCTCTGGGAAGATAAGGTGCTCCGCTAACTTGAGGCTACTTGAAGGGGAAGATGGGTTCAAGACTCAGGACCTGAAGGACCCTGGACCTCATCTTGGATCGGAACTTCGGAAACGAGAACCAGAGGACGAGATCTCTCTGACCACTTGTGGTTTGGTGGATCCGCTCTTTTCTGAGAATAAGGTGAAACTGGTGGCTTTCAAGTTCGGGAACAGGAAATCTCCTGGTCCCGACGGGATCGATAACACGGTCGTGAAAGCCCTGGTGAGGATGCACCTATCGCTTCTTGCCAGGTTATTCAATAGGTGCCTGGACACTGGTACTTTTCCTGAGGCATGGAAGGTTGCCCGAGTAGTGCTTCTAGAAAAGTCTGGTAGAAAGGGTAATTCTCCTAATGATTATCGTCCGCTTTCTTTACTAGCGTGTCTAGGTAAGGTTCTGGATAGCCTACTAGCTCAGCGACTGAAGCACTGGCTAGAGGTAATGAGCTCCTTTCCTCTTTCCAAAATAGTTTTAGGGAAGGAAAGTCCACAACCACAGCTCTAAACGAGGTGTTAGAGGGGGTTGATATAGGCTTAAATAAGAGTGCTTGGGTTCTTCTCGTGGCCCTAGACATTGATGGCGCGTTCAACTCCATGAACTGGAACAAGCTGATGAGAAATTTGATGGACATGGGTTGTCCAGATAATTTGTGCAGCTTGGTTCGTGACTTCCTGAGGGATAGACGGATTAGCCTCGGTTTTGGTGGGCTGAAGTTGGAAAGAAACTGTGCTAGGGGTTGCCCCCAGGGCTCTTGCTGCGGACCTATTCTGTGGAATCTCCTGGTAAACACCGTTTTCCAAGAGGAGCTACCTGAGGGAGCCAGGCTGGTTCTCTATGCCGACGACCAGTTCCTCATCATTGAGGCTGCTTCGAGAGCGAAGGCTGAGAAGTGTGTTGAAACTTCATTCCAAATCCCCTTGAACTGGGCCCATGACTCTGGCCTTAAGTTCAATGTCTCCAAAACTAAAGCCCTCAGCTTTAAATCTAGGGAGATAAGAACTAAAAGGAAAGGGATCAAATGGGAACACAAGCCGGCTATCCGGATGGAAGACGGAGGGTAGCGTTGGTCAATAGGATGACCAATAGGAAGGAGGGTACTATTTTTAGGAACCTCTACCTCTCCTGTGTCGAGCTAATCGGGGGTTAAATTCTAATTTATGTTCATTAGCAAATTTTTCTAGATGGAGAAGAGTCTTGTTCGAATCTCTTTCAGCTTTTTTCCAGTTAGTACTGCTGCTCCATAGAATAATGTCATCAGCGAAAAGTCCAATATTGGTTTTAAGTGATTTATATTTTTCTTCTATGCCTGCAATAAATAGGGTGAGGAGATATGGGCTAAGGACTGATCCTTGTTGTTGTTGTTGTCGTGTCCAAAGAAGAGTCTCAGATGTCTCCATGCATCTCCGTCACTGATCCTTGTGGTACTCCTTTAACAATTTGAAGGTTTTAGATAGAGTGCCATTATATTTGACCCTGATGTATCTATTTTTAAGGAAATCATTTATCCAAGTGATAGCTTTTCCATCAATTTTGAAATGTTTGTATAATTTTGTAATTAACTTGTTTTTCCATACTTTATCAAAAGCTTGTGTAAGGTCTAAAAAAGCAGCTATGGTGTGGTTAGTTGGTTTTCTGTTTTGTGCATCTTTTACCTTTTGTGTGAAAAATTAGAGTTGGTCTATTGTCCCATGTCCTTTCCTAAATCCATATTGTTCTTATGGTAAGAGATTTTTTGTATTGAGGTGGTAGGTGAGTCGTCTGAGTGTAATTTTTTCCATTAATTTGCAGCAAATACTTGTGAGGGATATAGATCAGTAGTGTTTTGGGTCATCAGCAGATTTGTCAAGTTTTTTAATGGGAATTATTGTTGCAGTTTTTAGTCTTGAGGCAATTATCCAGTTTTCCAGGAGTTATTGAAAATATTAAGAAGTCTTTTTTTGCCAATTTTTCCCAAGTTTGATATCATTTGGCTATGTATTCCATCTGGCCCAAGAGTCTTGTTTAGGTCAGTGTTTTCTAATGCATAAGCTAGCTCTTTCATATTGAATTTTTTCAGGGAAAAATATTATGAGTGCTGGTGACATTTTTACAGTCATGAATAATCTTTCGGGCCTTTTTTTCAACTTTCTTATCTTTTATTTCAAATTTGATTTTGCGAATTTTGCCCAAGTTTGATATCATTTGGCTATGGATTCCATCTGGCCCAAAAGTCTTGTTTAGGTCAGTGTTTTCTGATGCATAAGCTATCTCTTTCATATTGAATTTTTTCATGGAAAAAATATTATGTGCTGGTGACATTTTTACAGTCATGAATAATCTTTCGGGCCTTTTTTAGACTTTCTTAACTTTTATTTCAAATTTGATTTTACTACTTATTTGATATGAATTACCTAAAAGATTGGCAGCATTTTTGTCATTAGTTGCTGGTGACCAACTGTATTCTTAATCATATTTGTGTTTTCAGTTTGTGGCTGGGATCTTTCAATTTGTTCTGCCAAATGCCAAAGTTTTGTATTTGGGTTTCTTGGTTTCATGTTTTCACAAGTTTGTTTTCATTTTCCCTTTTGACATTTACGTATAATCTTTTTATTTTTGCATTCACAATTTTCAGTTCAGTTCTACAATTTGTTTGGTTTTGGGTGCACTTTTCCGTAGTTCATTTCTTTTAGTTATAAGTGTTTGAATATTTTTTGCCTGGTGTGTATAATTTGGAATCCAATTCTTAATATTACCTCTTGGTATTGAAACTTTGGCTGCTTTAATAATGGTGTTTTTGAAAGATATCCAATTAGCCTTTTTGAAGTTCCAGAATTTTTTTTAATTGAGCTGGTTTTGGTCTTGGTGCTAATTTCAATCAAATTAGGCAAATGATCACTTCCAATACTTTTAATATTTGCCATTTGCATTTGTGGAAAATGTCAGGATAGTAAAATCTTATATCAAGTGCTTGTGCAGTATTATAGCTGTAGGAATGATGGGTAGGATTCCCATCATTTAAGCACATGAAGGCATTGTCGTTAAATATGTTTGATAGTATTTTGCCTCTTGAGTTTGGCGTGGAACATCCCCATAGTTGATTTTTGGCATTAAGGTCACCTACAATAATAGTGTTGCCTGTAAGAAATTGAGCCATTTTTTCATCGTCAATAGGTTTATTGTTTGTAGGGTGATACATATTGTATATGTTGATGGCTTTGTTTTGATTGTGGTAGACTTTGATACCTTGGGCTTCGAGGTCTGATGTGTTAACAGCCATGTCCTCATAGTACAAATCCTTGATTAAAAATGCTAGGTCACCCCCTTTAACAGTATATACAGATGGATCTTCTGACCTTAGCCTGAGTAATGGAGGGGCCGGAATTAACATAATACTGCAAGATGGAACACACATCAAAATCAAAGAAGGAGCAGGACAGATTTCGTCGAACTTCACTTGTGAACTGACAGCTATCTGGAAAGCCCTTGATGTATGCCTTAACCAACCATCCCTGCATCAAGCAGAAGGGATTTTAATATACAGCGACTCAATATCCGCTCTAGAAGCAATTCAGAAGGGCAATACTAAAATCACACAGAAAATACACTCGTTACTTACCCAACTGGAACCATTGGAGAAGAACTGCATTCTACAAAGGATTCCTGCCCATGTTGGGATCGGGGGTAATGAAATGGCATTTGAATTGGCTAAGGAAGCCAGAAAGTTGGGCCAAAGGAAAGAACAAATGTCATTATTTGACGCTGATGCTTTGTCAAAATACAAGATAATTAAACAAAAAATAAGAAAAGATCAAAATGCTAAATAAACTCTGAGAGAAAAATGACAAAACCTATAACAAGACTTAGAACAAAACACTCTATAAAGGAATGACAATACATCCAGATGGCACAAGAACCTATAGGACATGCAACAACTGTCCTTAGTGGAACTAACACCTACATACATATTCTCATACCCAGAAATGGTCGCAGACTTGCAGAAAATTGACACAGACCCAGAGCAGCAGCTTTACACACCCAAGATAGTGGATATTGCTGTTGCTGTGATGGAGATGCATGGAGACATCTGAGACTCTTTAATGGACACGACAACAACAGCAACGGCATTCCAGAGTAAAATAAATTATCAGGGATAGATACCTATTTTTCAAATGAATTAAAATAAATATAATCGATACTAAGAGAAAGTTGAATTAAAAAAAATAGAAATTTATTATCTTCGAAAACAAACCGTATCTAAAATATCTTTTTTTTTTTCGCTACATGTTTTAATTTGCATATACCTATTTTACATATCTCAGATTGTATTTAAAAATCGTTAACCATTTCTTCTAACTTTTGGCGAAATGGTGTTTTATTAATTTATCATTTGATATTATTAGGGTTCTTTCCTGATATTCAAAAAGGAAAAATACGTGTCGTTCAGTTATATTTTTCAATTTATCAAACAATTTGGCCGCTGAATCGCCGATTCTGGTAGAGCGCCATCTAGCGAATAAAGTTGTAACTAAAATCAATTTCGAATTTTTCATTATTTGCCATAAAAAATCCCATTGCATCCTGAACCCAATGGTGTTTACCGCATTGCTCTAGCGCAAATATTCGCGGAGTTATTAATTTTTAAAGTTGTGCGGGACTTTTGGATCACCCTGTATATCTAATTAGCTTCTTTTTTTTTTTTAATTCCCCATTATATTTAAAATATATATATTTTTAATTAAAACAACTTTTAGCCATCAAAAATTAACTAACTTAACGGTGTTGATTTTTGTTCCCAATTTCTATAGCATTCACTAAAAGTCTTTCGCCTACACAACCATCTTTATATTGGAGATGAGGCTAGCCGTGGACAGATACCCTTATATTTGCTTGAATTGGAAAATGGGAAGAGTTGGGTCAATTTGTTCTTTCCTTTGGCTTAACTTCCTGGCATCCTTTGCTAATTCATCTGCCCTCTCATTATTACCCCCGATCCCAATATGGGTAGGAATCCATTGTAGAATGCAGTTCTTCTCCAATAGTTCCAGTTGTAACGAGTGTATATTCTGCGTGATTTTAGTATTGCCCTTCTGAATTGCTTCTAGTGCAGATCTAGAGTCACTGTATATTACAATTCCTTCTGCTTGATGCAGGGATGGTTGGTTAAGGCATACATCAAGGGCTTTCCAGATAGCTGTCAGTTCACAAGTGAAGTTTGACGAAATCTGTCCTGCTCCTTCTTTGATTTTGATGTTTGTTCCATCTTGCAGTATTATGTTAATTCCGGCCCCTCCATTACTCAGGGTAAGGTCTGATGATCCAGCTGTATATGCTGTTAAATAATTTCTCTGATCGTATAAACCAATTGTGTCAAGTCCTTACTTTTTAAGTATGTTTTTGTTCTCTTTTTTATTGCAGGCTTCATTCAGGTTAAGATTGATTATTACATTGATGGCAATGGGGTAGGAAATATTGGTTCTTCTTGAATTTGAAATTCATTATGTTTCATATTTATGCCCTTTCTAATATTGTTGTCGTACTGAAGTGTTGAAGATATTTTGAGTTTTTCTTTCTGTGTCCAGTTTAAATGGGTTCTATGGGATATGTGTTCGGTTTCTTTACTTTTTAAGCTATTGGTGAATTTTATTGTTTTTAATTGTCTTCTGCTTCCGAGTAGGTCTAGACTACATTCTCTCTGAATTTTCTCATTGTTGGTGGATGAAACAGCACCAGTGATTATTTTGGCCGCTTTTTCTTGAACACTGTCTAGTCTTCCTTTTAGTGATGAACTTGAGGGAGCCCAGACAGGTGTTGCATATTCCATTATTGGCCTTATTATAGTGTTATAAGTTGATCAACTTGGTAAAATATTGTAGCAAAAATTATTTTATTAACAGAGTATCATTGTTTATATTTTACTACTCTGTAAACTTCCCTCATTGCTTATCTTTTGTTTATCATTCAGAGTTTTGTTCTTACCTTGAATAAATTGCTGCGTCATTCCGAAAATGTCTCTCCTAATTTTCCACGTGGCATTTTTGGTGGTGATTCTGGGTAAAATATTGGAATGGCTTGGATCGCATCAGTAAGGTATTCTCCCATTATGTTTTTACGTTTATAAAAACAAAAGTCACCTCTCCCATCAAAATACAAACGTTATAATGTAGACGTTAAAACTGAGCGTCATATATTGACCATCTCCCAAAACTAGCTAACTCAGATCGGTCACAACACCAGTTCACTTAGAGACTGTGGTTTTAGGTCCTGGTCAGTCCAGGTCGAGATTTGATTTCATGATATTCATAAAGAATCAAATGAAATCTTCAGAATTTCCCAAAAAGGTGTTTAGCTGGCAATTCTAAGACCTAAATATAGATGCAAATTTTGCCGGGACCAAAGCTGGTATTGTGATTTTGTTACCGACCCGAGTTCGCTAGTTTGTAGAGACTGTCAATAGATGGTGCTTAGTTTTAGCGTCTGTTTTGACGGGAGAAGTGACTTTTATTACTTACTTACTTTTATTATTACCGGCAAGATTTACATCACATTCCATCATATACGCGTTGTAAATTTTGTCTTAAAAAAAAAAAGTTATATAATTAGCTATGGTAATAATGATAATTTACCACTTTTACCTATAGGTGGCGCTACTCATTGTATTTCCTACAGACCGTGCTAAAACTTTATACCAGACCGTGTTTCAGTAGGGCGGCTACTTGAACACAAATTCAAGATATTTTTTCAAGGAAAAAAAAAAATATTTTTTTTTTTTTCATTTTTAATACTTTAGGCAAGCTTTCGAACAACTGGTTCCTCTGAACTTCTGTGAAGAAATCTGAATAGAAGTTTTTAAAACGTTTCGTTTCAACAAATACGAGAATAGTTCCAAAACCTGCCGGAAGATGGCGAGACCATACCTACCGTAAGTAAAGTATCTAGCCACAGCTTGTGTTCAGGCGATATATGTATTTGACAATATGCCATTGCTTGAGTTAGTCTTCCTAAATACTTCAACCAGGAATATATATTTAAAAAAATTGTAAATAATACTATTGAAATAATTTTCCTCTTCTATTTTTCTTCATTGTGTGTGCGTAAAAAAAAAAAAGTTCCGCAAAGTTTTCGTCATAGTGAAGTTTTCATTATTAAGAATTTTCGTTTCAGAAAGAGAGTGCTTTCGGTAATAGAGTTTTCGTTTTAGAGCTTTCGATAGTAAGATTTTTGTTAGTGTTTTCCTCATAGGGTTTTCGTTAGCAACAACAAAAAGCTTTATTAAGACCTTTTAGTCTTATACAGATTCTCCAAGGAGAAATGTAGGATACATGCAGAAAAAAGTAATAGTACTTTAATGGTAATTGGTAATATGATATTTATTACTGGGCAACTCTGTGCTTCACTTCCATCAATAATTGACAATATGACCCAGAATAAGTATATTGCTACGGCGTTTTATGGTTTCCACAAGTCCATATCTCAGAAGAAGGCCAAGTGACACTCACTCCTCACTTTCTTACTGCTACTCTTTTTGTTACGATGTACTAGAGCGCCATCTGTTATCAAATTATAAAACTATTTTAGAGGCGTAATATTCTTTTTAAAATAAAACAATTTCTACTGTCCTTACTGCGATGGAAAAATTAAAGGGAGGGCCTGGCTCATCAGTGGTGAACCCTCCCAGCGGTTTCGCCAGTTTAATCTACCATACCGCTGTTATATTGCATTTTTGGAACTTCCTTTTATAGGTGACTGTTGTAAGACTCTTGGAATGGGTATTTTAGAAGAACTATGGACATAAGCTTTTAGGACAGCAGAATTAAATATAATTATAAATATATAATATGCTTCGAGCAATCGCTCTTCCGCAAATATCAAATTGTGTCTTTTATTAGAACAATAATGTTACGATGTATACTCTTTTTGTGTTGTTTTTCTTGCTTCCCTCTTTCTCTTTCTTGTTTTTTTTTTTTTTCTTTTTCTTCTGTCAATATCATTATTTCCTTTGTCTCACTGCTTTGTTCTTATGCATACCTCTGGTGAATCCTGTATAGGGTCAGTGACCCTAAATAAAGGCTTTTTGTTGTTGCTGTAATATGATATTTATATACAGGAAAAATTATATAAAGACAACCAAGCTAATAGATTAGTCTGGGTAAATTGGAGGAAGAGAAATTTGTTGTGGTTTTCGTTAGCAATATTTCCCTTAGTAAGTGTTTCCGTTATAGTGTGTTTCCTTAGTAAGTGTTTTCCTCATAGAGTTTCGTTCTGAAGATTTTTCATCATAGAAAATTTCGCTATAAAAATGTTCCCTATAGTTAGAGTTATACTCCATAATTTCCATTGAACGGAACAATTGACTCATCAGTAGTGGACTCTCTCAGCAGTTTCGCCAAGTTGGTCCTTCATTATACGTTTAGTGGGTGTATATATTGAACTTTTCAAAAATAAAACATATTAATTTGTGCATGATAATTTGCATTTTTTACAGATAAATGGCGTTGTAGATTGTGTTTTAAAATATCATTTCGGAAAGACGTTGTTATATATTTTACGTTTTATGGAAATATTTTCGATTAATTAAACTGAACTCCGGTAAAATCAAGCTTGTAATGGCAAAAGTGATATGGTCGCGACTTTCCATTTTATATTGCTTGCGGTCTTTTAAGAGGCCTTCTATTTGTGCGCTTGAGCATCACGAAACAGAGTCGACTTGCCCTCACTGCCCAAAAGAACCACGGCAAGTAGGGCATCTCCTCTTCAGCTGTCCATTGCATAGGTTGCAAGCGAGTCGTTATTTTGACCCCTCTCAGCCCTATATCTGTGGCCAGCTTCGACGTGGAACTGGTCTACTGATTCTATTCAGCAAACCACTCAGGCCGCGGCGAGAATTAGTAGAAGCTAGTGAGCTGGACAGCCCGGGTTGTTGGCGTTCTGCGCTTGAACCCGGAATTTTACTAAGTCAAACTCATATATTTAGGAATCGAAAATATAGAGATCCTCGAATAAAAACATTGATAATTTTATACGATTGCCATTTTTCCAGTTTTTATAACTATAGACGGTAAAACAAATCTGTAACAGAAACACCTACTATACAAACAGTATGACTCTGTCCCTTGAATGGCAGCTCGAGACATGTTTTGTTGCACTTCTTTGACATCTCAATGGTACGATGACTGTGCAGGGATCGTGGTAACCCCTTATCGTACGTGTAGATTTTAAACAGCAATGGCCGACCATGTGGCCACAGCAGTGACGCCTGGTTGGTGAAAGACCAGTGCAGGTCTCATGCTAACCACCTGTCTTAGGTGTAGATTGTAAACAACAATGGCCGACCATGTGGTCACAGCAGTGACGCCTGGATGGTGAAAGACCAGTGCAGGTCTCATGCTAACCACCTGTTTTAGGTGTAGATTGTAAACAACAATCGCCGACCATGTGGCCACAGCAGTGACGCCTGGATGGTGAAAGACCAGTGCAGGCCTCATGCTAACCACCTGTTTTAGGTGTAGATTGTAAACAACAATGGCCGACCATGTGGTCACAGCAGTGACGCCTGGATGGTGAAAGACCAGTGCAGGCCTCATGCTAACCACCTGTTTTAGGTGTAGATTGTAAACAACAATCGCCGACCATGTGGCCACAGCAGTGACGCCTGGATGGTGAAAGACCAGTGCAGGGCTCATGCTAACTACCTATCGTGCGTGTAGATTGTAAACAACAATGGCCGACCATGTGGCCACAGCAGTGACGCCTGGATGGTGAAAGACCAGTGCAGGGCTCATGCTAACCCCTTATCGTACGTGTAGATTGTAAACAACAATGGCCGACCATGTGGCCACAGCAGTGACGCCTGGATGGTGAAAGACCAGTGCAGGGCTCATGCTAACCCCTTATCGTACGTGTAGATTGTAAACAACAATGGCCGACCATGTGGCCACAGCAGTGACGCCTGGATGGTGAAAGACCAGTGCAGATCTCATGCTAACCCCTTATCGTACGTGTAGATTGTAAACAACAATGGCCGACCATGTGGCCACAGCAGTGACGCCTGGATGGTGAAAGACCAGTGCAGGGCTCATGCTAACCCCTTATCGTACGTGTAGATTGTAAACAACAATGGCCGACCATGTGGCCACAGCAGTGACGCCTGGATGGTGAAAGACCAGTGCAGGGCTCATGCTAACCCCTTATCGTACGTGTAGATTGTAAACAACAATGGCCGACCATGTGGCCACAGCAGTGACGCCTGGATGGAGAAAGACCAGTGCAGATCTCATGCTAACCATCTATCGTACGTGTAGATTGTAAACAACAATGGCCGACCATGTGGCCACAGCAGTGACGCCTGGATGGAGAAAGACCAGTGCAGATCTCATGCTAACCCCTTATCGTACGTGTAGATTGTAAACAACAATGGCCGACCATATGACCACAGCAGTGACGCCTGGATAGTGAAAGAGCCGTGCTGTGCACATACTAAACACCTATCGTACGTGTAGATTGTAAACAACAATGGCCGACCATGTGGCCACAGCAGTGACGCCTGGATGGAGAAAGACCAGTGCAGATCTCATGCTAACCATCTATCGTACGTGTAGATTGTAAACAACAATGGCCGACCATGTGGCCACAGCAGTGACGCCTGGATGGAGAAAGACCAGTGCAGATCTCATGCTAACCCCTTATCGTACGTGTAGATTGTAAACAACAATGGCCGACCATGTGACCACAGCAGTGACGCCTGGATAGTGAAAGAGCCGTGCTGTGCACATACTAAACACCTATCGTACGTGTAGATTGTAAACAACAATGGCCGACCATGTGGCCACAGCAGTGACGCCTGGATGGTGAAAGACCAGTGCAGGGTTCCAGGAACTTGATCCATATGGCGCAATCTCCAGGCAACTGAGATTTATTTCTAGGAAGTGTCTGGACTGAATGAACTGGCTAAAAATACAGCCGTCTCTCTATTCTGGGCTAGTCGCGCCGTCTGGGGCAGAGCGTCTTGTTGGCGCAGGTACCTTTCTGTTTCTAGGGAAACTAGTCTTGGTTGACAGGTAACTTCCTGCTTCTAGGAACACTCGTCTTGTATAGACAGGTAGCTTCCTGTTTCTGGTATTCGGGAAAGAATGATCCAACTCACGTTCCTATGGAGAGAATAATTGTTAAAGAGACATAGACGTCTTGTCGGGGCAGGCATCTTGCTGTCGCTAGGGAACATAGAACCAACCAGGAGATTTGTGAGGACAACAGATGTTAGAGGGGCATTGACATCTCAATAGAACAGTATTCTGTCGTCTAAATGTAAGGTGTCATGATCTTAACAAGTTACATTTGGAAAAATAGCCCTTCATCATTTTTTTTTTAATAAAAATTCACACGCTGATTTTCACCGTGATAAATAATATATATTTGACTCTTTTCTCATGCTGACTGATTGCAATGTATGTGAGCCAACATTGTTATAAAACATCACCCATTTTTTCCCTCTAATAATTAAATTGTTACTTAGAAACCACATTACACAATGGCATATTCAATAGATATTCTAAACTGACTTTGTCACAGATGACAAGAAGCAATTCACTGACTATTGTCAGATTCACGTATAGAGGTTTTAAAAGACTGCAGTAAGGTAAAAACTACAATCGCACCGTGAAAATGACGAAAGATTATGTGTGCCGAGTTGATATATTTTGTTGTTCGCCAAATCGTATATTTATGATCAAGCACCGAGAATCGAAAAAAAAAACACAAATTTTAAAGATTATGAAAGTCCATTTTGAAGACCGTTTTCCCAACAAAGTCTTCTTCTTGTTCCAAAATCACTTTATTAAGTACCGCTCAACAAGCGCAACCTAGTTTATGATATTTGCAACAATGAATAATATGTGAAGGTTATTCACATATTAAACAAAATGTTAACGCGGGATTCGATCCCGGTTCATGACTGTCGGGAATCGAGGGTGTTACCCACTCGTCCACCGACTCTTTTTCCAGCAAAGTCATCAGTGCAGAACATCCTGGAGTTCTTATATAAATTAGGGAAATGGAATTTCAAATGCATTGTTCATTGAACAGGAGATTGTACCTAAGAAATTCAAAGAAGATTTACACACATTAGGCATATCGTCAATGAGCGACTTAACATCTATTTTGACAGCTACTTTTCAACTCTGCCAAATTAGTCTTGTATATACTCTATGGTCATATTTAGAAATAATTTTCGGTATCATATCAAATCAATAAAAATAATTTATATCTTTAAGATGTTTTGTTAGCTAAGGATGATCAGGGTCCCGTGGAATTCAAGGCAAGCATCATCGACAAGCTGAAGATTCAAAAGAATACGTATTGATTACATCGAAATTCCATCAAAGTTCTGGTCATATCAACAGAAGAAACTATTTATTTTCTATTATCTATTGGTCATCCCCGCAAACTAGCGGACTCAAGTCGGTGACAAATCCATGACACCAAGAAAACAGAAGCGTCCACCTAGATACCATGGTTAAGCGCTAATGGCCCTCGTCAGTCTAGGGCGGACTTTATTTCATGAGATTCACAAGGGATCAAATGAAATCTTCACAATTTGCCAAAGAGGTGTTTAACTGATAGAGTGGCTGAGAAAATTTCCATATATACTTTGGCCATAGATTTGGCCTAGCCACTTTACCTCTTTGGCAGATTGTGACGATTTCATTTGATCCCTTGTGGATCTCTCATAAAATGTAGTCCGCCTTAGACTGAGAAGGGCCATTAGCTCGAAACCACGGTCTCTTCACAGCGATTTCTTTTTTGAATAGTTATCTATGTGAAATGTCACTTCTGGTGCAGCGCCATCTCTCGCTGCCTCTGAAAACTTACAGATTGGGATCGGTAACACAACACCCAGCTTTTTAAATTCATAAGTCCTACCATATATACATATGTACCAGGAAGGACACTCCCTCTTTAAAAATCCTGAGTTCAACTGACCCAGTTGATGGACCTCAGCAATGACCTACTCCAGGGATACGGAGGAGCTGCGTCTGTGCTCATGTTAGAGTCAGAAGCAAAGGCTTCAATGTTAGGAATGGCCTCAAATTACAGGCAAAGTCAGACTTTCACCAAAGTGTGCCTGGATCATGGTGCCATGATCAACGAAAGCTGCACCCCTATACCCCATTCCATGAGATCATGAACTCATGGAATTCGTGTAATCTTTACACAAGGGGATAAGAAACAACAACAACAACATATATACATATGTTGCAAAAATTTGAGGGAATCTGGTGTGTTCCTCCATTCGAACACCAGCGTGGCTGACCACCGCTATTATATCAGCAAGAAGGGAATGGCAACAGACATGGCAGTACTTACCCAGACAGGATTCCATTCTTGTTGCTGTTGTTGCTGCTGTTGTTTTTGTTGTTGCAAGAGTTACAGAAAAAATGTATTTACAGAGAAAATCTCAGAGGACAACAAGTCGTAGCATAGTTGGGTTCAAAGTAATTCCAACAATGGACCGGTCGCTAGGTAGCCATTTCACCAATATTTGATTAGAAATTACACTAGTACCCTTTGTATTATTTCAAAAATAATTTAAAATTTTCACTTAGATGAAAAATCACATCACTATGGTGTATTTAATATTTACATTCCCCTACGCCCTCTTCCAAAAGTCAAACACTAAACCTAAAATGTAAAATAGAAGCTTTGTGAAATATATTTTTTACCACAAAATCAACAACAACAACAATAGCCTTTATTGGGCACACGTGCCATACAGGATTCTCCCCGCAGGACAAAATAAATAAATAACAAATTAGCATCGCAGTTATATACAAATATTGGGTATTGACCTCGACCAATTATCGAGTTGGATCCGGTGTCTGTGCTAAATATTTTGATTGAGCTGATTTCCAGTATTTATAAAAAGCGAATGCAAAGGGTCTGGATTTTACGACTCTTGCCATTAAAACATAAGGCGAATTGCTATTATAGCCGGTCTCTTGACGAAGAATTTCTCTTTCTTCTTCCATTGCCATACAGTAGAAAATGTAGTGTGGAAAATCGAGACTGAATTCACCGTTGCATAAGGTGCATTTTATGGTCTTAGTTTTCAATAGTGAAACATGATTAATTCTCTGTACTACAAAAAGGCTTCTTACTTGTGCAATGATTCTCTTTAAGGTTAGGATACCACAAAATCAATCAAAGACTTTAAATAATATAAATAAATGAGAAGATAGACCGAATTCATAAATAAAGAAACTATATTAAAATGTAAATTAAATTTTATTGCCATCTATCGTTAAAATTTTACACAAATAAATTTACTGGCAATGCGTTTCTTTTAAATATCATCAAATATTATCTCTACAGACCTTACTGCAATGATATGAGTTATTGAATGAGAGGGCTTGGCTCATCAGTAGTGAACCCTCTCAGCGGTTTCGCCAAATTAATCTCTAGACCGCTCTACTATTGTATTGGACTGGTTTTGTTATATACCCTGCATTTTCTATGGAAGGCAGCTTAGGGGTGTTTAGTGAACTATGGACATAAGCTTATAGGTCTGTAGAGGTGCATACATATAATTTCAAGGTATTGCATCGAGCAAAGCTCTTCCGCAAAATATGTTTTCATAACCAATATATATTAGTAAATTAAATTTTATTGCCATCTATCGTTAAAATTTTACACAAATAAATTTACTGGCAATGCGTTTCTTTTAAATATCATCAAATATTATCTCTACAGACCTTACTGCAATGATATGAGTTATTGAATGAGAGGGCTTGGCTCATCAGTAGTGAACCCTCTCAGCGGTTTCGCCAAATTAATCTCTAGACCGCTCTACTATTGTATTGGACTGGTTTTGTTATATACCCTGCATTTTCTATGGAAGGCAGCTAAATGGTGTTTAGTGAACTATGGACATAAGCTTATAGGTCTGTAGAGGTGCATACATATAATTTCAAGGTATTGCATCGAGCAAAGCTTTTCCGCAAAATATGTTTTCATAACCAATATATATTAGTAAATTAAATTTTATTGCCATCTATCGTTAAAATTTTACACAAATAAATTTACTGGCAATGCCTTTATTTTAAATATCATCAAATATTATCTCTACAGACCTTACTGCAATGATATGAGTTATTGAATGAGAGGGCTTGGCTCATCAGTAGTGAACCCTCTCAGCGGTTTCGCCAAATTAATCTCTAGACCGCTCTAGATTGCTCGATGCAATACCTTGAAATTATATGTATGCACCTCTACAGACCTATAAGCCTATGTCCATAGTTCACTAAACACCCCTAAGATGCCTTCCATAGAAAATGCAGGGTATATAACAAAACCAGTCCAATACAATAGTAGAGCGGTCTAGAGATTAATTTGGCGAAACCGCTGAGAGGGTTCACTACTGATGAGCCAAGCCCTCTCATTCAATAACTCATATCATTGCAGTAAGGTCTGTAGAGATAATATTTGATGATATTCAAAAGAAACGCATTGCCAGTAAATTTATTTGTGTAAAATATTAAAATGTGTGCGCCTTTTGTTATTTTCTTTGTGTGTATCTGTATTAAATCTGCTAGCTTTCTTTAAGTGTTTAAACATTTTTTTAATTATTATTGATATGTGTGAAATTTTTTCTGGGAGTACCTCTATCTATCTTTGATATATAAAAGTCAATGTATCCATGTTTGGTTAATTGTTCCTTATAGATTTACTCAATATTTAACCAATCTGGCTGAAATGTTTGCAGTATAAGTCTGGGGGAAGAGGTTTTTGTAGTGTTTTCAATCAAGAAAAATTAACCAAGTACTAGACTAATTTATTTATTTTTAGTCAGAAGTTAATGATGATATAATTGATGCATCATGTTGTGGGGCAAAAGAGTCGGTGAACGAGTGGGTAACACCCTCGATTCCCGACAGCCATGAACCGGGATTGAATCCCGCGTTAACATTTTGTTTAATATGTGAATAACCTTCACATATATTATTCATTGTTGTAAATATCATAAACTAGGTTGATCTTTTTGAGCGGTACCTAATAAAGTGATTTTGGAACAAAATGTTTGTGGGGCAGAAACTTTTTTTTTTCTGCGAAACAATGACTCGAGCAGCATATATCAATAAGGAAGGATCAAAAGGCTCCTCTACTCTTCTCCATTTTAAATTTTCTAATTAAAAATTAATAAATTTAAGAAGCAGGTGTGTAAATATTAAATTTCAGTTTAAAATATAGGCTATTCTTTCTCAAATCCTATTTAAATTAAGCCAATCACTAAATCGCATATTTTGTGATATTAAAATGAAGGCTAGATCTGGAATTATGGCCCGTTTTACTTCCTCTAGGTCTTAAAATCTTTGTCCCATCAAACCTTTTTGTCATTGGGAAGGATAAAAAGAAGTCACAAGGTGCCAAATCTGGGCTGTATGGGGGTTGTGGAATCAGTGACCAGCCCATTTGTCCAATAGCCTCTGAAGTCTGGAAGGAGGTGTGCAGCCGTGCATTATTATGATGTAACTTGACGGATTTAAGAGGAATCTCTGGTCTTTTTTTTTTTCTTATTCTTTAATATCTTCCCTAATATTTTGTAAAGTTATAACATAGCGATAAATGTTCACAGTGATATCTTATTCTAGAAAATCAATCAGTATTACACCTCGCATGTCTCAAAAGACTATTGCCATTACCTTTTTGGATTACCTCTGCACTTAGGTGCAGCTGGTGAGCTGGGATGATGTCATTCTAATGATTGTGCCTTAGTTTCTGGTTCATAAATATATGCTCAGGTTCCATCTCCAGTCACTATATTTAAAAGAAAAATGTCTTTTTGGGCCTCATAGAGATCCAGTAGCTCTTGGCATAGATGAACCCCTTGATCACTCTGATCAGGGATTAGTTTCCTTGGAACCCATTTTGAACATTATTTCTATTGCATTAGATTCAACATTTAGTATATTACATAACTTTATAATAGTTCTCTTCGATAATGACAGATAAGATAATCAACCTTATAATACATTATAAAGGACTGCGGCGTATGATTATAAAACACTTAAAGTTGCACCGCATAAGTTTCTTTTCTGTGAAAAAACAATATTTATTCCCGCCCCTGGACACTTTTATTTTTCCGTTCGCCATTACTCTTCATATTTTCACCCTTTCATACTTTATCCAAAAAAGTTAGAAATAGTAAATATTTCTCTTTGAAATAAATATTGATTTTTCACAGAAAAGAAACTTACGCGGTGCAACTTTAAGTGTTTTATAATCAACCTTGTTTTCGTTTTCAGGGCTGGTTGCTGTTGATGGCCTCCCAATACGTGGTTTGACATCCAAAGAAGTCTCACCACCAATATTCTCATCCATCTTCTCACATTGCTTACATCAATTGTGGCTTTTACATTTTTCAGTCTCTGATGAATCTTTGAAACTGAAAATCTCTCCATTTCCAAAAATCCAATAACGGCTCTTTGTTTTTGTCTAGATTCCATACTTTTACATAAGGTATCTAAAAACAAAATGGACGATTAATAGATAAGGCTTTACTTAACAACATATTGAATTTTAAATAAAATAGGTCAAATATTATGCGAGTTATGGGCAAACAGGAATTACTTTTGAAACGCCCCTTGTATATTTGTGTGGAAGACTTTATTTTTCACGAATAGATTTTCAACTCGACCTGATTTCAATTAATTTTATCGTAAAGACAGAGGCTGCCTGGCCGGCATTCATAGTTCTATGAAAAATAGACACTTCGGCCAGTTAAAGTTTTTTTTTTTGTCTTCGTCAGGAGAAGTAAATAAAAATAATTTTTAAAGCCTTGCCAAATGCTTTATTTTATTTACAACAACAACAACAAAAAGCCTTTATTTAGGGTCACTGACCCTATACAGGATTCACCAGAGGTATGCATAAGAACAAAGCAGTGAGACAAAGGAAATGACAATATAGACAGAAGAAAAATAAAAAAAAAACAAGAAAGAGAAAGAGGGAAGCAAGAAAAACAACACAAAAAGAGTAGCAGTAAGAAAGTGAGGAGTGAGTGTCACTTGGCCTTCTTCTCAGATATGGACTTGTGGAAACCATAAAACGCCGTAGCAATATACTTATTCTGGGCCATATTGTCAATTATTGATGGAAGTGAAGCACAGAGTTGCCCAGTTTTGAGCATAAGGGTTCTTCTTTCTTCTTTCAGAGCAGAGCAATCAAAAATATAGTGAGTGATTTCATTTTTTAGTTTTGAATTACAGAAGGTACAAATCGGGTCCTCACCGCAGAGCATCTTGATGTGGTTTTCTCTAAAAAAACTTGAAAGTTATTTTTATTTACTTCTCCTGACGATGACAAAAGATTTTTGTCGAAACGTTGAGAAAATAAAAAAAACTCTAACTGACCGAAGTGTGTTAATTTGACGAAACTGATTTCCACCCCGATATAATTTTTCACAACTATTTTTCATTCTCACAATATATATGATGACATCTGACACTCTAAAGCCTCATTTTTTAAAATCCCTATTAAAAAATATTTATATAAATTTGACCATTTTTTTTAACTTGCTCAACCGCCATCGCAATTCAATTATTTGGATTTTTAATGAGCTATAATCTCAAAATGGATAATATTTGTTAAAACATTATTCGTGCAAATAACCAAACGGGACTCTGGCACATTTGTAAGTGCAAAGTCGAATTGCTTTTCGCATGTGTAGACATGTGGTGCACTTACAGTAAAAACAGTCGCCTACTTCTACCCACCATGATTATCATGGTCATTGCATGAAATATTAATTTAAATGCAGACACAATAATACATGTTTCTGTGGTGTAGTGGTTATCACATCCGCCTAACACGCGGAAGGTCCCAGGTTCGAGCCCTGGCAGAAACATTTTTTTCAACCAGGTTTGATAACTTATTTGACTACACTTTGATCTTAGCCAAAAGGCCGAGAAGCGATAACTTATTTGAGATATCAAAAACAATCTAGTTTAGCAATATTTCTCCTAAAATTCTAAATATTTTTAACGCGCTACTTTTTAAAAATCCATTCATAACTTTTGTCTGAATAACAACGTTATTACCGAAACGTCACACACTATTTATTTGGATTTTGTCTTATTACCTTGTGTTTATTATATATAATCCAAATTGTGCCTTATCATGGATTTGGTCTCTTTTTTTTATAGTCTATAATTAAAAGCTATTTCTACAGACTTTGTACTGCAATGGATGAAAGTTTAAAAAAAGGGAGAAGGGCTGATTTTCTTTTAAAAAGTTCCTGTCACAGAACATGTAGACATGAGCACATGAACCCATTTACATTATTTTAATTTCATCCAGATTATTTCTTTCGATAAATTTTTCTGATATATAAACACACTAGCGGATGTGTACCCGGCTTCGCCCGGGTTTTATCCGAGTGAAAGTTTGCCTAACGAATATTATATATTATGAAGTATAATAAACAATGCTAAAGATTAGTTTTAATTATTAATCAAGATTGTGTGTGAATATGTGAGAAAGATGTAATATCGTTGTTGTTTTCTTGGCCGACTGTTTTACATATGGTGTTATCTTAAAATTGCTTGTTTTGAATATTTTTTTCGATTGAGTTGAATGAATTGCTGATTTTTTTTTTTTGTATTTATATATAAATAAAATTAACTCTGTTGAATTTTTTTGTATTTTATCGATAACAGCAAAGTTATGTATTTTAAAGTTAGGAAAAATATTTTGATGTTAAGCAAAACCTGCTCCATCTCGTTTTACATAAATGTTGAAAATTTGGTCGAAATTGATGCATTGTAACGAAAGTTTTTAGCGAACACCACTTATGAAATTTCCATTTATATAGAAGATATAATATAAATGAGTTTTAAAAATTGTTTTAAAAAAAATGCATCGGCCGGGAATCGAACCCTGGCCGCCCGCGTGGCAGGCGAGCATTCTACTACTGAACCACCGATGCTTTAAAAAAATCAAATTCATTTATCGTCGCGACCAGTGCTGCGCCCTAGCGGTAAAAGACTGGAACTAACGCTTTTTGGTTTTTTATTTTTTAAAAAAAGCACATTAACTTTTTTAGTTTTTTGAATAGCCTATATGTTAAACGAAATCTTCAGCTACCTACATGCGAAATTCCATAATGATTGAGTCAGTAGATTTTGCGTGATGCGATAACAAACATCGATTTCGCATTTCATTTTTATATATATATATAATATAATATAATATATATATATATATATATATATATATATATATATATATATATATATATATTAAAAATGGCATATCCTGACCAGGAGCACATGTGCTTTACAGAAGGCAGAGCGCCATCAGGATATGCCATTTTTAATATTGATTTCAACACCTGATCTTTTTATCTTTTATTTTTTTATTTCGTTTTTTAATATATATATATATAATATATATATAATACATTTTTAATATATATATAAGGATATATCTTTATTTTTTGGCATATTTGTCTTTTTCTTTTTTATCTCTTTGACAACCATCATGACTGGGTGAAGTAGAATGCGTCTGCCGTTGTCATTTAAAGACTAGGAGCACTACTCAGTAGTAGGCCGACTTAGCTCCAAAAGAAATGGCTGCCTCTGACATGAGGAACAGACGTCATGTGCAGACGCTCCTAACATGAAGTGGCATATTTGTAAATTTCCTATTTTGCATATAACCATAACTTTAAAAATCTTGTATTATTTTATTTAGATATATAGATATGCAATATAGATATGCAATTTATATAGATATGCAAATGATATATCTCATATACAAAATAGTCTGGAAGCTTTACTGACCAAGAAACTCATATAATAAATATTTAGAGGGTATATATAAGAATACAAAGGTGTACATAATACAGGGTATATTCAATATAGTTCTGCCGGTAAATAACAGCAGTAGTTAAAAAGGTTGGTGGTACAAACCGTCATTTTCGGCACTATCGCCCCGAGTTCGAATCCCACATTGGATAATTTTTTCTTCAATTGGCCTCCGATTCTTGAAAAAGTCCAACCCCACCAGTGAGAGCAAGTAACCGAATGGTGCTCTGAGAATTTTGAAGTGCAAATTTCGAACTGCTATGTATATGTACAAGGTGTGTTCAATAAATAATGAGACCGGTCAAAAACAAAGAAAAAATGAAATGATAATTTTTTTAAAGTCTATTTAAAAAATCGAAAGTTTCAGCTACACTAAGGTATATCACATCACGTGATTGCGCGCGCAGTCGATAAATTGTAAGCTTGTAAAAAGAACGCCTTGCATAACAACTTCTAATTTGTAATGGATAGAAAATTCGAACAACGAATTTGTATTAAATTTTGCTACCAAATTGGGAAATCGGCTTCAGAAACTTTAGATTTGTTGAAATTGGCATTTGGAAATGAAAATGTAAATACGTCCACCACATTTAGATGGTTTACACGATTTAAAAATGGAATGGAATCGGTGAAAGATTAGAAGCGTGTTGGACGTCCAATTCTGCACAGGAACCCTGAAAAGGTGAGCCAAATTTCAAATTTGATAAAAGGAAATCCACGAATAGGGTTACGGAACATTGAGGAAGAAACAGGGATATCAAAATCTTTAGTTGGATCGATAATTAAAGAAGACTTGCAGTTAAAGAAGACACCTTCAAAATTTGTCCCTAAAATGCTCACAATCCAACAAAAGGAGAATCGCGTTGAATTTGCCAGAAAAATGCTTGAAATGGTGGAAGAAAACCCTAATTGGAAGGAAAAAGTAATAACTGGAGACGAGACATGGGTTTACGGGTATGAACCGGAAACAAAACGCCAATCCATGGAGTGGAAAGGAAAAGATGAACCAAGAACGAAGAAATCCCGACTTTGCAAGTCAAAAAACAAAGTCTTATTGGTCACGTTCTTTGACATAAAGGGAATTGTGCATTATGAATATCTAGGGGAAGGTCAAACAATCAATAAGAAGTCTTATTTAAACATTATGAGACGTGTACGTGAATCAATTCGTCTGAAAAGAAGTGAAATGTGGAGTTCCAAAAATTGGATTATCCATCATGAAAAGGCAGCACCACACACCGCTACATCTGTACTGACTTATGTGGCTAAAGACGGCATCCAAATACTTCAACAACCTCCCTATTCCCCAGACCTAGCTCCAAATGATTTTTTTTTTCTTTTTCCAAAACTCAAAATGGCTCTAAAAGGAAGGAGATTTGACACTAGAGAGTCCATCATAGCGAATTCGAAAAAGGTCTTGAAGAATATCCCGAAAGATGCCTTTTCTAAATGTTTTAAATCACGGGAGAAGAGATGGGAATTCTATATACAGTTACGAGCGTCATGCGTTCTTAATTCTTCATCTCTGTCACCGTTTGCTTTTTTTTTTTTTTGGAATGGCGCTCTCCTATTGGTTGGCTACGATCACGCCACCTTTGACCCCCCAATCATGCCCCCCCCACTCGCTTTTTGGTTTTTGTAACTATTGTGTTGGAGCGGATCGCTCCTTAAATAAATGCATATATTAGTTAATAACTAAATGGAATCCTCTCTTTTTCCCAGTAAGAGACGCCTACGGAAGCCAGCAGTACATAGACAGATAAAGCACATAGGCTATAGTTATTAACTAATATATGCATTTATTTAAGGCACCAATTTATAATTGTAACAAATAGTATTTGAATAAAAACATTCAATCGGGTAAAACACGGCGTTGCCCGGGTCATTCGGCTAGTTAAGTATAGATGCGGGAGGGGACTATTTTGAAAATTTTTTTTAATCATTTTTTCTATATTTTTTTTTTTTACCAGTCTCATTATTTATTGGACACACCTTGTATCTATAGAGGCATCTCTCCCTTTAATTATGTATCAGAGCTATGCATTTTTACTTGGGTGATAAACATAATAAATCATTCTGATTTAAATATTCTTATATATTCTCTAAATATTTATTTCATCACAGTAGTGATGGTTATAATTTTTTAAAAGGGGAAAAAACCATCATGAATATTTTTATTTGCATAACGACAACGATTAGAAGTGTGTCTCACTTGCATATTACACACACACACACAAACCTTTATTAAGACACACAGGTCTTACAGAGGATTCTCCTTGGGGTTACAAGACGGAGAAACCTATGAAAGTGGGTACTTGCATATTACCGAAACAAGTCAAAATGTGCAAGATATGAGTCATTGACCGATGAGAGATTTGTCTACTTATAATTCCAGTTCTATAGTTTGGAAGAAAAGGTGAGAACATTGCCACGTAGAAAATTAGATAAGACAAACTTCAGAATGACATGGAAATTTTTTTTTTTTAAATTAACATTTATAAAATACCAGAGAAGCATTGAGGGAAATTTATAAAGTAGAAAATATAAATATAAAAATAATAATCTGTTAATAAAATAATAAATACTTAGCTACATAGCTCCTTCCCTATGAGAGCTGTGACTCACAGCTTGCAAATCTTGTTACTACTGATATGGATCTGACGTGCTTCTGCCAAGAATTCTTGGCAGTCTTGAAATTTTTTCCTTAGTATTTTAACGTATTTTCTTGCAGCTTAAAGAGCGGCTTTTTCGTCTTATCATCTATAGGAAGTCTTGAAGGGAAGTCTTGGCTTTGACATGGTGGAATCCTGGAGCCAGGATTCCATGGAGCCATGGAGGACATATGTATCTGGTGCGAAGAAAGAAAAAAAATTGAAGCTTTTAAAATGTGTACATGAAGAAAGCTATTCAGAGTACTATAGACATATGCAAACAAAAACAATGTCTCGGAGACATTCAGTTTGTCTTCCCTAATCTACCCAACATCTCCACCAAATGTCACGTGGAAAAGACAAACTTCAGAATGACACAGTTCTCCCTCTTGAGGTAACCCGGATTCCTGTAGCGTACTAATTACACAGCAATTTATTTAAGGCGCCAGAACAAATCAACTTTTATAAAAATACCATAGGGACAATGAGGTAAGTTTATAGAGAGTAGAAATATCAAAATTATTCATCTGTAAATAAAATAATAAATACTACACAATATCGTTTTAATATAAAAATATGTCTAAATTGATAATTAACATTTTTATTGACATATTGTCAATTCAAAGTATGTCTGAAGGACAAGCAGAGTTTGGTATAACTCTTCACTAAGACTAAATATAGCGGATTGCCATTTTCTTGGAGATACTTTATACCTTTGTTTGTTTTCTCCCCTAATTTAGCCCTGGGGCATTGGAATTTATTTCAGTAAGCATAATTAAGATATAGGATTCCTGTAGCGTACTAATGACACAGCAATTTATTTAAGGCCAGAACAAATCATCTTTTATAAAAAATACCACAGAGACAATGAGGTAAGTTTATAGAGAGTAGAAATAACAAAATTATTCATCTGTAGATAAAATAATAAATACTTTACTACACAATATCGTTTTAATATGAAAATATGTCTAAATTGATAATTAACATTTTTATTGACATATTGTCAATTCAAAGTATGTCTGAAGGACAAGCAGAGTTTGGTATAACTCTTCACCAAGACTAAATATAGCGGATTGCCATTTTCTTGGAGATACTTTATACCTTTGTTTGTTTTCACGCTTACGTTAACTCTAGGGCATTGGAATTCATTTGAGTAGGTATAATTGAGATTTAGGAAGAGAGAGAGCTCGAAAGCTCGCGCTATTTTCAATAAAGAACTTATTGCGCAAGGTTTTTTGATATTTTATAGTAAGTATTCATACAAACCAATAACGCGCCATCTATATTGAACGAACGAAAACATTAAATCGTGAATAATTTTTCCCCAAATAAATCAAACTTCTACTGTCCTTACTGCGATGAAATAATATTAGGAGGGCTTAGCTCATCAGTGGTGAACCCTCCCGGCGGTTTCGCCAATTTAATCTACCAGACTGAAGATTAAATGGTGTGTATAAGATTCCATTTTACGGAAAATGAGCCACGTTTCTACATGTATATCTGATTCGAAGAAAGAAAAAACTGAAGCTTTTAAAATGTGTACATGAAGAAAGCTACTCAGAGTGTTATGGACAAATGCAAACAAAAACAAATATTTCAATCTTAAATAAAATAAATCCCGATATAGATATAGAATCACAAATATGTAAACAAAGACTGACCTACTCCAGACACACAATGAGAACAAATGAATTATAAAAGATGATGTTGGTAAATTGATAATTAGAAAGAAAAAAAGAGAGGAAGACCTCCAATGAGCTGGCTGGAAGGGGTCAAGGAAGCTACCGGAAGGTCAATCGATGACCTGTGAGTGATGGCAGATAAAATTTTAAAAAAAGAGAATATTTGCCCACATAATCACCAAAAGAGTTGAACTCTTGATGGACACTATCAACAACAATATATGGTAGACATTTATCCATTTAGGCTAAAAAAAAAATTGATAAACAAAAAAAAAAGATGTTTCTGCCAGGGCTCGAACCTGGGACCTTCCGCGTGTTAGGCGGATGTGATAACCACTACACCACAGAAACATATTATCCAATCTCCTTAATTAATCACTCTAATAAATTTAAAGCAATTTTGAATTCAACTAATTTATTGAACGAAGAAACCAAAATATTGAAAAGCTCCGAGTCAGTAAGCATCGTTATTTTTGAAGGAGTATCAACAAGCCTTTTATTGGGGACCTATGTCCTACATAGGATTCTCCCAGGTGCAAAATCGGTTAGAAAATATGAGTGAGTTATTTGCAGATGATATTTCATTTACATATCCATTTACATACGGCTCTCTTTTCTCAATGTTTCTTCTCTTGCTTAGCCCCTGTAAAACTTGTACAGGGCCAATGTATTGGATTTATTCTTTGTAGTCCTAGACAACAAAGCCGCCAGAGCTAGATGATTTGATCCAATTCTATGCAAAAAAAAAATCCCTTTCCCCTTTTAACTTTAGACACAAAAAATTGGTGCTCCAGTTCCGAGTGGGTTTTTTTTTTTTATTACATAATACACAAATTCGGTCAGTTGAGCTAAATATTTTAGCGTGGTTTTCTTTAAACAGTGAAAAGAGTATTTGTGTGATACATCTTTTGACTGGTAATGGGAGATCTCTTATCAAATATTATTCTGCTGTTATAGAAGGGAGTATATTTTTATTTTGCGAATATAATTTTGAAGAAGTATCAAGATTATTCAAAACTTGGTAAGAGGATAAATTCTTTCAGTGCTATATATCAACGAAATATCCGTTCGGCAATATACAAGCTACTAGTACTTTGTCTTTCTTGAGTACAAGACTGGTGCAAACCATGTTGTTGTTGTTGTTGTTTATTCCTCAAGTCGTTTAAACGATCTCCATTAGGTTCCATTGTCTCAGCTTTTCTATTATAGTCCTGGGGTTTTCCCAGGGGTATTTTGTAAATTCTACAAGGTAAACATACCCAATAAAATTACTTGAAAACTTTCTCCATAGATTGTATAAAACGATAAGAATGATTAAGGAGAAAAGATTTTTTATTCAAATGAACTTGTGACAAGCTTTCGGGCAGTCACGCCCTTCAACAGGTAATTAAAATAAAAGGAACAATTGACTATAAAATAGAAAACATACTGAGCTTTAAACAAAGATGATACAACTGCAGCCTGGCCACGAGAAAACGTGAACTCGTGAAAGTAATGTGAGGTTTAGGGGGCAAGGGTTTATCTGGTTTTTAAGTTAATACATATGTCATGATATTGTTTAGGTAAATCTATATGTCGATTAATACTGTCATTAGAAATGGATAAAATGGCCTCTATGATTAATCTCTGTTGTTTACTGGGAATGTTATTGTACAAGGTGGTGGGAGAATCTAATTTGAAAGAATGGCCAGTATTAAGCGTGTGGTTGTATATGAAGGATCTGCCGTCTTTGAACATGGTAGGTGCATCAATAATAAAGACGGCAGATCCTTCATATACAACCACACGCTTAATACTGGCCATTCTTTCAAATTAGATTCTCCCACCACCTTGTACAATAACATTCCCAGTAAACAACAAAGATTAATCATAGAGGCCATTTTATCCATTTCTAATGACAGTATTAATCGACATATAGATTTACCTAAACAATATCATGACATATGTATTAACTTAAAAACCAGATAAACCCTTGCCCCCTAAACCTCACATTACTTTCACGAGTTCACGTTTTCTCGTGGCCAGGCTGCAGTTGTATCATCTTTGTTTAAAGCTCAGTATGTTTTCTATTTTATAGTCAATTGTTCCTTTTATTTTAATTACCTGTTGAAGGGCGTGACTGCCCGAAAGCTTGTCACAAGTTCATTTGAATAAAAAATCTTTTCTCCTTAATCATTCTTATCGTTTTAAACATACCCAAACTCAAATTATTTTATAATTCCTTTTAAAAGTTGAAAATTTCCAAAATGTTTCTCTGCCTCCACGGATACATTAGTCTGTGAATCATTACAACGATATACTGCCTCCACGGACTAAAAAGAGAGGGGCAGGATCTACACCAAAGATTCTCAAATTCTGGTCCAGTTGACTGGTACGCGGAAAATTTTTACCTATCTTCATACATAAAAAATATAATAATTTCCAGCAGCACGTTAACGAGGGCCAACAGCCCGAATCACGCTCGTGGTTGGCTTTTCTTGATTTATAAAGAAATGGGTTGGCCAAATATTTAGTTGATTTTTGTTCTACTCGAAGGCGCTCTGTTATCTAAAAAGCTCAATTGAACGGTCAGGATATGCCAGCAAATCACAGTCACCTTCCTCTCGAGGGATGTGAGTCCATGAATTCTAGCTTGGAATTATAGACACGGAGAAAATCGTGAATAGAATTAGAATCAAGAATTCTTATCCCTCTGAGGAAGTGATTCACAAATACATCGGATAATAAAGAACTCAAAAGCTGTTGAAGTATCAATATTAGAAATTGTTTATTAGAAAATTATTTTTTTCAAAAATTTCTTTACAATATTTTTTGTTAATGATGTCTTAATTTTAATATTTATTTTTTTTTTTAAAGAAAAGAAAATTTAACTTGTTTTTAGAGTCGTTCTTTAATGCGCAGTCAAGTTTTTTGTTGTAAAAAAAAAAGACATTTTTGTCCGAAAATGTTATCGGTCCGAGGATCAGAAAAGTAGGAGAAACGTTTATATAGAGCTATTCTTCATGGTGGCGGTACTTATCCCAAATATGCCATGATAATCATGGTGGGTAGTTAGCAACTGCTTTTACTTTAAGTACACTACATGTCTACACATGTATAAAGTAGTTACATTTTTTCACTTACTAAAAACTCATGGACAAAACTTAAGGAAGTAAAATGTATTTGAAATCGCAGGTCTTTTTTTTTTTTTTTGAAGACAGAGTAAATTTTGTCCCCACTTATTATTTCATGTGTCTTCAATAAAGGTCACTGTGTATCAAATATCGTTAAAAGTTATTGTCTGAATCCCGATATACATGCTGAGAAGTACAACTTAAATTTTGTTCATGAGTGTACAAGTGTGACAAATTCTCGTTTTCGTTACTTGCAATTCACTTGGTGGAGTTGTACTTTTTTTTTTTTTTTTTTAAGAATCGGGAGGCTTTTGAAGCAATTTGGTTTTTCAGAAAAAAGTGCCCAATGCGGGATTCGACCCCGGGTCGAATCTGTCTAAAATCGATGGTTTCAAGCAACAAACCATGGTAAGTCCACATGGTACATGTCATTTCCAGTAAGTGTCGTGGGTGTGGAACTGGCCAGAGGGCGTACCGGATCTTCTTCCCTGGGTGTGTCCGGCTTGAGTCACCTCCTCGCACAACACATGGGCACATCTCTCCACAATACTGCTCTTGTAGTACTCCTATCACTTTGTTTGATGGATCATTCTACTACCACTTCTACAGTACAGCATGAAAGTTGAGAAAATCGTTTTAAAAGTAAGAAAGAAGATTACTAGAAGACACTCAGTGACTGTTTTATCTAACCTCCAAATGCCCCTTAATATTATAAAATACTAGCCGAATGACCCGGGCAACGCCCGGGTTTTACCCGATTAAATGTTTTTATTCAAATAATATTCGTTACAATTATAAATTGGCACCGTGGATGTCACTTTTATGAAACGTCCCGTTCCAAACTTTGTGTCTGAGAAGCGATATTTTTATAGAAAGATGATCTGGCTTTTGTTTTCTGCTCGAATGAATGTTTTCTGTTAGAATTTTGTTCCTGCGTACAAAATAATGAACTGGTTCCACCCGTGGTCTCTGCTTTTTGGAATTTTTCGCGATATAATTTTGTATCTGATAATCAAACATGATACAGCAATATCGTTATCATCATTTTCTGACTAAAAATATATAGTTTTAATATTTGATTTGTATATTTTAAATAGCCTATCGTCTTCCCCGTATTTTTTTACCTATGTATGGAAATTTTGGGTTGAATTAGTGAACTACTGCGAATTTGTATACCGGACATACAAACAAACATACAAACATTCATTTATATATATACTAGCCGAATGACCCGGGCAACGCCCGGGTTTTACCCGATTAAATGTTTTTATTTAAATACTATTCGTTACAATTATAAATTGGCGGCGTGGATGTCACTCTTGTGAAACGTCCCGCTCCAAACTTTGTGTCTGAGAAGCGATATTTTTATAGAAAGATGATCTGGCTTTTGTTTTCTGCTCGAATGAATGTTTTTCTGTTAGAATTTTGTTCCTGCGTACAAAATAATGAGCTGGTTTCACCCGTGGTCTCTGCTTTTTGGAATTTTTCCCGATATAATTTTGTATCTGATAATCTTAAATGATACAGCAATATCGTCATCATCATTTTCTGACTAATAATATATAGTTTTAATAATTGATTTATATATTTTTTAAAATAGCCTATCGTCTTCCCCGTATTTTTTTACCTATGTATGGAAATTTTGGTTTGAATTAGTGAACTACTGCGAATTTGTATACCGGACATACAAACCAACAAACAAACATACAAACATTCATCCTTCCTTTTTATATATATATAAAAATGAAATGCGAAATCGATGTTTGTTATCGCATCACGCAAAATCTACTGACTCAATCATTATGGAATTTCGCATGTAGGTAGCTGAAGATTTCGTTTAACATATAGGCTATTCAAAAAACTAAAAAAGTTAATGTGCTTTTTTTTTTAAATAAAAAACCAAAAAGCGTTAGTTCCAGTCTTTTAACGCTAGGGCGCAGCACTGGTCGCGACGATAAATGAATTTAATTTTTTTAAAGCATCGGTGGTTCAGTGGTAGAATACTCGCCTGCCACGCGGGCGGCCAGGGTTCGATTCCCGGCCGATGCATTTTTTTTTTTACAATTTTTAAAACTCATTTATATTATATCTATATTAATAAAATGCAATTTTCTATATAAATGAAATTTCATAAGTGGTGTTCGCTAAAAACTTTCGTTACAATGCATCAATTTCGACCAAATTTTCAACATTTATGTAAAACGAGATGGAGCAGGTTTTGCTTAACATCAAAATATTTTTCCTAACTTTAAAATACATAACTTTGCTGTTATCGATAAAATACAAAAAAATTCAACAGAGTTAATTTTATTTATATATAAATACAAAAAAAAAAATTCAGCAATTCATTTCACTCAATCTAAAAAAATATTCAAAACAAGCAATTTTAAGATAACACCATATGTAAAACAGTCGGCCAAGAAAACAACAACGATATTACATCTTTCTCACATATTCACACACAATCTTGATTAATAATTAAAACTAATCTTTAACATTGTTTATTATACTTCATAATATATAATATTCGTTAGGCAAACTTTCACTCGGATAAAACCCGGGCGAAGCCGGGTACACATCCGCTAGTTTTTATATATATAGAAGAAGATATAATATAAATGAGTTTTAAAGATTGTAAAAAAAAAAAGGCATCGGCCGGGAATCGAACCCTGGCCGCCCGCGTGGCAGGCGAGCATTCTACCACTGAACCACCGATGCTTTTAAAAAATGGCCATATTTAGGTATTTATTCCATTCCGGATTAGTCCGCGTAAAAAAAGTTCTTCAAATGAAAAAAAGAAATAGCCAAAAATACTAACCAAAATGCAGCCGAAAATTTTCCTCAGGTTTATAAAAAGCGACATGCAAAATTTGGTACCAATTGGTTCAGTAGTTTTTGAGTTTATCGCGAAACAGACAGACAGACAGAAATTGACTTTTATATATATAGAGATAGAGATTTTTAGATTGAGAGAGAGAGATTATTAGCTAGTATGTAAAAAAATTAACTCTGTTGAAATTTAATTTTGTATTTATATATAAATAAAATTAACTCTGTTGATTTTTTTTTTTTGTATTTAATCGATAACAGCGAAGTTACGCATGTTAATGTTAGGAAATATAGTTTGATGTTAAGCAAAACCTGCTCCATCTCGTTTTACATAAATGTTGAAAATTTGGTTGAAATTGATGCATTGTAACGAAAGTTTTTAGCGAACACCACTTATGAAATTTGCATTTTATTAATATAGATAGAAGATAGATATTCCCCGATTCTCACATAATCATCAATTATCAGTGAGTGCAAGTAATTAAACAACACTTTGTAATTGGAAAAGTGAAAGCTCTTGGCCCTCTCTAAACCAGTTCTGATACAAATCAGACAATCCTAGCGGTGGCAAAAGGTAGACCAATGTATACCGACCATCCAGTGTCAAAATAAATTTAGGGAGTGACAGCTGGGTTGAGGTATTTCAAAAAGAATGATGGAAGAAGTTTCAGTGATATTATCAGGGAGAAGAAAGAAGGGAAAAAACAATCGAATACGAATACTAGTTATAATAATTGTGCATAAAAGTTGTAGAGATGAAGAAAAACGTTAATAATGCTATTTCTTCATTGCTTTTATGATCGAATTCTAAGTTTGTATACACCTATCCCCCGATTTACACGGTACTTTTTTACACGTTTTCGCTTTTACACAGTTTTCCAAATAAGTTATTTTTTTTTTGTTTTTATCGCACTGTACTAAATGCTACTGTGATTGAACACATGCGCTGTGTACACATCTCACGAGGAATCCCGAGCTTATGTGTTGACTACATATTTTAACCTGTCAATGCATTTTATTTTTATTTCTGTGTACACCTATCCCCCGATTTACACGTTTTTCTCAGGAACGTATCTACCGTGTAAATCGGGGGATAGGTGTATTCTTAAAATTCTTCCGAACATTTACAATGCGTCTATAACTTGCTTAGCTATATGTAAAATAGATATTTTTTTCTCCAAACAGATCGTGTAGATTTATTTAAAGAAGAACAGATATGAACATGCGTATTTATAAGTCTTATAGAGGTATTTGAGAAGGTTTTGAGTCTCTCTCCAGCCTCTCATCTCTCCAATATATATTTTTAAAAAAGAATTTTAATTCTTAGCTTGATGCCCTCTGAAGTTTTCAACTCTAATTTTAAAGGTTGAGTGGTGTGACCAGGGGCAATTATCCCATGTAATCGATTTTTTTATTATTATTATCTTCAATACACATAGTACAGGCCATGATAATCATGGTGGGTAGGAGTTGGCGACTGCCTTTACTGTAAGTGCACTACATGTCTACAGATGTGAAAAGCAGTTCGACTTTGCACTTACAAATGTGCCAGAACCCCGTTTTTTTACTTGTACTCGCTGGAGAGGTTGGACTTTTGCAAGAATCGGGGGCCATTGGAGCATTTTTTCAATTAGAAAAAAAGTGCCCAATGCGGGATTCGATCCCGGGTCGTAGCGGTCGAAAACCAATGGTTTAACCAGCCTTCCACCAACCCCCTCATGTAATAGATGGGAATCTCCTGTACATGAATCAAATAAGCCAACGGGTTTCTGGAGATGAGTTTCTTTTTTATTGCAATCTCAAGTTTTCAGGCATTACCGCTCTTCTATAGGAGTACAAAGATGAATAATAGTGAATCTACTTATATAATTGCCTTATTCTGTCTGTGTGAAGTTCACTGTGTGAAGTTCACGGATAGATTTTGGTCAGAATGGATAAAATAAAAAAAAGTGTCAAGGGATGGGAATCGAACCCACAACCTTCCGCTTACCGGGTAGATGCCATGACCACTAGGCTACCCTGGACATATTTTTCCGTTCATAAAGTCTACGTTAAAAACACACAGTTTGGAACGGGACGTTTCACAAGAGTGACATCCATGGCGCCAATTTATAATTGTAACGAATAGTATTTGAATTAAAACGTTTTTAAAATATATACGCACTCGGGTAAAACCCGGGCGTTGTCCGGGCCATTCGTCTAGTAGTTTATAATAGAATAACTTTCGGAGAAAAACACAGTCCCATCAACCAATAGTTTAACTCCCGAAGTTTCAGTGACTTCCTGTCATTCTCTTCAGTGGAATGATTACTTTGAATCCTAGTTCTACTTATATAAGTAATCGAATTGGATGATGTGGCTGTATTTTTCTCCGAATCGACTTCCAACCAGCAAATCATCTTCAAAAAAAGAATAGTTTTCATTATTGTTCTTTTTTGTACTCCTGTAGAAGGGTGGTAATGCCCTAAATTGCAAGAAAATTGAAAAGAAACTCATCTTCAGAAACCTGTAGTATCATTTAATTATCCCATGTTTTCACCAATTTCATAGCCATAGGTTGCTGTGAGGAACCTGCATGTTCTACTATAAATTGAAACGTCTAAACCTCCCATCTAATGTTGTTGTCGTGTCCAATTATCCCATGTTTTCACCAATACCCTAGCCATAGGTTGCTGTGAGGGACCTGCATGTTCTACTATAAATTGAAACGTCTAAACCTCCCATCCAATGTTGTTGTCGTGTCCAATTATCCCATGTTTTCACCAATACCATAGCCATAGGTTGCTGTGAGGAACCTGCATGTTCTACTATAAATTGAAACGTCTAAACCTCCCATCCAATGTTGTTGTCGTGTCCAATTATCCCATGTTTTCACCAATACCATAGCCATAGGTTGCTGTGAGGAACCTGCATGTTCTACTATAAATTGAAACGTCTAAACCTCCCATCCAATCTATGGGACATTAGTCTCTATCGTTGATGATCTGCGTGTTCCAGAACATTCAGCGGGAACACATCAATAACCTCATTATAAACATGACAGCGCGTACATGTGCGTGTGTGAACGCGTGGGTCAAATACTAAACAGGGGTGAAATCGATGAGGTATTTGGATGCTCTTACCATTAGGAAGATCATTTTTGTCAAACCATTTACCACATCGGAGGGAAGAAATCCGACCACACTCCCCTGGACCCTTGGAATATTCGACCAAATTCTGGTCCAAAGTGACTAACGTGGTAACAGCACCCATTTTCCAACGACTGCTGTGATAGAGATGCATCTGAGGCTCTTCATTGGACACGACAACAACATTTACCACATCAAGACATCCTCCGTTATACATAAATACGTAAGTTTGTTTCTGTACATTGCGTTCCTGTTGAAGACTTCAAAATGTGGAATGGCTAAAAAGTATCGTAAATATTGAGGCTGCCTGGCCGGCATTCATATTTCTTGAAAATGAAGATACTTGGCCAGTAAATCTTTTTATTACCTCGACGTTTCGACAAAAAATATTTTGTCCTCGTCAGGAGCAAACAAAAATTAAACATTCAGCAAGGCGTTAAAAATCTTTCTATTTTAAACGCCTTGCTGAATGTTTAATTTTTGTTTGCTCCTGACGAGGACAAAAGATTTTTGTCGAAACGTCGAGGTAATAAAAAGATTTACTGGCCGAAGTATCTTCATTTTCAAGAAAAAATGCAAAAAAGTAATTTCAATAAGAGATTTGTCATCTCTGTATGAGATATTTTTAGAAAAAAGTATACAACATTTTTAAAACTATATATCATTGTTGGTAGAAGAAACTTATTGCGAGAAGATTTATTTTTCTATATATTGTAGCGTAGATATCAAGTCTTTGTATATCTGAAGTTGGGAAAGTATTTATTGATGACGTCACGGCGACTAGTCGACAATTATTAACAACTAGCAGACGTACCCGGCTTCGCCCGGGTTTTACCCGAGTAAAGGTTTGTCTAACGAACATTTGTTAAAACAATTCTCTATAAATTTATTTAAAAAAAAAAGATATATTTTGATAATTTGAAACTCGTAAATTTGAATCTCTCGATAAAGTGAACATTTTTTCCCGGGCCCTTGTCTCAAATAAATTGCCGTGTCATCCTGAATTTTGTCTTTCCTAATTTTCTACATTACAAAATCATCGTTTTATCTAGTGAACATTTTTTCCCGGTCCCTTGAAAAATACTCGATAACTAACTTTGACTTGTGCGCAATTAATAGGTAGAAAATCTTACTTTTGATAAATAATCTTTAAGATAATAAACTTAGTGATAATAAAACTTATAGATTAAAAAAACTTGTTATCATCGTCGCAATGGGGGCGCTGCTTGCGAGTTAAATCTACAAATCTGCAAATAACTCTAAGGATATTCAAGATATTCAAGAAATTATTTTTCAGAAACCTTCCCAGTACTATACTAAATAACTTGCCAAAGTTTCATGGCGTTGCAATGAGTGGTTTGGTCAGGCATAAAGGACACACACATTCATTCATTTTTATATATATACTAGCCGAATGACCCGGACAACGCCCGTGTTTTACCCGATTGAATGTTTTTATTCCAATACTATTTGTTACAATTATAAATTGGAGCCGTGGATGTCACTCTTCTGAAACGTCCCGCTCCAAACTTTACATGTACATTAGGTCAGCTGGTATTACCCCTCATTTTCACCGCTAGAGGCGCGAGCGAATTGACTTTTTGTAAATATACATAATTATAAAGATAGAAGCTTCTATAGAAGATAATGATCATAATGATGATGCGCGCGCATCCGTCACAGCGATGAGGAATTGAGGAAAGACGGTCGTGACTATATATTAATAATAATAATATTAATATTATAATTATTATTATTATTATTATCATTAGATAATGATAATGATCATAATGATGATGCGCGCGCATCCGTGACATGAGGAATTGAGGAATTGATTGAGGAGGAAAGACGGTCGTGACTATATATGTTGATAATTTCAAAAAAACTATATACAGCTAGGGAATCTTGAACAAGCAAGCAAAGAGATATTTTAAAGATGATTTTACAAATACAGATTAATATATATTTTTATAATCTGTTGAATAATTTCATTGAATAAAATTAAATAATAAATTAATTCTTCTCCACAATATTATTTATTGCAATATTTTTCCTTATTTTTCAAAATAAAAGCAAAAAATATATATATATTTTATTATCCCTAGTACAAACCTGATACAAGCCTTGATAATCATGGTGGATAGTTAGCGACTGCTTTTACTGTAAGTGCACCACATGTCTACACATGTGAAAAGCAGTTCGTCTTTGCACTTACAAATATGCCACAACTTCGTTTGTTTACTTGCACTCGCTGGTGAAGTTGGATTTTTGCAAGAATCGGGGGCCATTGGAGCATATTTTTCTTTTTTTAATTAGAAAAAAAAGTGCCCAATGCGAGATTCGATTCCGGGTGGTAGCAGTCGAAACCCCATAAAAGCAAAATGTGTATTAATATGTCCATTCTTTTAAAAGGTCATAGACACACAAATCGTATGCTTCAATAACCTATTTTAACTTGATAGAAGAATGTTACATACACACATAAAGCCATTAGTAAGACATATAGTCTTTTACATGACTTCACCACGGAATATTTGAAGAAAAATAGTGAATAAAAGCTATTCACATATATTGATAACAATACAGATGATATATAGACGCAAATCTAACTAAAACGTACTCCCTACTAAATGTATTTTAAGTTGTTATTGTTGTCCTGTCCAATGAAGAGCCTCAGATGTCTCCTTGCATTTCTATCACAGCAGCAGCAATGTCCACTATCTTGGGTGTGTAAAGCTGCTGCTCTAGTTCTATGTCAATTTTCTGCAAGGCTGCAGCAATTGCTGGGCATAAGAATATGTGGGTAGGTGTTAGTTCCACACCAGGACAGTTGTTGCATGTCCTATAGGTTCTTGTGCCATTTTGGATGTATTTTCATTCCTTTATAGTGTTTGTTCTGAGTCTTGTTATATTTTATTAATTATAGTATTTTAAGTGCTATCAATATATGATTTTATAGGATACTTACCTAAATATTTTATACATTTTTGACTATGCTTATTTTTCATATAAGTCATCACAATCTACTTTTGCAGCTATATTGTATGATAGAAAAAATTATATGAGAGGGCTTGTCTCATCAGTGGTGAACCCTCTCAGTGGTTTCGATAAATTCTTCTATAGACCTTTCTGTTATTGTAATGGACTGTTTTCTCATATATCGTTTGTTTGTATTTTCAAAGGAAATAATGTTAAAGGTATTAGGCACATAAATATACTATCGTTAATGGTACTTTAATGTGTTGCAAATAAATATTTGCTATGATTGTTAGCTATAAAACTTATAACAAATAAATTTATTTGCAATGTGTTTCAATAATATCATCAAATATTATCTCTACAGACCTTACTGCAATGATATAAGTATTGAAGGTATTTTTCATATTCAACAACAACAACAACAAAAAGCCTTTATTCAGGGTCACTGACCCTATACAGGATTCACCAGAGGTATGCATAAGAACAAAGCAGTGAGACAAAGGAAATAATGATATATACAGAAGAAAAAGAAAAAAAACAAGAAAGAGAAAGAGGGAAGCAAGAAAAACAACACAAAAAGAGTAGCAGTAAGAAAGTGAGGAGTGAGTGTCACTTGGCCTTCTTCTGAGGTATTTCTCATTCAATAACTTATATCACTTACTGGCAATGTGTTTCTTTTCAATAATATCATCAATTATTATCTCTCTACAGACCTTACTGCAATGATATAAGTTATTGAATGAAAAAGTCATTCAATAACTTATATCATTGCAGTAAGGTCTGTAGAAATAATATTTGATGATATTATTGAAAAGAAACACATTGCCAGTAAGTGATATAAGTTATTGAATGAAAAAGTCATTCAATAACTTATATCATTGCAGTAAGGTCTGTAGAGATAATAGTTGATGATATTATTGAAAAGAAACACATTGCCAGTAAATTTATTTGTTACAAGTTTTATCGATAAATGGCAATTTAACTTATAAATTATCAGTTATGGAATGGATGATTCGTATTCAGTATAAAATCACTCAGTTATTCTTCAAAGAAGACAATCATGCTTCAACAATTATATCTTTCACTAAATATAATAGTCTAGCGAGAGGGGTGTGAACATGTTGAGAAAACCTTCGCTTCATCAGCAAAATTGACTCTCCCAGATGTTTCACCAGATTTTTTTAGGCACTTGGTTTTTTATGTATTGTATTCAAAACTATACATTAGCCAACTGGAAAAAAACAATAGTTGTGTAATCATTCAATTAGTGAGACATCTGTGCATTTAATGGTGATTCACACTTTTCCCAAAGTTTGGCGCAGAAGTGATTCTCATTTATTGTGTTTTTTAATTGAAAGCTGTCGACACACAAAGAGATGGCTGGAGAGGTATTGGTAGAAAAATTATTTATAACCGATCGTCACTATACCTGGGCTAAGGGGATATGATTATTGATGCAGAAATGAGTCCACCAGCCTTAGATGACGACATTCTAAAGATACTTGTAAATACGTCTGTTAGCATCAGTTAGCATCTTAACGGCGTTTTATGTTTCTATGTACTCCTGTAGAAGGGCAGAGATGCCCGAAAGCTCAAGATTGCGTTTAATAAAGATTAAAAAAAAAAAACTCATCTCCAGAAACCTGTAGCATTTGTTTGGAATACGTAATGAGAGCAAAATCAAAAGACGAGTTACAATATAAGCTTCTTTATTAAATACTAGCCGAATGACCCGGGCAACGCCCGGGTTTTACCCGATTAAATGTTTTTATTCAAATACTATGCGTTACAATTATAAATTGGCGCCGTGGATGTCACTCTTGTGAAACGTCCCGCTCCAAACTTTGTGTCTGAGAAGCGATATTTTTATAGAAAGATGATCTGGCTTTTGTTTTCTGCTCGAATGAATGTTTTTCTGTTAGAATTTTGTTCCTGCGTACAAAATAATGAACTGGTTTCACCCGTGGTCTCTGCTTTTTGGAATTTTTCCCGATATAATTTTGTATCTGATAATCAAACATGATACAGCAATATCGTCATCATCATTTTCTGACTAAAAATATATAGTTTTAATAATTGATTTATATATATTTTTAAAATAGCCTATCGTCTTCCCCGTATTTTTTTACCTATGTATGGAAATTTTGGTTTGAATTAGTGAACTACTGCGAATTTGTATACCGGACATACAAACAAACAAACATACAAACATTGATTTTTATATATATTGAAGAAGATAGATTTGTCAGGTTTTTGAGTGTTAACTCATCTTCGGGCTTGATACACAGATAACGTTCGAAAGTATGCCGAATATTCAATAAAGAAGCACATTGTAACTCGTCTTTTGACTTTACAATCATTAGATAGAGGCAGGCTGTACATGATGTCAACCACAACCTACGTCAGGAGCAGCTGTTCAAAAACAGAACACGGAAGTCTATAAATATCTCTAGTAGGGAACAAGAGTAGTTATCAGTTATTATAAATATTCGCATAGAAAATATATTAATAGAAAAAATCATACTTAACACACACAAGCCTTTATTAAAACATTCCGTCTTATACAGACGATTCTCCTGTGAGAAATGGATCTAAAAAGAAATGAGAAGCAGGGGAATAAAAACTGAATCCTCGCTCAGAAAAGAGAAAAAGAAGAAAAGGAAAGAATATCTATGTACAAAAGTTGAGACTATATATATACATCGTTTTTCGTGCATAGAACACAGTGAAAAAGTAGACTATTGAGTAAATGGTTGCTTCTTTTGAAGAAAAAAAATATTTCCACACAGTTCAGTTACTTTGTTAGGTCTTTTTTCCTCCTTGCAGTCTTGAAAAAATTAAAGAATTTTAAAATAACTGACCCATTATCCATCAAGTCTGAAAAAAAATCATATTTAACACTCTTTGTATATGATCTCTGGACCACTATTTACACATTCCTAACCCAGTTGCATATAAGCTATGCACAACATAGACACAGTATGTATGTAAGGTCATATTTTATGCATTCTGTACAATTTACACCATTAGAAGGACCGTAAGGTTCGAAAGTTCGATAAAGGAATCTTCTCGCCCTTCGCACTTTTTCTCGTAAAGCGACTATCAGTACTTTGGTAAAATGAATGTCTCCAATACTGTAAGCCCGACTGAGGCAGTTTTAATGGATACAGTACTGTGGTAGGGGTATCCCAGTGTATAAGGAAACTGCGTCTTCGATTGTGAACTGAAACTGAGCACAAGTGTTGGATAGTGAGTGGTCCATGCTGTTACTTCCGCGTGTCGCGGCGGAGGCAGAAGACATCGTGAGAACCGGCTGAATGACTCACGCCGGCGAGTGAATGAGGGGAGTTTTTTATGTTCTTGGCGGCGTCCTTGACATTCCGCATCTGGTCGGGTTGGGTTAGCTGCCAGCCAGTGCTCAGACGGCTATGTGAGCTGAACGGGGGTCGCTGGGGTCGTGTTGGGTTAACTGCCAGCTAGTGCTCAGACGGCTATGTGAGCTGAACGGGGGTCGCTAAGGTCGTGTTGGGTTAAC
>CP092879.1:16274235-16359413 GCA_030710605.1 Cordylochernes scorpioides | reverse complement strand
GATCTAGATTTACATGTTTCTGTGGTGTAGTGGTTATCACATCCGCCTAACACGCGGAAGGTCCTAAGTACGAGCCCTGGCAGAAACATTTTTTTTTTTTTTTTTTTCTCTAATTTTTAGACAAAAGAAATAGAGGGAAGTGTGAACTAGATGTCTAATAAAACCACCGCCGTATATAAGATTCCATTTTACAGTAAGTGAGCCACGTTTCTACATATGTATCTGGTGCGAAGAAAGAAAAAAAATGAAGCTTTTAAAATGTATACATGAAGAAAGCTATTATTCAGAGTACCATAGACATATGCAAACAAAAACAAATATTTCAATATTAAATGAAATGAATCCTGATATAGCTATAGAATCACAAATATCAAAACAATGACTGAGCTACTCCTGATATACAATGAGAACAAATGAATTATAAAAGATGATGTAGGTAAATTGAAGGAAGAAGAAAGAGAGGAAGACCTCCAATGAGCTGGCTGGAAGGGGTCAAGGAAGCTACCGGAAGGTCAATAGATGACCTGTGAGTGATGGCAGATAAAATAAAATAGAGAATATTTGCCCACATAATCACCAAATGAGTCGAACTCTTGATGGACACTATCAACAACAATATATGGTAGACATTTATCCATTTAGGCTAAAAAAAAATTGATAAACAAAAAAAAAAGATGTTTCTGCCAGGGCTCGAACCTGGGACCTTCCGCGTGTTAGGCGGATGTGATAACCACTACACCACAGAAACATATTATCCAATCTCCTTAATTAATCACTCTAATAAATTTAAAGCAATTTTGAATTCAACTAATTTATTGAACGAAGAAACCAAAATATTGAAAAGCTCCGAGTCACACACACACAGTAAGCATCGTTATTTTTGAAGGAGTATCAACAACAACAAGCCTTTTATTGGGGACCTATGTCCTACATAGGATTCTCCCAAGTGCAAAATCGGGTAGAAAAGATGAGTAAGTTATTTGCAGGTGATATTTCATTTACATATCCATTTACATACGACCCTCTTTTCTCAATGTTTCTTCTCTTGCGCAGCCCTGTAAAACTTGTACAGGGTCAATGCATTGGATTTATTCTTTGTCGTTCTGAACAACAAAACCGCCCAGAGCAAGATGATTTGATCCAATTTTATGCAAAATATTCCCCTTTCACTTCTTAACTTTAGACACAAAAAATTGGTGCTCCAGTTCCGAGTGGGGTTTTTTTATTTTTTATTACATAATACACAAATTCGGTCAGTTGAACTAAATATTTTAGCGTGGTTTTCTTTAAACAGTGAAAAGAGTATTTGTGTGATACATCTTTTGACTGGTAATGGGAGATCTCTTATCAAATATTCTTCTGCTGTTATAGAAGGGAGTATATTTTTATTTTGCGAATATAATTTTGAAGAAGTATCAAGATTATTCAAAACTTGGCAAGAGGATAAATTCTTTCAGTGCTATATATCAACGAAATATCCGTTCGGCAATATACAAGCTACTAGTACTTTGTCTTTCTTGAGTACAAGACTGGTGCAAACCATGTTGTTGTTGTTGTTGTTTATTCCTCAAGTCGTTTAAACGATCTCCATTAGGTTCCATTGTCTCAGCTTTTCTATTATAGTCCTGGGGTTTTCCCTGAGGTCTTTTGTAAATTCTACAAGGTAAACATACTCAAATTCAAATTATTTTATAATTCCTTTTGAAAGTTGAAAATTTCCAAAATGTTTTCAGTCCGTGGAGGCAGTATATCGTTGTAATGATTTCACAGACTAATGGGTTAAAAAGAGAGGGGCAGGATCTACACCAAAGATTCTCAACTTCTGGTCCAGTTGACTGGTACGCGGAAAAATTTTACCTATCTTCATACATAAAAAAATATAATAATAAAATAATTTCCTGCAGCACGTTAACGAGGACCAACAGCCCGAATCACGCTCGTGGTTGGCTTTTCTTGATTTATAAAGAAATGGGTTGGCCAAATATTTAGTTGATTTTTGTTCTACTCGAAGGCGCTCTGTCATCTAAAAATCTCAATTGAACGGTCAGGATATGCCAGCAAATCAGTCACCTTCCTCTCGGGGGATGTGAGTCCATGAATTCTAGCTTGGAATTATAGACACGGAGAAAATCGTGAATAGAATTAGAATCAAGAATTCTTATCCCCTGAGGAAGTGATTCACAAATACATCGGATAATAAAGAACTCAAAAGCTGTTGATGTGTCAATATTAGAAATTGTTTATTAGAAAATGATTTTTTTTTATTTCTTTACAATATTTCTATATTAATGGTGTCTTAATTTTAATATTTAGGTTTTTAAAGAAAAGGAAATTTAACTTGTTTTTAGTCGTTCTTTAATGCGCAGTCAAGTTTTTTGTTGTGAAAAAAAAAAAAAAAAAAGACATTTTTGTCCGAAAATCAGAAAAGTAGGAGAAACGTTTATATAGAGCTATTCTTCATGGTGGTGATACTTATCCCAAATATGCCATGATAATCATGGTGGGTAGTTAGCAACTGCTTTTACTTCAAGTACACTACATGTCTACACATGTATAAAGCAGTTACATTTTTTCACTTACTAAAAACGCATGGAGAAAACTTAAGGAAGTAGAATGTCTTTGAAATCGCCGGTCGTTTTTTTTTTTTTTTTTTGAAGACAGAGTAAATTTTGTCCCCACTTATTATCTCATGTGTCTTCAATAAAGGTCACTGTGTATCAAATATCGTTTAAAGTTATTGTCTGAATCCCGATATACATGCTGAGAAGTACAACTTAAATTTTGTTCATGAGTGTACAAGTGTGACAAATTCTCGTTTTCGTTACTTGCATTCACTTGGTGGAGTTGTACTTTTTTTTTTTTTTTTGAAAGAATCAGGAGGCTTTTGAAGCAATTTGATTTTTCAGAAAAAAAGTGCCCAATGCGGGATTCGACCCCGGGTCGAATCTGTCTAAAATCGATGGTTTCAAGCAACAAACCATGGTAAGTCTACATGGTACATGTCATTTCCAGTAAGTGTCGTGGGTGTGGAACTGGCCAGAGGGCGTACCGGATCTTCTTCCCTGGGTGTGTCCGGCTTGAGTCACCTCCTCGCACAACACATGGGCACATCTCTCCACAATACTGCTCTTGTAGTATTCCTATCACTTTGTTTGATGGATCATTCTACTACCACTTCTACAGTACAGCATGAAAGTTGAGAAAATCGTTTTAAAAGTAAGAAAGAAGATTACTAGAAGACACTCAGTGACTGTTTTATCTAACCTCCAAATGCCCCTTAATATTATAAAATACTAGCCGAATGACCCGGGCAACGCCCGGGTTTTACCCGATTAAATGTTTTTATTCAAATAATATTCGTTACAATTATAAATTGGCACCGTGGATGTCACTTTTATGAAACGTCCCGTTCCAAACTTTGTGTCTGAGAAGCGATATTTTTATAGAAAGATGATCTGGCTTTTGTTTTCTGCTCGAATGAATGTTTTCTGTTAGAATTTTGTTCCTGCGTACAAAATAATGAACTGGTTCCACCCGTGGTCTCTGCTTTTTGGAATTTTTCGCGATATAATTTTGTATCTGATAATCAAACATGATACAGCAATATCGTCATCATCATTTTCTGACTAAAAATATATAGTTTTTGTTGGGCTATTAGTTGAAGCTGGACTAGATGATGTAATAGTATAAGGAAGTAGTCAATTAACCCACTACATCTGCCGATTGAAGTGGATATATATGAAGCACATGGAGGCGACGTGAACAAGAGGAAAGTTATCTTTATTATGTTATCTAAAAGGGGGAGGGGGGATGGACTGCCCGCTGGGCAGCTCGGTGATTGGCTGGCCGTGACGTAGTGGTGACGTAGGTCCTCTCAGGCGGAAGTGGGCATATACAACATGTCTTCATTCCCCCACTTTGGATATGTCGGGAAGTATGCCAGTATCCAGACAATTCATAGCTGCACAAGCATTCTGATGTGCAGTCCTTTTGAGGCCCTTGGTGAAGATGTCGGCCAGGTTGTCGTTGGTAGAGATGTAATTCACATGGATGTCTCCACTGTTGACCTTTTCTCTTATATAATGATACCGTATGTCAATGTGCTTCGACCTATTGTTTTCTATGTTGTTTTTAGAAAACTCGATGGCAGCTCTATTATCACAGAATATTGTTTTTGGGCGTGAGGCGTTAGTCAGGCATTTCAGATTCTCTAATATTTGTGCTATCCACAATATTTCCTTAGTGGTCTGGGCGAGAGCAATGTACTCAGACTCCATTGTAGATAATGACACGCAATTTTGTTTTTTAGATCTCCATGACACTAAACAACCATTAATAGTAACAGCTGACCCGCTAGTTGATCGTCTATCATCTATGTCATTAGCCCAATCTGAGTCGCTAAATGCTAGTATATCATCAGACCCTCTTTTATAGATGAGTGAAACATTCTTAGTAGCTTGAAGATATCTTAGTATATGTTTAGCAGCTTGCCAGTGTCGTTCGCCTGGGTTACTACAGAATTGTGCTAATTTAGTTACGGCAAACGTCATATCAGGTCTCGATGAGTTTGCAAGATATAGCAGAGACCCTATAAGTTCTCTGTAAGGGACGTGTTTTATCTCATCCTTTTCCTTATCAGTTGTTGGACAGTCTTTCTTTGTAATCGGGATGGAGTTATCTAATGGAGTAGAAACGCCCTTACATTCCATCATATTAAATCGTTCGAGGATCGACATGGTGTATTTTCCTTGTGAGAGGATTATTGTGTTTTCATCTGGATAACTTATTTCTACACCTAAGAAATATTTGATGGGTCCTAAGTTCTTTATCTTAAATTTTTCTCTAATCTTTTCCTCAATATTTGTCAGAATGTCCTCGCTTTCCGCGAACAAAGCTAGATCGTCGACATATACTGCGATAACCGCCTTATCTTCAAAAGTGTATAAACAATTACAGGCGGCTAAACGACGAAATCCAATATCTTCAAGAGCTTTATCTAGTGTGCAGTACCATTCGAGACCGGACTGACGTAAACCATATATTGGACGGTTTAGTTTAAGAACTTTGCCCTCACATTTCTCGTCGTTAGATCCATCTGGTGGGCTCATATAGATTTCTTCATTCAGTTCGCCGTACAGATATGCATTGTCGACGTCGAGGTGTCGATTGTACCAATTTTTATTTATCGTCAATGCAAAGATCATTCTGATGACCGAAAAATTTATTACTGGCGAATATGTCTCAAAAAAGTCAACGTTTCGTTTTTGAGAAAAACCTCTCGCAACTAATCGCGCTTTAAATCTTTCAACGTCCCCTTTTGAGTTAGTCTTTATTTTAAATACCCATCTACTGCTAATTGGGCGCTTGCCAAGTGGTAGGTCGGACAACGTCCATGTATTTCTATCCTCAAGACTTCTCAATTCATCCTTCATGGCCCTTCTCCAGTACGGTGCCTCTTTGCTGTTTATGGCTTGTTCGAAAGTTGTGGGTTCGATGATATCTAGGAAATGCAGTTCTGCTTTTGGCTTTCCAGCACGTCCATAAGGGTTTCGTACAATTATTTTAGGCCTAGTTTGAACAATGTCGTCGTTGTTTACCCCCACTAAATCCTGATCACTCGTATCATCATTACGTTCTCTTTCCGCTTCAGGTTTTAGATCTATATCTCCTTCAAGCTGGTTATCGGGTTCTATCCAAATATGGTTGTATCTTTCAGGTTCATCCTCAACCTTAGTCCACTTCAGTCCTATCTTGGATTCGTCAAATTTGACATGCTTCGTTTGGATTACGTGTTGAGTTTCTGGACACCAAAGACGATAGCCTTTAGTCTGGGAAGAATAACCAACAAGAATGCACCTATTGGCTCGATTGTCCAGTTTCTTTCGCCTTTCTGTGGGGATATGGCTATACGCTAAGCACCCGAAAGCTTTTAAGTGGCGAACACTCGGTTTTCTTGATGACCAAAGTTCATCGGGTACTTTATCTCCTAGGACGCTATTGTAGCACTTGTTTCTTATATAAGCTGCAGTGTTTACTGCCTCTGCCCAGAATCTCTGAGGGAGTTCGGCGCTATGTAAACAAGATCGGGTTATGTCCAACAACACGCGATTAGCCCTTTCTGCAACGCCGTTCATAGGTGGCGAGTATGTGTTCGTTAGCTCGTGTTTGATGCCAAGTTGCTCTAGCCTAGTTTTAAATTCATGGTTGCAATATTCGAGTCCATTGTCGGATCTTAGCACTTTTAGCTTATGTCCGGTTTCTCTCTCAGCCCTAGCGAGATACGAGTCGAAGTGTTTCAGCACTTCGTTTTTATGTTTAAGGCAAAACAGGGTTATCTTTCTAGAATAATCATCAATGAATGTTAGAAAATATGCGCTTCCTCCAATAGATCTAACAGGCATTGGACCACAAATATCAGTGTGAACTAATTCTAAAGGTCTTTTAGATCTTATATTCCTAATGGGTTTGTGTGGCTCTTTCGTGGACTTTGCTACACAACAATCATCACACAGACTTCGATCCATCGAGGAGATCTCTAACCCCTTAACTAATTCCCCCTTTGCCATTCTCTCAATTGCGTCATTGTTTACATGACAGAACCTCTGATGCCATAGTTCTAATGTTTGTTTTTGTGAACTCTTTTGACTGTTAAACAACTCAGCGTTTGGTAAAATGACTCTACCCTTCATGACATATAATCCATTTTCATCATGTGCTATTGCAACAATTCGGTTCTCCGAATCGAAAACTTGCGCTCTTCTGTTCGCAAAATTAACTATCTTGCCCTTATTTTCCATGCTCGAGACTGACAATAGGTTTCGTCGCACATTAGGGACATACAGCACATTACATAGTTTTAGGTCAACGTGGTGCTTACCCACATAAGCCTTGAACTTGATGTCGCCGCATCCTTCCGCTCGTGTAGTCCCGCTCGCTGTTAGGATCGGATCCGACGTTATTCCTTGGAAGTTGGTGAACCACTCCCTTTTGTTACACACGTGGTGAGTCGCGCCGCTGTCGATCACCCAAGAGTTGCCAGGGATGGCGCAGGATAGGGCTGTTAGCATTTCGCTTCCCGCTATCTCGTGAGTGCTACATCTCGGTGGTTGGAAATTTGGAGTTGGAGTTTTAGCCTTTCCTCTGCATGATCTCGCGATATGTCCTTCCTTGCCGCACTTGTAGCAGGTGAAATTTTTCTTCTTGTCTTCCTTCCTGGTCGTTGTCCCGAACTGCAAAGCTTCATTTGTGTTATTCACACGTCGGGCCATCCGTCTCTCGTATTCTGCTAGCAGCACATGTTTTACCTTGCTAGAGGTGAATTCCTTGTCTTCTACGTTGCTGAAGGTCATGATGATTCCGTCGTATGACTCCGGTAGGCCAGCAAGCATTGAATAGGCGAGGTCTTGATCCTGCATTTCTGCGCCTGCCTCTCTTAAGTGATCCGAACAGATCTTCAGTCTCTCCAAATAGTTCGTCATCGTCTCTTGTTCTTCGAATCTTATGGAGATGAACTGCTTCTTCAGTTGGAGGATTCTTGACCTTGACTTGGGTTCGTATACTTGTTCCAAGGTATCCCATGCTTCTCGTGCAGTGGTACAGTCCATTATATGAATCTGTTGGCTCGGTGAGATCGTCAGTGCTATCATAGCCAACGCCTTTTCTTGCTTCATGTTGAAGATTGTTCTTGAGGCTTCTTCATCGGGTGCTGGCTCCGTAACATACTTCCAGAGTTCTCTTTCTATTAGCATCATCTTCGTATTATACTTCCAGCTTCTGTAGTTCTGATCATTGAGTTTCTCGAGGGGCGTGTTGATCATCGTCGAGGTCATCTTGCACGTGGTGTCTCGAATTAACCACGCTCTGCTACCAGATGTTGGGCTATTAGTTGAAGCTGGACTAGATGATGTAATAGTATAAGGAAGTAGTCAATTAACCCACTACATCTGCCGATTGAAGTGGATATATATGAAGCACATGGAGGCGACGTGAACAAGAGGAAAGTTATCTTTATTATGTTATCTAAAAGGGGGAGGGGGGATGGACTGCCCGCTGGGCAGCTCGGTGATTGGCTGGCCGTGACGTAGTGGTGACGTAGGTCCTCTCAGGCGGAAGTGGGCATATACAACATGTCTTCAGTTTTAATATTTGATTTATATATTTTAAAATAGCCTATCGTCTTCCCCGTATTTTTTTACCTATGTATGGAAATTTTGGGTTGAATTAGTGAACTACTGCGAATTTGTATACCGGACATACAAACAAACATACAAACATTCATTTATATATATACTAGCCGAATGACCCGGGCAACGCCCGGGTTTTACCCGATTAAATGTTTTTATTTAAATACTATTCGTTACAATTATAAATTGGCGGCGTGGATGTCACTCTTGTGAAACGTCCCGCTCCAAACTTTGTGTCTGAGAAGCGATATTTTTATAGAAAGATGATCTGGCTTTTGTTTTCTGCTCGAATGAATGTTTTTCTGTTAGAATTTTGTTCCTGCGTACAAAATAATGAGCTGGTTTCACCCGTGGTCTCTGCTTTTTGGAATTTTTCCCGATATAATTTTGTATCTGATAATCTTACATGATACAGCAATATCGTCATCATCATTTTCTGACTAATAATATATAGTTTTAATAATTGATTTATATATTTTTTTAAATAGCCTATCGTCTTCCCCGTATTTTTTTACCTATGTATGGAAATTTTGGTTTGAATTAGTGAACTACTGCGAATTTGTATACCGGACATACAAACCAACAAACAAACATACAAACATTCATCCTTCCTTTTTTATATATATATAAAAATGAAATGCGAAATCGATGTTTGTTATCGCATCACGCAAAATCTACTGACTCAATCATTATGGAATTTCGCATGTAGGTAGCTGAAGATTTCGTTTAACATATAGGCTATTCAAAAAACTAAAAAAGTTAATGTGCTTTTTTTAAAAAATAAAAAACCAAAAAGCGTTAGTTCCAGTCTTTTAACGCTAGGGCGCAGCACTGGTCGCGACGATAAATGAATTTGATTTTTTTAAAGCATCGGTGGTTCAGTGGTAGAATGCTCGCCTGCCACGCGGGCGGCCAGGGTTCGATTCCCGGCCGATGCATTTTTTTTTTTTACAATTTTTAAAACTCATTTATATTATATCTATATTAATAAAATGCAATCTTCTATATAAATGGAAATTTCATAAGTGGTGTTCGCTAAAAACTTTCGTTACAATGCATCAATTTCGACCAAATTTTCAACATTTATGTAAAACGAGATGGAGCAGGTTTTGCTTAACATCAAAATATTTTTCCTAACTTTAAAATACATAACTTTGCTGTTATCGATAAAATACAAAAAATTCAACAGAGTTAATTTATTTATATATAAATACAAAAAAAAATTCAGCAATTCATTCCACTCAATCTAAAAAAATATTCAAAACAAGCAATTTTAAGATAACACCATATGTAAAACAGTCGGCCAAGAAAACAACAACGATATTACATCTTTCTCACATATTCACACACAATCTTGATTAATAATTAAAACTAATCTTTAACATTGTTTATTATACTTCATAATATATAATATTCGTTAGGCAAACTTTCACTCGGATAAAACCCGGGCGAAGCCGGGTACACATCCGCTAGTTTTTATATATATAGAAGAAGATATAATATAAATGAGTTTTAAAGATTGTAAAAAAAAAAGGCATCGGCCGGGAATCGAACCCTGGCCGCCCGCGTGGCAGGCGAGCATTCTACCACTGAACCACCGATGCTTTAAAAAAATGGCCATATTTAGGTATTCATTCCATTCCGGATTAGTCCGCGTAAAAAAAGTTCTTCAAATGAAAAAAAGAAATAGCCAAAAATACTAACCAAAATGCAGCCGAAAATTTTCCTCAGGTTTATAAAAAGCGACATGCAAAATTTGGTACCAATTGGTTCAGTAGTTTTTGAGTTTATCGCGAAACAGACAGACAGACAGAAATTGACTTTTATATATATAGAGATAGAGATTTTTAGATTGAGAGAGAGAGATTATTAGCTAGTATGTAAAAAAATTAACTCTGTTGAAATTTAATTTTGTATTTATATATAAATAAAATCAACTCTGTTGATTTTTTTTTTTGTATTTAATCGATAACAGCGAAGTTACGCATGTTAATGTTAGGAAATATAGTTTGATGTTAAGCAAAACCTGCTCCATCTCGTTTTACATAAATGTTGAAAATTTGGTTGAAATTGATGCATTGTAACGAAAGTTTTTAGCGAACACCACTTATGAAATTTGCATTTTATTAATATAGATAGAAGATAGATATTCCCCGATTCTCACATAATCATCAATTATCAGTGAGTGCAAGTAATTAAACAACACTTTGTAATTGGAAAAGTGAAAGCTCTTGGCCCTCTCTAAACCAGTTCTGATACAAATCAGACAATCCTAGCGGTGGCAAAAGGTAGACCAATGTATACCGACCATCCAGTGTCAAAATAAATTTAGGGAGTGAAAGCTGGGTTGAGGTATTTCAAAAAGAATGATGGAAGAAGTTTCAGTGATATTATCAGGGAGAAGAAAGAAGGGAAAAAACAATCGAATACGAATACTAGTTATAATAATTGTGCATAAAAGTTGTAGAGATGAAGAAAAACGTTAATAATGCTATTTCTTCATTGCTTTTATGATCGAATTCTAAGTTTGTATACACCTATCCCCCGATTTACACGGTACTTTTTTACACGTTTTCGCTTTTACACGGTTTTCCAAATAAGTTTTTTTTTTTTTATCGCACTATACTAAATGCTACTGTGATTGAACACATGCGCTGTGTACACATCTCACGAGGAATCCCGAGCTTATGTGCTGACTACATATTTTAACCTGTCAATGCATTTTATTTCTGTGTACACCTATCCCCCGATTTACACGTTTTTCTCAGGAACGTATCTACCGTGTAAATCGGGGATAGGTGTATTCTTAAAATTCTTCCGAACATTTACAATGCGTCTATAACTTGCTTAGCTATATGTAAAATAGATATTTTTTCTCCAAACAGATCGTGTAAGATTTATTTAAAGAAGAACAGATATGAACATGCGTATTTATAAGTCTTATAGAGGTATTTGAGAAGGTTTTGAATCTCTCTTCGGCCTCTCAACTCTCCAATATATATTTTTAAAAAAGAATTTTAATTCTTAGCTTGATGCCCTCTGAAGTTTTCAACTCTAATTTTAAAGGTTGAGTGGTGTGACCAGGGGCAATTATCACATGTAATAGATTTTTTTATTATTATTATCTTCAATACACATAGTACAGGCCATGATAATCATGGTGGGTAGGAGTTGGCGACTGCCTTTACTGTAGGTGCACTACATGTCTACAGATGTGAAAAGCAGTTCGACTTTGCACTTACAAATGTGCCAGAACCCCGTTTTTTTACTTGTACTCGCTGGAGAGGTTGGACTTTTGCAAGAATCAGGGGCCATTGGAGCATATTTCAATGAGAAAAAAGTGCCCAATGCGGGATTCGATCCCGGGTCGTAGCAGTCGAAAACCAATTGTTTAACCAGCATTCCACCAACCCCCCCCATGTAATAGATGGGAATCTCCTGTACGTGAATCAAATAAGCCAACAGATTTCTGGATATGAGTCTCTTTTTTATTGCAATCTCAAGTTTTCGGGCATTACCGCTCTTCTACAGGAGTACAAAGATGAATAATAATGAATAGTTTCTACTTATATAATTGCCTTATTCTGTCTGTGTGAAGTTCACTGTGTGAAGTTCACGGATAGATTTTGGTCAGAATGGATAAAATAAAAAAAAAGTGTCAAGGGATGGGAATCGAACCCACAACCTTCCGCTTACCGGGTAGATGCCATGACCACTAGGCTACCCTGGACATATTTTTCCGTTCATAAAGTCTACGTTAAAAACACACAGTTTGGAACGGGACGTTTCACAAGAGTGACATCCATGGCGCCAATTTATAATTGTAACGAATAGTATTTGAATTAAAACGTTTTTAAAATATATACGCACTCGGGTAAAACCCGGGCGTTGTCCGGGCCATTCGTCTAGTAGTTTATAAAAGAATAACTTTCGGAGAGAAAAACACAGTCCCATCAACCAATAGTTTAACTCCCGAAGTTTCAGTGACTTCCTGCCATTCTCTTCAGTGGAATGATTACTTTGAATCCTAGTTCTACTTATATAAGTAATCGAATTGGATGATGTGGCTGTATTTTTCTCCGAATCGACTTCCAACCAGCAAATCATCTTCAAAAAAAGAATAGTTTTCATTATTGTTCTTTTTTGTACTCCTGTAGAAGGGTGGTAATGCCCTAAATTGCAATAAAATTGAAAATAAACTCATCTTCAGAAACATGTAGTGTCATTTAATTATCCCATGTTTTCACCAATACCATAGCCATAGGTTGCTGTGAGGAACCTGCATGTTCTACTATAAATTAAAACGTCTAAACCTCCCATCCAATGTTGTTGTCGTGTCCAATTATCCCACGTTTTCACCAATACCATAGCCATAGGTTGCTGTGAGGGACCTGCATGTTCTACTATAAATTGAAACGTCTAAACCTCCATCCAATGTTGTTGTCGTGTCCAATTATCCCATGTTTTCACCAATACCCTAGCCATAGGATGCTGTGAGGGACCTGCATGTTCTACTATAAATTGAAACGTCTAAACCTCCCATCCAATGTTGTTGTCGTGTCCAATTATCCCATGTTTTCACCAATACCATAGCCATAGGATGCTGTGAGGAACCTGCATGTTCTACTATAAATTGAAACGTCTAAACCTCCCATCCAATGTTGTTGTCGTGTCCAATTATCCCATGTTTTCACCAATACCATAGCCATAGGATGCTGTGAGGAACCTGCATGTTCTACTATAAATTGAAACGTCTAAACCTCCATCCAATGTTGTTGTCGTGTCCAATTATCCCATGTTTTCACCAATACCATAGCCATAGGTTGCTGTGAGGGACCTGCATGTTCTACTATAAATTGAAACGTCTAAACCTCCCATCCAATGTTGTTGTCGTGTCCAATTATCCCATGTTTTCACCAATACCATAGCCATAGGATGCTGTGAGGAACCTGCATGTTCTACTATAAATTGAAACGTCTAAACCTCCCATCCAATGTTGTTGTCGTGTCCAATTATCCCATGTTTTCACCAATACCATAGCCATAGGTTGCTGTGAGGAACCTGCATGTTCTACTATAAATTGAAACGTCTAAACCTCCCATCCAATGTTGTTGTCGTGTCCAATTATCCCATGTTTTCACCAATACCATAGCCATAGGTTGCTGTGAGGGACCTGCATGTTCTACTATAAATTGAAACGTCTAAACCTCCCATCCAATGTTGTTGTCGTGTCCAATTATCCCATGTTTTCACCAATACCATAGCCATAGGATGCTGTGAGGAACCTGCATGTTCTACTATAAATTGAAACGTCTAAACCTCCCATCCAATGTTGTTGTCGTGTCCAATTATCCCATGTTTTCACCAATACCATAGCCATAGGTTGCTGTGAGGAACCTGCATGTTCTACTATAAATTGAAACGTCTAAACCTCCCATCCAATGTTGTTGTCGTGTCCAATTATCCCATGTTTTCACCAATACCATAGCCATAGGTTGCTGTGAGGAACCTGCATGTTCTACTATAAATTGAAACGTCTAAACCTCCATCCAATGTTGTTGTCGTGTCCAATTATCCCATGTTTTCACCAATACCATAGCCATAGGTTGCTGTGAGGAACCTGCATGTTCTACTATAAATTGAAACGTCTAAACCTCCCATCCAATGTTGTTGTCGTGTCCAATTATCCCATGTTTTCACCAATACCATAGCCATAGGTTGCTGTGAGGAACCTGCATGTTCTACTATAAATTGAAACGTCTAAACCTCCCATCCAATGTTGTTGTCGTGTCCAATTATCCCATGTTTTCACCAATACCATAGCCATAGGATGCTGTGAGGAACCTGCATGTTCTACTATAAATTGAAACGTCTAAACCTCCCATCCAATGTTGTTGTCGTGTCCAATTATCCCATGTTTTCACCAATACCATAGCCATAGGTTGCTGTGAGGGACCTGCATGTTCTACTATAAATTGAAACGTCTAAACCTCCATCCAATGTTGTTGTCGTGTCCAATTATCCCATGTTTTCACCAATACCATAGCCATAGGATGCTGTGAGGAACCTGCATGTTCTACTATAAATTGAAACGTCTAAACCTCCCATCCAATGTTGTTGTCGTGTCCAATTATCCCATGTTTTCACCAATACCATAGCCATAGGATGCTGTGAGGAACCTGCATGTTCTACTATAAATTGAAACGTCTAAACCTCCCATCCAATGTTGTTGTCGTGTCCAATTATCCCATGTTTTCACCAATACCATAGCCATAGGTTGCTGTGAGGAACCTGCATGTTCTACTATAAATTGAAACGTCTAAACCTCCCATCCAATGTTGTTGTCGTGTCCAATTATCCCATGTTTTCACCAATACCATAGCCATAGGATGCTGTGAGGAACCTGCATGTTCTACTATAAATTGAAACGTCTAAACCTCCCATCCAATGTTGTTGTCGTGTCCAATTATCCCATGTTTTCACCAATACCATAGCCATAGGTTGCTGTGAGGGACCTGCATGTTCTACTATAAATTGAAACGTCTAAACCTCCCATCCAATGTTGTTGTCGTGTCCAATTATCCCATGTTTTCACCAATACCATAGCCATAGGATGCTGTGAGGAACCTGCATGTTCTACTATAAATTGAAACGTCTAAACCTCCCATCCAATGTTGTTGTCGTGTCCAATTATCCCATGTTTTCACCAATACCATAGCCATAGGATGCTGTGAGGAACCTGCATGTTCTACTATAAATTGAAACGTCTAAACCTCCCATCCAATGTTGTTGTCGTGTCCAATTATCCCATGTTTTCACCAATACCATAGCCATAGGATGCTGTGAGGAACCTGCATGTTCTACTATAAATTGAAACGTCTAAACCTCCCATCCAATGTTGTTGTCGTGTCCAATTATCCCATGTTTTCACCAATACCATAGCCATAGGATGCTGTGAGGAACCTGCATGTTCTACTATAAATTGAAACGTCTAAACCTCCCATCCAATGTTGTTGTCGTGTCCAATTATCCCATGTTTTCACCAATACCATAGCCATAGGATGCTGTGAGGAACCTGCATGTTCTACTATAAATTGAAACGTCTAAACCTCCCATCCAATGTTGTTGTCGTGTCCAATTATCCCATGTTTTCACCAATACCATAGCCATAGGTTGCTGTGAGGGACCTGCATGTTCTACTATAAATTGAAACGTCTAAACCTCCCATCCAATGTTGTTGTCGTGTCCAATTATCCCATGTTTTCACCAATACCATAGCCATAGGATGCTGTGAGGAACCTGCATGTTCTACTATAAATTGAAACGTCTAAACCTCCCATCCAATGTTGTTGTCGTGTCCAATTTATCCCATGTTTTCACCAATACCATAGCCATAGGATGCTGTGAGGAACCTGCATGTTCTACTATAAATTGAAACGTCTAAACCTCCATCCAATGTTGTTGTCGTGTCCAATTATCCCATGTTTTCACCAATACCATAGCCATAGGTTGCTGTGAGGAACCTGCATGTTCTACTATAAATTGAAACGTCTAAACCTCCCATCCAATGTTGTTGTCGTGTCCAATTATCCCATGTTTTCACCAATACCATAGCCATAGGTTGCTGTGAGGAACCTGCATGTTCTACTATAAATTGAAACGTCTAAACCTCCATCCAATGTTGTTGTCGTGTCCAATTATCCCATGTTTTCACCAATACCATAGCCATAGGTTGCTGTGAGGAACCTGCATGTTCTACTATAAATTGAAACGTCTAAACCTCCCATCCAATGTTGTTGTCGTGTCCAATTATCCCATGTTTTCACCAATACCATAGCCATAGGTTGTTGTGAGGAACCTGCATGTTCTACTATAAATTGAAACGTCTAAACCTCCATCCAATGTTGTTGTCGTGTCCAATTATCCCATGTTTTCACCAATACCATAGCCATAGGTTGCTGTGAGGAACCTGCATGTTCTACTATAAATTGAAACGTCTAAACCTCCCATCCAATGTTGTTGTCGTGTCCAATTATCCCATGTTTTCACCAATACCCTAGCCATAGGATGCTGTGAGGAACCTGCATGTTCTACTATAAATTGAAACGTCTAAACCTCCCATCCAATGTTGTTGTCGTGTCCAATTATCCCATGTTTTCACCAATACCATAGCCATAGGATGCTGTGAGGAACCTGCATGTTCTACTATAAATTGAAACGTCTAAACCTCCCATCCAATGTTGTTGTCGTGTCCAATTATCCCATGTTTTCACCAATACCATAGCCATAGGTTGCTGTGAGGAACCTGCATGTTCTACTATAAATTGAAACGTCTAAACCTCCCATCCAATGTTGTTGTCGTGTCCAATTATCCCATGTTTTCACCAATACCATAGCCATAGGTTGCTGTGAGGAACCTGCATGTTCTACTATAAATTGAAACGTCTAAACCTCCCATCCAATGTTGTTGTCGTGTCCAATTATCCCATGTTTTCACCAATACCATAGCCATAGGATGCTGTGAGGAACCTGCATGTTCTACTATAAATTGAAACGTCTAAACCTCCCATCCAATGTTGTTGTCGTGTCCAATTATCCCATGTTTTCACCAATACCATAGCCATAGGATGCTGTGAGGAACCTGCATGTTCTACTATAAATTGAAACGTCTAAACCTCCCATCCAATGTTGTTGTCGTGTCCAATTATCCATGTTTTCACCAATACCATAGCCATAGGATGCTGTGAGGAACCTGCATGTTCTACTATAAATTGAAACGTCTAAACCTCCCATCCAATGTTGTTGTCGTGTCCAATTATCCCATGTTTTCACCAATACCCTAGCCATAGGTTGCTGTGAGGGACCTGCATGTTCTACTATAAATTGAAACGTCTAAACCTCCCATCCAATGTTGTTGTCGTGTCCAATTATCCCATGTTTTCACCAATACCATAGCCATAGGTTGCTGTGAGGGACCTGCATGTTCTACTATAAATTGAAACGTCTAAACCTCCATCCAATGTTGTTGTCGTGTCCAATTATCCCATGTTTTCACCAATACCATAGCCATAGGATGCTGTGAGGAACCTGCATGTTCTACTATAAATTGAAACGTCTAAACCTCCATCCAATGTTGTTGTCGTGTCCAATTATCCCATGTTTTCACCAATACCCTAGCCATAGGATGCTGTGAGGAACCTGCATGTTCTACTATAATTGAAACGTCTAAACCTCCCATCCAATGTTGTTGTCGTGTCCAATTATCCCATGTTTTCACCAATACCATAGCCATAGGTTGCTGTGAGGGACCTGCATGTTCTACTATAAATTGAAACGTCTAAACCTCCCATCCAATGTTGTTGTCGTGTCCAATTATCCCATGTTTTCACCAATACCATAGCCATAGGTTGCTGTGAGGGACCTGCATGTTCTACTATAAATTGAAACGTCTAAACCTCCATCCAATGTTGTTGTCGTGTCCAATTATCCCACGTTTTCACCAATACCATAGCCATAGGTTGCTGTGAGGGACCTGCATGTTCTACTATAAATTGAAACGTCTAAACCTCCCATCCAATGTTGTTGTCGTGTCCAATTATCCCATGTTTTCACCAATACCATAGCCATAGGTTGCTGTGAGGGACCTGCATGTTCTACTATAAATTGAAACGTCTAAACCTCCCATCCAATGTTGTTGTCGTGTCCAATTATCCCATGTTTTCACCAATACCATAGCCATAGGTTGCTGTGAGGAACCTGCATGTTCTACTATAAATTGAAACGTCTAAACCTCCCATCCAATGTTGTTGTCGTGTCCAATTATCCCATGTTTTCACCAATACCATAGCCATAGGTTGCTGTGAGGGACCTGCATGTTCTACTATAAATTGAAACGTCTAAACCTCCCATCCAATGTTGTTGTCGTGTCCAATTATCCCACGTTTTCACCAATACCATAGCCATAGGTTGTTGTGAGGGACCTGCATGTTCTACTATAAATTGAAACGTCTAAACCTCCCATCCAATGTTGTTGTCGTGTCCAATTATCCCATGTTTTCACCAATACCATAGCCATAGGTTGCTGTGAGGGACCTGCATGTTCTACTATAAATTGAAACGTCTAAACCTCCCATCCAATGTTGTTGTCGTGTCCAATTATCCCATGTTTTCACCAATACCATAGCCATAGGTTGCTGTGAGGGACCTGCATGTTCTACTATAAATTGAAACGTCTAAACCTCCATCCAATGTTGTTGTCGTGTCCAATTATCCCATGTTTTCACCAATACCCTAGCCATAGGTTGCTATGAGGAACCTGCATGTTCTACTATAAATTGAAACGTCTAAACCTCCCATCCAATGTTGTTGTCGTGTCCAATTATCCCATGTTTTCACCAATACCATAGCCATAGGTTGCTGTGAGGAACCTGCATGTTCTACTATAAATTGAAACGTCTAAACCTCCCATCCAATGTTGTTGTCGTGTCCAATTATCCCATGTTTTCACCAATACCATAGCCATAGGTTGCTGTGAGGGACCTGCATGTTCTACTATAAATTGAAACGTCTAAACCTCCCATCCAATGTTGTTGTCGTGTCCAATTATCCCACGTTTTCACCAATACCATAGCCATAGGTTGCTGTGAGGGACCTGCATGTTCTACTATAAATTGAAACGTCTAAACCTCCATCCAATGTTGTTGTCGTGTCCAATTATCCCATGTTTTCACCAATACCATAGCCATAGGTTGCTGTGAGGGACCTGCATGTTCTACTATAAATTGAAACGTCTAAACCTCCCATCCAATGTTGTTGTCGTGTCCAATTATCCCATGTTTTCACCAATACCATAGCCATAGGTTGCTGTGAGGGACCTGCATGTTCTACTATAAATTGAAACGTCTAAACCTCCATCCAATGTTGTTGTCGTGTCCAATTATCCCATGTTTTCACCAATACCCTAGCCATAGGTTGCTATGAGGAACCTGCATGTTCTACTATAAATTGAAACGTCTAAACCTCCCATCCAATGTTGTTGTCGTGTCCAATTATCCCATGTTTTCACCAATACCATAGCCATAGGTTGCTTTGAGGAACCTGCATGTTCTACTATAAATTGAAACGTCTAAACCTCCCATCCAATGTTGTTGTCGTGTCCAATTATCCCATGTTTTCACCAATACCATAGCCATAGGTTGCTGTGAGGGACCTGCATGTTCTACTATAAATTGAAACGTCTAAACCTCCCATCCAATGTTGTTGTCGTGTCCAATTATCCCACGTTTTCACCAATACCATAGCCATAGGTTGCTGTGAGGGACCTGCATGTTCTACTATAAATTGAAACGTCTAAACCTCCATCCAATGTTGTTGTCGTGTCCAATTATCCCATGTTTTCACCAATACCCTAGCCATAGGTTGCTGTGAGGAACCTGCATGTTCTACTATAAATTGAAACGTCTAAACCTCCCATCCAATGTTGTTGTCGTGTCCAATTATCCCATGTTTTCACCAATACCATAGCCATAGGTTGCTGTGAGGAACCTGCATGTTCTACTATAAATTGAAACGTCTAAACCTCCCATCCAATGTTGTTGTCGTGTCCAATTATCCCATGTTTTCACCAATACCATAGCCATAGGTTGCTGTGAGGAACCTGCATGTTCTACTATAAATTGAAACGTCTAAACCTCCCATCCAATCTATGGGACATTAGTCTCTATCGTTGATGATCTGCGTGTTCCAGAACATTCAGCGGGAACACATCAATAACCTCATTATAAACATGACAGCGCGTACATGTGCGTGTGTGAATGCGTGGGTCAAATACTAAACAGGGGTGAAATCGATGAGGTATTTGGATGCTCTTACCATTAGAGAAGATCATTTTTGACAAACCATTTACCACATCGGAGGGAAGAAATCCGACCACACCAGTTCCCCCTGGATCCTTGGAATATTCGACCAAATTCTGGTCCAAGGTGACTAACGTGGTAACAGCACCCATTTTCCAACGACTGCTGTGATAGAGATGCATCTGAGGCTCTTCATTGGACACGACAACAACATTTACCACATCAAGACATCCTCCGTTATACATAAATACGTAAGTTTGTTTCTGTACATTGCGTTCCTGTTGAAGACTTCAAAATGTGGAATGGCTAAAAAGTATCGTAAATATTGAGGCTGCCTGGCCGGCATTCATATTCCTTGAAAATGAAGATACTTGGCCAGTAAATCTTTTTATTACCTCGACGTTTCGACAAAAATCTTTTGTCCTCGTCAGGAGCAAACAAAAATTAAACATTCAGCAAGGCGTTAAAAATCTTTCTATTTTTAACGCCTTGCTGAATGTTTAATTTTTGTTTGCTCCTGACGAGGACAAAATATTTTTGTCGAAACGTCGAGGTAATAAAAAGATTTACTGGCCGAAGTATCTTCATTTTCAAGAAAAAATGTTAAAAAGTAATTTCAATAAGATATTTGTCATCTCTGTGTGAGATATTTTTAGAAAAAAATATATACAAAATGTTTAAAACTATATATAATTGTTGGTAAAAGAAACTTATTGCGAGAAGATTTATTTTTCTATGTATTGTAGCGTAGATATCAAGTCTTTGTATATCAGAAGTTGTGAAAGTATTTATTGATGACGTCACGGCGACTAGTCGACAATTATTAACAAATCAACAAAACTATATACAGCTAGGGAATCTTGAACAAGCAAGCAAAGAGATATTTTAAAGATGATTTTATAAATACAGATTAATATATATTTTTATAATCTGTTGAATAATTTCATTGAATAAAATTAAATAATAAATTAATTCTTCGCCACAATATTATTTATTGCAATATTTTTCTTTATTTTTCAAAATAAAAGCAAAATATATATATATATATATATATATATATATATATAGTGTAGAAACTATATAACAAAATTATAACAGTGATTCTAATTTTAAAACTTAAGGAGCAAACTGATAATAATGATAACTTATATCAGTTAGATTTGATTAGATTAGCAAGCTAAATCTAAATTAATTATAATAATAAATAGTTATTTAATTTTATAGTCCAGTTTTGTATTAAGATTATCTTCACTATTATGATTATTTAAATTCAAATTATAAAATTTGTAAAATGTTATTAATTTGTAGATAGAGAGAGAAAAAAAAATCCTTTACTTCTACTACATCCTCAAGTTAATTATATATTTATAATTAATAACAATAAAAATTAACAAAGTAACGTCTATTACATCGGCTTTTACACGTCATTCAGACATACTCTAATCCTATATATAGAATAATCGAAGAGAGAATATATATAATAGTTAGAAAAAAGAGAGAAAGACAGAACCATGCACTTTTAATCAAACTAATAATAAGGAAAAAAAAAAAAGAGTTTTATAAAGAAGGTAGATAAGATTGTTAGTATATATATATTTTTTTTTTTTTATGATTTTATATTTTATCCTTTTTTTTTTAAGATTTTTAAAGGTTTTTTTATTTTATAATATGATTATAAATAGTTGTATTTAGTAATATATCTATAGTATGAATTAACATTTGTTATAAGTTTGGATATTATGTTTTGAAACCCTAATGGTAGACCAGACATACACAAAAGACTTTAAATTGAAATGAATTGGAAAAAGAGATCTGCTGGAACGGGGATCTTCAGATAAAATTCCAACGACATTTCACCCCTTCTTTATTATGTCATAGATCTCTTTTAAACCGGATTTTATGTGTTAATATTAAGTTGTTTCAGTGAAATATTTAAATGAACATATATAACAGATACAAGTGTTAACAAATTCAAACTGTAAACCTACCTCGGCCGCTGCGTCCTCCATTGTGAATATCTATTTCTGGCTGGCACATGTCGCGGGAGGGGAATGTCCCCCCACATTTCAAATTTAGACCATTTATTCAGAATTTTTTTGAACAACAAGAAAATTAAAGAAGATAGGAAAAATAGTTAAAGGAAGAAAGCTAAATTTTATAATCTTTACAGATAGTTATATCAAAATAACTGATTTAACACTTATTCATCTTTTAATATTCCTTTAAAAAGGCAAATTATAAGAGTTTAATAAAGCTATTAATTGTGCGAATTCATCTTTATTTAACTTCCATTTTCCTCCCCAGAAATTGGAGATTAAACAAAAATGAACTATATACTTTAACACTTTAAAAATCTTGTGAAAAAATCTTTTAATCAGTTATTTAATAAAAGTTTAATTAACTGTTAAAGATTATAAATTTGTATTAGTTAATATTAAGAGAAATTATAGAAAGTTGATTTCATAAATGGATATTTCCATTTATTTTTTTTTAATATTTTATAATTGATATACTGTTGAAATATTTTACTTGTTTGATACTAAATTTGTTTTTAATAAATTCCATGTTTAAATTTTTAACATCTTCTATGAAATTATCTAATATATTATTTATTCTATAAAATCTTAGAAACTGACCATAATATATACCTTTACAGCAATTTAATGATATATTAGAATTCATATTACAGTATTTTATAATATTGAAATTATAATTACTCTTTTTATTATAAACTCTAACAGCACTATTTGTAAGGTCTATATTCAAGTCTAAAAAGTTAACTTTTTTGTTTCTATAAATTTTTTCATTGTTCTTAAGTTTCAAGTATTTAGGATATATTTCAGGTATTAATTTTTTAAACAGTGGATTATTAAATATTATTATGTCATCTACATATCGGAATATTTGCCAATTAATATTATTTTGTAGAAAGTATTCTCTTTCGTACCAGAACAATATTAGATTTGCTAGTAACGGACTAGAAGAAGTACCCATGGGAACGCCTTCTGATTGAATATATATTTTATTTTTAAATTCTATATAGTTAAAATTTAAAAATGTTTCCAGTAGAGTTTTTGCTGTTTTAAGATCTAATTTAAATGTTTTATATCTGTTATGAATAATTTTAATGTAGAAAGTTTTGTCATTAATGAATTCATTAAATAAATTGGTTATTTTATTATTTAGATCTCTTAAATTTATTTTAGAATATAGGTCCTCAAAGTCAAATGTGTGTACTGTTTCAATGTTTGTCCAATTGTTCATTAAATAATTAATGATTTTTTTATTTGAGTCGATAAATTTATAATTATATTTATTAGTTAATTTATTTATAATAAATTGTAGTGTTGAGGCTAATTGTATATCAATATTTTTTATGACTGAATTTATACCAGATGTGATTGTTCTGAAAGAAATAGGTTTTTTGTGTAGTTTAGGAATTATATAGAACTTTGGTATGTTTGGATTTTTGTGGTTATTATAAATTTTTAGTGAATTTTCAACATTTTTGATGTCTTTTTTGATTTTTGTGCCTGTAGTTCTAGCAAAAGTGTATTTATGATTATTATCAATTTCCTTTTTTAGTATATCGTGGTATAGATTTTTACAAATTAAAGATAAATTATTGGGACATTTATCTATAGGAGTGATAATATAGTCCTTCTGTAAATTAATTATATTTTCTTTGAAAGAAGGAATGTCTGAATTGGGTTTTGTGTATTTAAGTGTATTATTATAATAATTTATAATTTCCTTTTTAATATTATGTTTCCATTCCAGAAAAGTAAATTCTGGAATACTGTATTTTATACTAGTTTTATTTATGAAAATATCTATATCTTTTAATATAGATTTAATTGTATTATTATAATTGTGTTTAATTTGAGGTATATATTTATACCCTTTATTTAAAATTTCTTGATATTCTGGATTTAAAAAAGAAAAGTTGCTAGTTAATATATGACCTGAGTACTTATATTTATCAATATAGTTGTTGCAATTACATTTAATTTTTTTAAAATTTGCCAAATTATTAATAAATTGGTTATAATTGCAAACTAAATTACCTATATTTTTATTGTATCTCCAGATTGTTTTAAAATTTAAATTTTTTATAGGGAAAAGATTATTGATGATTTGGTTATTAAAAATATCATTAAATTTAATATGATTAAATAAATTGTTATTAAATTTAATGATAATATTAATGTTATTGGTAGTTTGTTTAATTTTTCTGTATTTAAAGATGTCGTGTGTGATATCTATTAATCTGTTAGTCAGATTATGAATTTTAATATATTCTATGAGTTTGATAAATTTATTATTATTTAGTTTAAATAATGTTTTAATAAATTTATCGACGAAGTTGTTAGTGTACATTTGTTTTGGGTCCAGTAATTCTTCAAATTCAATGTAACCTAATTTATTTGTAGTTTTACCTCTAGTTTTATTAGGTTTAGTTTTAAATTCATTTTTTTTGTATTTGCAACTGATTTCATAGGTTGAAATTTCTTCTGTTTGTGGTTTGTATGTGTAGTTTAATTCGTCGTTAAGTCCATAAGGGAATAATGTGTTGTGTTTATAAATGTAGTTGTTTTCTAATAATAGTCGTTGTTTTTTGTTTTGACATATGTCTAGTATTTCTATCTTAAAGTTGTTAAAAGTATGTAATTGATTGTGTTCTTTCATATATATATTACCAATTGATTTTTTAGCGTGGTTTCTATGTAGGTTTATTCGTATATTTAATGGATTACAAGTTTGTCCTATATATGATAGTTGACAAATTTGGCATGTTAATTTATAAATAGTATTCACTAATTTACAACTAGTTGTTTGTAAAGTGTCATGGTTCTTAAGAGAGGGACAAGTTTGACAATTTTTTCTTAGGCAATTCTTAGCGAGTTTAAATTAACATAAAAGAGGTGCTAACACTAATATGTTTGTAGTTTTTTTTAGTTTTTTTAGTTTGTTATTCTTATGAATTTTTAAATATATTTTACTTAATTGTTTTTGTGGTGATAAATTTGTAATAAATTGAATAATTAATCTATAAATATATAGATATTACTGTTTGTTATCTGTTATATTTTTAAGAATAACTAATAAAAAAAACATCTTTAAACTAACTAAACAATGAAAAAAACAAAAGTTCTGAAATTATTTTTTCTAGAATTACTTTTATAATTTAATTTTTAATAATCAAACAATGAAAGATAATTAAAATTTGTATGAAGATTTATTTATATTAGAATATCTAATATAATTTAATTTGTATATTATGTTATATATAAAAAATATATCATAGAGCAAGCTCATATGAATTAATATAGTGTAGAAACTATATAACAAAATTATAACAGTGATTCTAATTTTAAAACTTAAGGAGCAAACTGATAATAATGATAACTTATATCAGTTAGATTTGATTAGATTAGCAAGCTAAATCTAAATTAATTATAATAATAAATAGTTATTTAATTTTATAGTCCAGTTTTGTATTAAGATTATCTTCACTATTATGATTATTTAAATTCAAATTATAAAATTTGTAAAATGTTATTAATTTGTAGATAGAGAGAGAAAAAAAAAATCCTTTACTTCTACTACATCCTCAAGTTAATTATATATTTATAATTAATAACAATAAAAATTAACAAAGTAACGTCTATTACATCGGCTTTTACACGTCATTCAGACATACTCTAAGTTGTAAATTAGTGAATACTATTTATAATTAACATGCCAAATTTGTCAACTATCATATATAGGACAAACTTGTAATCCATTAAATATACGAATAAACCTACATAGAAACCACGCTAAAAAATCAATTGGTAATATATATATGAAAGAACACAATCAATTACATACTTTTAACAACTTTAAGATAGAAATACTAGACATATGTCAAAACAAAAAACAACGACTATTATTAGAAAACAACTACATTTATAAACACAACACATTATTCCCTTATGGACTTAACGACGAATTAAACTACACATACAAACCACAAACAGAAGAAATTTCAACCTATGAAATCAGTTGCAAATACAAAAAAAAATGAATTTAAAACTAAACCTAATAAAACTAGAGGTAAAACTACAAATAAATTAGGTTACATTGAATTTGAAGAATTACTGGACCCAAAACAAATGTACACTAACAACTTCGTCGATAAATTTATTAAAACATTATTTAAACTAAATAATAATAAATTTATCAAACTCATAGAATATATTAAAATTCATAATCTGACTAACAGATTAATAGATATCACACACGACATCTTTAAATACAGAAAAATTAAACAAACTACCAATAACATTAATATTATCATTAAATTTAATAACAATTTATTTAATCATATTAAATTTAATGATATTTTTAATAACCAAATCATCAATAATCTTTTCCCTATAAAAAATTTAAATTTTAAAACAATCTGGAGATACAATAAAAATATAGGTAATTTAGTTTGCAATTATAACCAATTTATTAATAATTTGGCAAATTTTAAAAAAATTAAATGTAATTGCAACAACTATATTGATAAATATAAGTACTCAGGTCATATATTAACTAGCAACTTTTCTTTTTTAAATCCAGAATATCAAGAAATTTTAAATAAAGGGTATAAATATATACCTCAAATTAAACACAATTATAATAATACAATTAAATCTATATTAAAAGATATAGATATTTTCATAAATAAAACTAGTATAAAATACAGTATTCCAGAATTTACTTTTCTGGAATGGAAACATAATATTAAAAAGGAAATTATAAATTATTATAATAATACACTTAAATACACAAAACCCAATTCAGACATTCCTTCTTTCAAAGAAAATATAATTAATTTACAGAAGGACTATATTATCACTCCTATAGATAAATGTCCCAATAATTTATCTTTAATTTGTAAAAATCTATACCACGATATACTAAAAAAGGAAATTGATAATAATCATAAATACACTTTTGCTAGAACTACAGGCACAAAAATCAAAAAAGACATCAAAAATGTTGAAAATTCACTAAAAATTTATAATAACCACAAAAATCCAAACATACCAAAGTTCTATATAATTCCTAAACTACACAAAAAACCTATTTCTTTCAGAACAATCACATCTGGTATAAATTCAGTCATAAAAAATATTGATATACAATTAGCCTCAACACTACAATTTATTATAAATAAATTAACTAATAAATATAATTATAAATTTATCGACTCAAATAAAAAAATCATTAATTATTTAATGAACAATTGGACAAACATTGAAACAGTACACACATTTGACTTTGAGGACCTATATTCTAAAATAAATTTAAGAGATCTAAATAATAAAATAACCAATTTATTTAATGAATTCATTAATGACAAAACTTTCTACATTAAAATTATTCATAACAGATATAAAACATTTAAATTAGATCTTAAAACAGCAAAAACTCTACTGGAAACATTTTTAAATTTTAACTATATAGAATTTAAAAATAAAATATATATTCAATCAGAAGGCGTTCCCATGGGTACTTCTTCTAGTCCGTTACTAGCAAATCTAATATTGTTCTGGTACGAAAGAGAATACTTTCTACAAAATAATATTAATTGGCAAATATTCCGATATGTAGATGACATAATAATATTTAATAATCCACTGTTTAAAAAATTAATACCTGAAATATATCCTAAATACTTGAAACTTAAGAACAATGAAAAAATTTATAGAAACAAAAAAGTTAACTTTTTAGACTTGAATATAGACCTTACAAATAGTGCTGTTAGAGTTTATAATAAAAAGAGTAATTATAATTTCAATATTATAAAATACTGTAATATGAATTCTAATATATCATTAAATTGCTGTAAAGGTATATATTATGGTCAGTTTCTAAGATTTTATAGAATAAATAATATATTAGATAATTTCATAGAAGATGTTAAAAATTTAAACATGGAATTTATTAAAAACAAATTTAGTATCAAACAAGTAAAATATTTCAACAGTATATCAATTATAAAATATTTAAAAAAAAATAAATGGAAATATCCATTTATGAAATCAACTTTCTATAATTTCTCTTAATATTAACTAATACAAATTTATAATCTTTAACAGTTAATTAAACTTTTATTAAATAACTGATTAAAAGATTTTTTCACAAGATTTTTAAAGTGTTAAAGTATATAGTTCATTTTTGTTTAATCTCCAATTTCTGGGGAGGAAAATGGAAGTTAAATAAAGATGAATTCGCACAATTAATAGCTTTATTAAACTCTTATAATTTGCCTTTTTAAAGGAATATTAAAAGATGAATAAGTGTTAAATCAGTTATTTTGATATAACTATCTGTAAAGATTATAAAATTTAGCTTTCTTCCTTTAACTATTTTTCCTATCTTCTTTAATTTTCTTGTTGTTCAAAAAAATTCTGAATAAATGGTCTAAATTTGAAATGTGGGGGGACATTCCCCTCCCGCGACATGTGCCAGCCAGAAATAGATATTCACAATGGAGGACGCAGCGGCCGAGGTAGGTTTACAGTTTGAATTTGTTAACACTTGTATCTGTTATATATGTTCATTTAAATATTTCACTGAAACAACTTAATATTAACACATAAAATCCGGTTTAAAAGAGATCTATGACATAATAAAGAAGGGGTGAAATGTCGTTGGAATTTTATCTGAAGATCCCCGTTCCAGCAGATCTCTTTTTCCAATTCATTTCAATTTAAAGTCTTTTGTGTATGTCTGGTCTACCATTAGGGTTTCAAAACATAATATCCAAACTTATAACAAATGTTAATTCATACTATAGATATATTACTAAATACAACTATTTATAATCATATTATAAAATAAAAAACCTTTAAAAATCTTTTAAAAAAAAAGGATAAAATATAAAATCATAAAAAAAAAATATATATATATACTAACAATCTTATCTACCTTCTTTATAAAACTCTTTTTTTTTTTCCTTATTATTAGTTTGATTAAAAGTGCATGGTTCTGTCTTTCTCTCTTTTTTCTAACTATTATATATATTCTCTCTTCGATTATTCTATATATAGGATTAGAGTATGTCTGAATGACGTGTAAAAGCCGATGTAATAGACGTTACTTTGTTAATTTTTATTGTTATTAATTATAAATATATAATTAACTTGAGGATGTAGTAGAAGTAAAGGATTTTTTTTTTTTCTCTCTCTATCTACAAATTAATAACATTTTACAAATTTTATAATTTGAATTTAAATAATCATAATAGTGAAGATAATCTTAATACAAAACTGGACTATAAAATTAAATAACTATTTATTATTATATATATATATATATATATATATATTATCCCTAGTACAAACCTGGTACAAGCCTTGATAATCATGGTGGATAGTTAGCGGCTGCTTTTACTGTAAGTGCACCACATGTCTACACATGTGAAAAGCAGTTCGTCTTTGCACTTACAAATATGCCACAACTTCGTTTGTTTACTTGCACTCGTTGGTGAAGTTGGATTTTGCAAGAATCGGAGGCCATTGGAGCATTTTTTTCTTTTTTTAATTAGAAAAAAAAAGTGCCCAATGCGAGATTCGATTCAGGGTGGTAGCGGTCGAAACCCCATAAAAGCAAAATATGTATTAATATGTCCATTCTTTTAAAAGGTCATAGACACACAAATCGTATGCTTCAATAACCTATTTTAACTTGATAGAAGAATGTTACATACATACATAAAGCCATTAGTAAGACATATAGTCTTTTACATGACTTCACCACGGAATATTTAAAGAAAAATAGTGAATAAAAGCTATTCACATATATTGATAACAATACAGATGATATATAGACGCAAATCTAACTAAAACGTACTCCCTACTAAATGTATTTTAAGTTGTTATTGTTGTCCTGTCCAATGAAGAGCCTCAGATGTCTCCTTGCATTTCTATCACAGCAGCAGCAATGTCCACTATCTTGGGTGTGTAAAGCTGCTGCTCGGGTTCTATGTCAATTTTCTGCAAGGCTGCAGCCATTGCTGGGCATGAGAATATGTGGGTAGGTGTTAGTTCCACACCAGGACAGTTGTTGCATGTCCTATAGCAAGCATGTCAAACTCGCGGCCCGCGGGCCTCATGCGGCCCACAACGAATAAATTTGCGGCCCACCAGACAATATATTTTAATAAAAAAAATTTTATAAATTAAAAAAAAAATTAATAAAAATTTGTAGCCTAGGGAGAAAATATTAACTTTACTTTCTTTTTTCTTATTAGTATTTTTTTAAAATAAACCTACATAAATGTTACTATAAGAATTTAATTACTTGTTTTCTTTTTTTGCGGCCCACATAATCTTACTACTTTTTTATTTGGCCCGTGTTAGGATTTGAGTTTGACATGCTTGTCCTATAGGTTCTTGTGCCATATGGATGTATTTTCATTCCTTTATAGTGTTTGTTCTGAGTCTTGTTATATTTTTATTAATTATAGTATTTTGTGTGCTATCAATATATGATTTTATAGGATACTTACCTAAATATTTTATACATTTTTGACTATGCTTATTTTTCATATAAGTCATCACAATCTACTTTTGCAGCTATATTGTATGATAGAATAAATTATATGAGAGGGCTTGTCTCATCAGTGGTGAACCCTCTCAGTGGTTTCGTTAATTTCTTCTATAGACCTTTCTGTTATTGTAATGTACTGGTTTCTTATATATCGTTTGTTTGTATTTTCAAAGGAAAGCATGTTAAAGGTATTAGGCACATAAATATACTATCGTTAATGGTACTTTAATGTGTTGCAAATAAATATTTGCTATGATTGTTAGCTATTATATATATAGTCACGACCGTCTTTCCTCATCGGCCTCTGTCACGGATGCGCGCGCACAGGGAGGTCACGTGCTCGCCGGCAGCCAATAAAAATAAAAAATAAAAAAACTCCCTCGAGCCGGATTTGAACCAGCGACCTAAGGATCGCCGTTGTAACATCTACAGTCGGGTAAAACACGGGCGTTGCCCGGGTCATTCGGCTATAAAACTTATAACAAATAAATTTATTTGCAATGTGTTTCAATAATATCATCAAATATTATCTCTACAGACCTTACTGCAATGATATAAGTATTGAAGGTATTTTTCATTCAATAACTTATATCACTTACTGGCAATGTGTTTATTTTCAATAATATCATCAAATATTATCTCTACAGACCTTACTGTAATGATATAAGTTATTGAATGAAAAAGTCATTCAATAACTTATATCATTACAGTAAGGTCTGTAGAGATAATATTGATGATATTATTGAAAATAAACACATTGCCAGTAAATTTATTTGTTACAAGTTTTATCAATAGATGGCAATTTAACTTATAAATTATCAGTTATGGAATGGATAATTCGTATTCTGTATAAAATCACTCAAGTATTCTTCAAAGAAGACAATCATGCTTCAAAGAAGACAATCATGCTTCAAAGAAGACAATCATGCTTCAAAGAAGACAATCATGCTTCAAAGAAGACAACCATGCTTCAAAGAAGACAATCATGCTTCAAAGAAGACAATCATGCTTCAAAGAAGACAATCATACTTCAAAGAAGACAATCATGCTTCAAAGAAGACAATCATGCTTCAAAGAAGACAATCATGCTTCAAAGAAGACAATCATGCTTCAAAGAAGACAATCATGCTTCAACAATTATATCTTTCACTAAATATAATAGTCTAGCGAGAGAGGGGTGTGAACATGTTGAGAAAACCTTCGCTTCATCAGCAAAATTGACTCTCCCAGATGTTTCACCAGATTTTTTTAGGCACTAGGTTTTTTTTATGTATTGTATTCAAAACTATACATTAGCCAACTGGAAAAAACAATAGTTATGTAATCATTCAATTAGAGAGGCATCTGTGCATTTAATGGTGATTCACACTTTTCCCAAAGTTTGGCGCAGAAGTGATTCTCATTTATTGTGTTTTTTAATTGAAAGCTGTCGACACACAAAGAGATGGCTGGAGAGGTATTGGCAAAAAAATATATTTATAACCGATCGTCACTATACCTGGGCTAAGGGGATATGATTATTGATGCAGAAATGAGTCCACCAGCCTTAGATGACGACATTTTAAAGATACTTGTAAATACGTCTGTTAGCATCAGTTAGCATCTTAACGGCGTTTTATGTTTCTATGTACTCCAGTAGAAGGGCAGAGATGCCCGAAAGCTCAAGATTGCGTTTAATAAAGATTAAAAAAAAAACTCATCTCCAGAAACCTGTAGCATTTGTTTGGAATACGTAATGAGAGCAAAATCAAAAGACGAGTTACAATATAAGCTTCTTTATTAAATACTAGCCGAATGACCCGGGCAACGCCCGGGTTTTACCCGATTAAATGTTTTTATTCAAATACTATGCGTTACAATTATAAATTGGCGCCGTGGATGTCACTCTTGTGAAACGTCCCGCTCCAAACTTTGTGTCTGAGAAGCGATATTTTTATAGAAAGATGATCTGGCTTTTGTTTTCTGCTCGAATGAATGTTTTTCTGTTAGAATTTTGTTCCTGCGTACAAAATAATGAACTGGTTTCACCCGTGGTCTCTTCTTTTTGGAATTTTTCCCGATATAATTTGTATCTGATAATCAAACATGATACAGCAATATCGTCATCATCATTTTCTGACTAAAAATATATAGTTTTAATAATTGATTTATATATATTTTTAAATAGCCTATCGTCTTCCCCGTATTTTTTTACCTATGTATGGGGATTTTGGTTTGAATTAGTGAACTACTGCGAATTTGTATACCGGACATACAAACAAACATACAAACATTCATTTTTATACGAGTACATATAGATTTGTCAGGTTTTTGAGTGTTAACTCATCTTCGGGCTTGATACACAGATAACGTTCGAAAGTATGCCGAATATTTAATAAAGAAGCACATTGTAACTCGTCTTTTGACTTTACAATCATTAGATAGAGGCAGGCTGTACATATGATGTTAACCACAACCTACGTCAGAAGCAGCTGTTCAAAAACAGAACACGGAAGTCTATAAACATCTCTAGTAAGGAACAACAGTAGTTATCAGTTATTATAAATATTCGCATAGAAAATATATTAATAGAAAAAATCATACTTAACACACACACACATACACAAGCCTTTATTAGAACACTAGACGAATGGCCCGGGCAACGCCCGGGTTTTACCCGAGTGCGTATATATTTTAAAAACGTTTTAATTCAAATACTATTCGTTACAATTATAAATTGGCGCCATGGATGTCACTCTTGTGAAACGTCCCGTTCCAAACTGTGTGTTTTTAAAATGTTTTAATTAAAATACTATTCGTTACAATTATAAATTGGCGCCGTGGATGTCTCTCTTGTGAAACGTCCCGCCCCAAACTGTGTGTGTCTTGAAAATATAAAAATAAAAATGTGAATTTTCATAAAGATTTCATCATGTCGATTTTTTTTTTTCATTTCACCTACTAAATCGATAGAGATAATTACATTTGCAACATGAACTTAGGTATATTGACTAAATAGAAAACTGCATAGTAATAAAGATTATTTTTTAAAGGCACCATATCGTTTTTTTTTTTCAATAAAATCGAAACAAAAATTAACGATAAATAACGATAATTGCCTTAAAAAGAAATTGCCTTAAAAAAAAATAAACATTCGCGGTGATTTTGTCTTGCATTCGTTTATACAATTATTATATACGAATGACCCGGGCAACGCCCGGGTTTTGCCCGATTAAATGCTTTTATTCAAATACTATTCGTTACAATTATAAATTGGCGCCGTGGATGTCATTCTTGTATAATATATAAATGAGTTTTAAAAATTGTAAAAAAAAAAAAAAAATGCATCGGCCGGGAATCGAACCCGGGCCGCCCGCGTGGCAGGCGAGCATTCTACCACTGAACCACCGATGGTTATGTAAAATCCCATCCGTGAGCTTCAAACAGACAAACAGACAGAATAAGGCAAATATATAAGTAGATTCTCTGTCTTATACAGACGATTCTCCTGTGAGAAATGGATCTAAAAAGAAATGAGAAGCAGGGGAAAAAACTGAATCCTCGCTCAGAAAAGAGAAAAAGAAGAAAAGGAAAGAATATCTATGTACAAAAGTTGAGACTATATACATCGTTTTTCGTGCATATAACACAGTGAAAAAGTAGACTATTGAGTAAATCGTTGCATCTTTTGAAGAAAAAAATATTTCCACACAGTTCAGTTACTTTGTTAGGTCATTTTTCCTCCTTGCAGTCTTCAAAAAATTAAAGAATTTTAAAATAACTGACCCATTATCCATCAAGTCTGAAAAAAAAATCATACTTAACACTCTTTGTATATGATCTCTGGACCACTATTTACACATTCCTAATCCTGTTGCATATAAGCTATGCACAACGTAGACACAGTATGTATGTAAGGTCATATTTTATGCATTCTGTACAATTTACACCATTCGAAGGACCATAAGGTTCGAAAGTTCGATAAAGGAATCTTCTCGCCCTTCGCACTTTTTCTCGTAAAGCGACTATCAGTACTTTGGTAAAATGAATGTCTCCAATACTGTAAGCCCGACTGAGGCAGTTTTAATGGATACAGTACTGTGTGTGGGAGTATCCCAGTGTATAAGGAAACTGCGTTTTGGATTGTGAGCTGAAACTGAGCACAAGTGTTGGATAGTGAGTGGTCCATGCTGTTACTTCCGCGTGTCGCGGCGGAGGCAGAAGACATCGTGAGAACCGGCTGAATGACTCACGCCGGCGAGTGAATGAGGGGAGTTTTTTATGTTCTTGGCGGCGTCCTTGACATTCCGCATCTGGTCGGGTTGGGTTAGCTGCCAGCCAGTGCTCAGACGGCTATGTGAGCTGAACGGGGGTCGCTGGGGTCGTGTTGGATTAACTGCCAGCTAGTGCTCAGACGGCTATGTGAGCTGAACGGGGGTCGTGTTGGGTTAACTGCTTCTTCCAACCAGTGCTCAGACGGCTATGTGAGCTGAACGGGGGTCGCTGAGGTCGTGTTGGGTTAACTGCTTCTTCTAGCCAGTGCTCAGACGGCTATGTGAGCTAACGGGGGTCGCTGGGGTCGTGTTGGGTTAACTGCCAGCTAGTGCTCAGACGGCTATGTGAGCTGAACGGGGGTCGTGTTGGGTTAACTGCTTCTTCTAGCCAGTGCTCAGACGGCTATGTGAGCTGAACGGGGGTCGCTGGGGTCGTGTTGGGTTAACTGCTTCTTCCAACCAGTGCTCAGACGGCTATGTGAGCTGAACGGGGGTCGCTGAGGTCGTGTTGGGTTAACTGCTTCTTCTAGCCAGTGCTCAGACGGCTATGTGAGCTGAGCGAAGGTCGCCCAGCTCTGAGGTTGAATACAAGACCATCTTGTCGCTAATCAGTTGTAAAGACGTAAAGCCTAGAGAAGAGCTAGCAATTTTTCAATAAAAAAGAGGCGTTGTGCTTAACGTCTTAGATTACTTTCAAAACAAATCTTATAAGAACTTTCTCTTTGTTCTAGAGCAAGAGAATACATTGCGAGTTCTAAAGACATGGCAAACTGAGTAAATGGAAGAGCTATAAACTGATGAAGACATTCTACTTACATCTGTGGCAGTGTTATATGGTACGCTTGCATCTGGATTGACATCAAAATTGAAGTCAGCTATAATGAAGTTAATGGTCACTTTCCTTCTTTAATATTCACAGCTTAAAATTTATATCAGAGACACATTTTCTGGAATATAGGGCATGTTTATTGGTGTAAAAAAACTTTTAAAAAAATAGAAATTCAGATGACACACACACACATCGCAGTTGTTTCAAGAAAGAGAAATGACATATAAAAACTCGTTATACACAAGTACAAACAGAATTCAAAGTTTGAAGGATATTAATGGAATAACACAATAACCATGGATTTCAATAAAATTACACCTAAAGAATGCAAAATAAATATTGATGGCATAGAAATTGAACGAAAAAAATCCTTTGCTTATCTTGGAAGCATTATATATGAGAATAAAAGATGGGGAAAGACGATGTCGATGTCAGATTTGCAAAGACAAAAGATGCTTTTTGGAGAAATAAAAAAAAATCTAAGAGAATATTTAAATAGGCAATGAAGAAAGGGATGCGTAATGGTTATGTTTGGTCAGGTTTCCCATATTTATACGAGGCTTAGACAATAGCCAAAGAAGTGAAGCGGAAAATTAACTATTTGTCATCTGCTCGATGTGCTAGAAGAACTCTCAATATCAAATTGACAGATAGAATTACAAACAAGGATGTTTTAGAATATCTCATGGAGAGTATGGCCTTCTAGAGGAAATACTCTAAAGGAAATAGAAGTTTGCAGGATATGTACTGAAGATCATCTATTAATCATACTAAAGGAATACTACATCTTTAAAAATGAAACGAGAGATTGACCAAGGAAGGAATGGTTCGATATTCTAATAGAATGATCTGGAATCAGAAGATAAACAAAGAAGATATATATCAGGACCTCAAACCACCACTTCTTGATTTTTCAGGAAGCCTCTAAGACCAGACTTTTTGGTCGTTGAGGTACAGCTTGCGCCTGTCGAGCCTGACACGTACATGGTTTACTTTTCTTAGTTTATAAGTAAATAAAACAAAGCATCAAGGGCTGCGTTTCTTTATTAAAATAAATATATACGAGCTTTCGGGCACATACGCCCTTCTACAGGAATTAATAAAACAGTAATCCAACTAGTTTGAAATAAGATTTGTTTATAAATTTAACGTGCATATCCACGATACACGTGCATTTCAACTTGCAAGGTATCCCATCAGACATGTCTGATGGGATACCTTGCAAGTTGAAATGCACGTGTATCGTGGATATGCACGTTAAATTTATAAACAAATCTTATTTCAAACTAGTTGGATTACTGTTTTATTAATTCCTGTAGAAGGGCGTATGTGCCCGAAAGCTCGTATATATTTATTTTAATAAAGAAACGCAGCCCTTGATGCTTTGTTTTATTTACTTATAAATCGTACAGGGCTTTTTCAATTGATATTTTCTTAGTTTAATTTTACTGGGTTGGCTAATAAGATGTAATAAACTTGAATCGAGGGGTTCAAAAAGAGGCTACCCATCCTGAAGAAGTACATTGGGAAGCTGCCGAGTTGGAAGCTCTGTGTGTCATCCAGTTGCTCATGGCCCGGCTGGAACACCCCAAATATCTCATCTGCGCCCTCTTCCCGCTGATTGAAGAGGAGGACGTGGTGAGTGAGGACTCCTACAAGTGGAAGAACTGCAGCGAGCTACTGGACAACGAGGGCCGCATCATGGCGCTAATGTCTTCCCAATGATTCTTCTCCAGGAAGAATATAAATAGAACAAACCACCATTATGTAATAAACTTAAATCAAGGTTTAATTTATAATTATTCCAATAGATGACGCTCTGCCATCTAAAAATACTCATTTGAGCGGACAGGAGAAACCAATTTATGCATATACACTTCTGTTCTGATTTAAAATTCCCATCATCGATTCCACCACAACTTCGGGGGTACTTCTATGGAATTCTCAAGAAATACTAAGGGTTCAATGAATCAAAAAGAATTCAATAAAACCCAATCAAGAGTGGTGTGAACTTACCGGAAAGTTAGTTTATACGTCTGAATTGGACAGGAAAGTATTGGCTTTGTGGGCGAACAATCTGTGCGATATTGAATACCAAATTTTCCGTCCGAGACATCAAATGGGGGCTGAGTCATACCCTCCACTTTTTACAACCCGCTGTCGCCTTGTGGAAAGAGAGGCAAGGCCCTCTGAGAACGAGTTTTTCAATTTTCCTCAATCGAAACCTGCCTGACGCTTCTTTCTATTACAATTTGGTAGAGGAAAGGTAAAAAGTGGTGTTCGAGAGGATGACATTGTTGTGTCTAAACTTGTGGGTCTCTTCTATACTATTACACATACAAATTTGGCAAATCAAAAATTCGATGGTACGAATTGATCATTATTATTGCTATTCGATATTTACGGAATATTACCACATGGTTAATCAGCCTTGGTTTCTTTGCAGAAAATAGGTTGGGCATCACATTGTTAATATTATAATTTATTAGTATTAAAATATTTGAAAATCATAGAGTCCTTAGTCCCATGAGACCCGATTGGTTTCCTAACCTTAGTTAGATCAGCATATAGAGAATATTCAAATACAAATGTTTTTCTACACCATTTCATCTTAATATAAAATCGCCGGTTTCAATCAAAATATTTCAAAACAATTCAGCGCCACGTTTCTTTTATTAAAATCAGAGCATTCTAAAATATACAATACTACATATGTTTGTTAAAGAGATAGGTAGTTTCTCGTCTTACTAGAGATGGCCAGAATGTTGGACTTCAAGATGCAGATTTGTTATTTATTAGAATACACACAAAAAAATGCCTACTTGATAGGATCCTTTGATCAACGTGGTAATTGAAGATACATTGTCACTTAATCTTTTGATTTTATTTGGAACGCCTCACGATTTTGCGTGTCATCCTTGCACAGGGGCCATGCTAATATCTTTATCCTTCCAATTTTAGTAGTTGTACCGCCGAACAAGAAAGTACCTCTTTTGATTAAATGAAATGTCGATGAAATGGCCTATAAGCCTACATGTCGTATATTAAGAATCAATGTATCTTATAGGAATTCTTACATTAAAATGACCCCTGTGTATGTATAAAAGAGTGTAGGAAAGTTCAAAATAAGTTAAGCCTCTCTAGACCACATTGACTGACACAACAATTTTCCTTCTTACAGAGAGGTCATTAAAACGGCTCTTCAATTCTTGAACTCAGGCCTGAGAAGAGCATTAAAAAAACCCGGATTCAATCATTAGGAGCCAGATCTCTCCCACGCCGTCAGTCCGACCTTTGCTGGACCCTTGTAGACTCTTGCTCCGGACTCAACAAAAAACTTTCAGTCTTATACAGATTCTCCTCGTAGAAATGTAGGGTACATGCAGGAGTAATAGTAATACTACCAGTAATAAGCATTGTTATTATATTTTTTTAAGCTAATCACATAAAGGTAATATGAAATATATATACAGGAAAACTCTTAATTAAGACAATCAAGTAATAGATTAATCTGGGTAAATCCGAGGAAAAGGGAGAAAATACAATGTATATATAAATAAATAATATTGTAATTGATATATGATACATAAGCCTTTACTATTATTTTTCGTCCTAATAAAAATTCCTCAGCTGATGAATGAAGGTTATAAAGATTTTAAACGTAACTTTTTACAGTGATCCGGACTCCAGTGTGCCTCCTGTATGCGCCCTTACAACTCCCCACCTTAACTGAAACTCAATTCACTTCATACATTTAACACACACAAATCCTTTATTAAGACACCATACAGATTCTACTCTCTCATTGCCTGCTTGCATCATACATTTAACATTTGGACTCTACTTGTTGGAACGCTTCGCGATTTTGCGTGTCATCCTTGCGCAGGGGCTATGTTAATCTTCTCTGTATCGTTCCAATTTTACTTGTTAGATGGACACAACTCTAGGTTTTCTCTCCTTATTGTACGCAGCTGGAATTGGACTTAAACATGAAATGGTCCAATTATGTATAATTTACATCTACTGCCTCATACAAAGAAGCAAAGTCTACATTAGCTATATCTCTAGGCTTATTCCTTATCAAAACTAAATAGCCATTTTAGAAAATACACTGCGTGACATTGAAAATGGAACACCAAGAAATAGTGGCCAGAAAATTATGCAAATTTCAGGGTAGACGCGCCTAACCGAGTTATGCAAATGATGTAAAATGCGCAGCTCTCGTGCGCACATGGAGTAAGATATAAGGGAAGGAACTTGCAGAAAGGACAGTATTCGTGTCGTTATTTCTTCAAGGAAAATCATTGTAGAAATTTTGTTCTTGTGTCAAAAGACACGTGTAATAACAGAGAATGCCAGGTCATCGTAAACGAAGGCATTTCAAGCAGACAGACGCTTTTACGAGGGGCATGGTGATCGGACTGAAAAGGGCAGGTTGGTCCATACGTCAAATCGCAGCTGATACACACTTTGGTGCGTCCACGGTGCACCGACTGTGGAGAAGATGGTTGGAACAAGGAAATGTGGCAATTTATAGGAATGTCGGTGCAACCAGAGTGACGTCAGCACGTGTGGATCGGCGTATCCTTCGACAAGCAGTGGCGGCCCCACAAGCCACTTGTACCGCCATCCTGCAACATGTGCAAGACACCCTAGATCATTCCATCTCGACCAGAACCATTTCCCGTCGATTGGTTGCTAATGGCTTGCACTCATGCCGTCCGCTAAGAAGACTGCCGACCCCACCGAATAGGCGCCAACGTTTGGAATGGTGCCGGGCTAGATCGACGTGGATGACGGAATGGCACAGGGTCGTGTTCTCAGATGAGTCTCGTTTCTGCTTGTCCAGTGATAGTCGCCGTGTACGCGTGTGGCGTCGACGTGGAGAAAGGTCCAATCCGGCAGCAATTGTGGAACGCCCCACCGTGCGACAACGTGGAATCATGGTTTGGGGCGCAATCGCGTATGATTCCAGGTCACCTTTACTTCGTATTCAGGGCACTATGACGGCCCAACGATACGTTGATGATGTGCTGCGACCGGTGACACTCCCCTACCTTCAGGGGGTACCCAATGCCCTTTATCACACACACACACACACACAAAAGCCTTTATTAAGACACACAGGTCTTACAGAGGATTCTCCTTGAGGTTACAAAACGGAGAAAGTGGAAAATAAAAATGGTGAAAGAATATATACATATGGTAAATATATACAGATTATTAAAACGAAAATCACGAAATTTCTCTTTAATGGCTTATAAAATGCTAAAAATGAAGAGAAAAAGTTTTCTTTATTAAAATATATATGTTACAAGCTTTCGGGCACCAAGCCCTTCTACCTGCCATTATACCTGTAGAAGGGCTTGGTGCCCGAAAGCTTGTAACATATATATTTTAATAAAGAAAACTTTTTCTCTTCATTTTTAGCATTTTATATACAGATTATAAGAAAGAATAAAGAAATAAGAAGAATTTTAAAAAATAAATAAATTAAATTAAAAATTTTTGGAAATATGGATGGGAGAAGTGGAGAGCGAAAACAATGCCCTTTATCAGCAGGATAACGCCCGACCGCACACTGCTCGCATTAGCCAACAAGCTCTGCAAGATGTACAGATGCTTCCCTGGCCACCGTACTCTCCTGATCTCTCACCAATCGAGCACGTCTGGGACATCATTGGACGCCGTTTGCATGCCTTGCCACAGCCGCGTTCAGAAGACGAACTGTGGCAAATGGTTGAGAGGGAATGGAGAGCCATCCCTCAGGACGCCATCCGTACTCTGATTGACTCTCTACCTAGACGTGTTGCTGCGTGCATCGCCGTCCGCGGTGGTCCTACTTGCTACTAAGCCGACGCCGTTCTCGCTCTGTATTATGACTAGCATTTTGAAATAAAGATCACTTATTGTTCGTCCCTGTCTCTCTCTGTCTGCCGAGTTTCATCACTTTCTGGCCACTATTTCTTGGTGTTCCATTTTCAATGTCACGCAGTGTATATTTACAGGGGTGGAATTTTATTTGGATCATATTGATGTGAATTTTGGAGTGTCTGGTTTGACAAAATCTAGTCAAAGTAAAGGAATCATATATGTCAATATTTTTATCAAAATCATCTACATACAGGGCCTAGCAACAGAACAAATTCAAGAAAGGCCATTGTTAGTCAATTTTGTAGAAAAAGTTTGAATGACATGCTATCTCAAGGAATAATAACCTTTGACGATAAAATAGAAAAAGAAAAAACGCATAAAATAGAGGTTAAACTATGCTTTTCCTTTTTTATATCAATTAATTTCCTACCAGAAGAATATTGAGCACTTCATGACAAGATCTAAAGTCAAATTTAAATTTACAACTAGTGAAGAGTCTCATGGGAATGTTCATCCTTGGATGATCTTGATTGTGGACAACATCTGAAGTTTCAATCAAAATTCTCTTTGTCGTGGTTTTCCTTCAAGCTCTTCGTCACAATTTATTTCATCGAAACTGGTCAAATTATATTATATACCGAATATATCAATCAATATTTCTTCAGCGAGTGATATTTGAAAGGAGGGCTTCCATTGCTATGAATCTCAATATATCTACGTTCTCAATTTGGATGAAAATCTTTCAATTTTGATTAAATATTTTACCGATCTAGGAACTTTTCAATTACTTAACTATGTGGTTGAACTCTTTGGGGACGGTGGAAGTTTTGATCCCAAGTTATCAATTGATGGATTCAGGAATTTTTTGAGAGAACTTAGAATTATTTTAAATTTCTTTAATAAGAAACATTCATGAAATACTTCCAGTCTTTGAGCTAAAGCCATTGTAAATCTCTTGTTAGAATCCCTCGTATTTTAACAACTAAAAAGTGTGATTCAGTTTAAGAGGATTATTGTGGTTTATCGAAGCAAATGAAAGTTAAGAAGTAACCATGGTGGTATGTCGCCGCGGGGTTACCTATAGAAAGGATCGATATAGTACATCGCCGCGGATTAAACTCAAGAAACGATCGTTTTTACACATTGCCGCCGGACAAACTCAAGACTTGATCCATATAAAACATGCCGCAGATAAAACTCTCGTTATAATACAACTCTGCGGAGGTTCAACTCAAGAAATGATCGTTACAATACATCTCCGCGGTGGTTCAACTCAAGGAATGAATCGTTACAATACATCTCCGCGGAGGTTCAGCTCAAGAAATGATTGCTGTAATATATCTCCGCGGTGGTTCAACTCAAGAAATGATCGTTACAATACATCTCCGCGGAGGTTCAACTCAAGAAACGATCGTTACAATACATCTCCGCGGAGGTTCAACTTAAGAAATGATCGTTACAATACATCTCCGCGGAGGTTCAACTCAAGAAACGATCGTTACAATACATCTCCGCGGAGGTTCAACTCAAGAAATGATCGTTACAATACATCTCCGCGGAGGTTCAGCTCAAGAAATGATCGCTGTAATATATCTCCGCGGTGGTTCAACTCAAGAAATGATCGTTACAATACATCTCTGCGGAGGTTCAACTCAAGAAATGATCGCTGTATTATATCTCCGCGGTGGTTCAACTCAAGAAATGATCGTTACAATACATCTCTGCGGAGGTTCAACTCAAGAAATGATCGTTACATCTCCGCGGAGGTTCAACTCAAAAAATGATCGCTGCAATATATCTCCGCGGAGGTTCAACTCAAGAAATGATCGTTAGAATACATCTCCGCGGAGGTTCAACTCAAGAAATGATCGTTACAATACATCTCCGCGGAGGTTCAACTCAAGAAATGATCGTTACAATATATCTCCGCGGAGGTTCAACTCAAGAAATGATCGTTACAATACATCTCCGCGGAGGTTCAACTCAAGAAATGATCGTTACAATACATCTCTGCGGAGGTTCAACTCAAGAAATGATCGCTGTAATATATCTCCGCGGTGGTTCAACTCAAGAAATGATCGTTACAATACATCTCCGCGGAGGTTCAACTCAAGAAATGATCGTTAGAATACATCTCCGCGGAGGTTAACTCAAGAAATGATCGTTATATCTCTGCGGAGGTTCAACTCAAGAAATGATCGCTGTAATATATCTCCGCGGAGGTTCAACTCAAGAAATGATCGTTACAATACATCTCCGCGGAGGTTCAACTCAAGAAATGATCGTTAGAATACATCTCCGCGGAGGTTCAACTCAAGAAATGATCGTTAGAATACATCTCCGCGGAGGTTCAACTCAAGAAATGATCGTTAGGATACATCTCCGCGGAGGTTCAACTCAAGAAATGATCGTTAGAATACATCTCCGCGGAGGTTTAACTCAAGAAATTATCGTTACAATACATCTCCGCGGAGGTTCAACTCAAGAAATGATCGTTACAATACATCTCAGCGGAGGTTCAACTCAAGAAATGATCGTTAGAATACATCTCCGCGGAGGTTCAACTCAAGAAATGATCGTTACATCTCCGCGGCGTTCAACTCAAGAAATGATCGCTGCAATATATCTCCGCGGAGGTTCAGCTCAAGAAATGATCGCTGCAATATATCTCCGCGGAGGTTCAACTCGAGAAATGATCGCTCCACCTCCGTGGAAGTTCAATTCAACAAATCATCATTATGATGGATCTACACGTGGTTCAAACTCAAGACATTGCTGCTAGCCAAAATAAAAACACAATCGTTAAAGTAAATCGCCTCGGGAGCTAACATCAACAAACGATCGTTACGGTACATCGCCGTTGGTCAAACTCAACAAACAATCGTTATGGTACATCGCCGTTGGTCAAACTCAACAAACAATCGTTATGGTACATCGCCGTTGGTCAAACTCAACAAACAATCGTTATGGTACATCGCCGTTGGTCAAACTCAACAAACGGTCGTTATGGTACATCGCCGTTGGTCAAACTCAACAAACAATCGTTATGGTACATCGCCGTTGGTAAAACTCAACAAGCGGTCGTTATGGTACATCGCCGTTGGTCAAACTCAACAACTGGTCGTTATGGTACATCGCCGTTGGTCAAACTCAACAAGCGGTCGTTATGGTACATCGCCGTTGGTCAAACTCAACAAGCGGTTGTTATGGTACATCGCCGTTGGTCAAACTCAACAAGCGGTTGTTATGGTACATCGCCGTTGGTCAAACTCAACAAGCGGTCGTTATGGTACATCGCCGTGGGTCTAACTAAACAAACGAACGTTATGGTAAATCGCCGCTGGTCAAACTAAATAAACGATCGTTATGGTACATCGCCATTGGTCAAACTCAACAATCGGCCGTTGAGGTACATCGCCGTGGGTCAGACTCGACAAACGGTCGTTATCGTACATCGCCGCTGGTCAAACTCAACAAACGGTCGTTATGGTACATCGCCGTGGGTCAAACTGAACAAACGGTCGTTATGGTACATCGCCGTGGGTCAGACTCAACAAACGGCCGCTAAGGTACATCGCCGTGGGTCAGACTCAACAAACGGTCGTTATGGTACATCGCCGTGGGTCAGAATCAACAAACGGTCGTTATGGTACATCGCCGTGGGTCAGACTCAACAAACGGCCGTTAAGGTACATCGCCGTGGGTCAGACTAAACAAACGGTCGTTATCGTACATCGCCGCTGGTCAAACTCAACAAACGGTCGTTATGGTACATCGTCGTGGGTCAAACTGAACAAACGGTCGTTATGGTACATCGCCGTGGGTCAGACTCAACAAACGGTCGTTATGGTAGATCGCCGTTGGTCAGACTCAACAAACGGTCGTTATGGTACATCGCCGCTGGTCAAACTCAACAAACGGTCGTTTTGGTACATCGCCGGTGGTCAAACTCAACAAACGGTCGTTATGGTACATCGCCGTTGGTCAAACTCAACAAACGATCGTTATGGTACATCGCCGTTGGTCAAACTCAACAAGCGGTCGTTATGGTACATCGCCGTTGGTCAAACTCAACAAGCGGTTGTTATGGTACATCGCCGTTGGTCAAACTCAACAAGCGGTTGTTATGGTACATCGCCGTTGGTCAAACTCAACAAGCGGTCGTTATGGTACATCGCCGTGGGTCTAACTAAACAAACGAACGTTATGGTAAATCGCCGCTGGTCAAACTAAATAAACGATCGTTATGGTACATCGCCATTGGTCAAACTCAACAATCGGCCGTTAAGGTACATCGCCGTGGGTCAGACTAAACAAACGGTTGTTATGGTACATCGCCGTTGGTCAAACTCAACAAGCGGTTGTTATGGTACATCGCCGTGGGTCAGACTCAACAAACGGCCGTTAAGGTACATCGCCGTGGGTCAGACTAAACAAACGGTCGTTATCGTACATCGCCGCTGGTCAAACTCAACAAACGGTCGTTATGGTACATCGCCGTGGGTCAAACTGAACAAACGGTCGTTATGGTACATCGCCGTGGGTCAGACTAAACAAACGGTCGTTATGGTACATCGCCGTGGGTCAGACTCAACAAACGGCCGTTAAGGTACATCGCCGTGGGTCAGACTAAACAAACGGTCGTTATCGTACATCGCCGTCGGTCAAACTCAACAAACGGTCGTTATGGTACATCGCCGTGGGTCAAACTGAACAAACGGTCGTTATGGTACATCGCCGTGGGTCAGACTCAACAAACGGCCGCTAAGGTACATCGCCGCTGGTCAAACTCAGCAAACGGTCGTTATGGTACATAGCCGTGGGTCAAACTGAACAAACGGTCGTTATGGTACATCGCCGTGGGTCAGACTCAACAAACGGCCGCTAAGGTACATCGCCGCTGGTCAAACTCAACAAACGAACGTTATGGTAAATCGCCGCTGGTCAAACTAAATAAACGATCGTTATGGTACATCGCCATTGGTCAAACTCAACAATCGGTCGTTATGGTACATCGTCGTTGGTCAAACTCAACAAATAATCGTTATGGTACATCGCCGTTGGTCAAATTCAACAACCGGTCGTTATGGTACATCGCCGTTGGTCAAACTCAACAAACAATCGTTAGGGTACATCGCCGTTGGTCAAACTCAACAAGCGGTCGTTATGGTACATCGCCGTTGGTCAAACTCAACAAGCGGTCGTTATGGTACATCGCCGTTGGTCAAACTCAACAAGCGATCGTTATGGTACATCGCCGTTGGTCAAACTCAACCATCGGGCGTTATGGTACATCGCCGTTTGTCAAACTCAACCATCAGTCGTTATGGTACATCGCCGTTAACTGTTGGATCTCTATAGGCATAGATTATCCTATTTTTTGCCCCTACTTGTATATCTCCAGTTTTTCATGAACTACATTCTGGATTGATCCCACCGACACTTGGAGATCTTTGCAATGTCTCTCATGAAGATTTCTGTACTTCAGGCGAAGCTCTCTTCCATCTGCTGTACGAACTGATATGTCGCCTTATAGTGCCGGAGTGATGTTCCCCTTTGCCACAGCTGAAGTCTATCTACCAGGCACCACCATATTCAGCTGCACCTGGGGACACCAAGACTCTCAATATTCCCATATCGATGTGTTTTATTCATATTGAACCGATGACCGCATGCTGTGTGTTTAGATACCTTGTGTTAGAATGATGTCTGTCATAGGTTACCTGCAAAAAAACAAACAAAAAGCAGTGAAAAGATACTTTGAGTTATGAGCATACAAACACTTGTCCTCAAATACCATATTGTAGCAACTATTTATTATTTTATGATTAGATTATTAATTTTGACATTTTTATATTTTCTACACTGTAAATTTCTCTCATTGCGCCTCTCTGGTATTTTATAAATTTTAAAATTGTTTCGTTTTCAATAAGTTGTCTCGTGTGTGTGTCCTTCTGAGGTTTGTCTTTCCTAATTTCTCTACATGACAATATGCACCCTGTAAAATCTGCATAAGGCAAACTTTTTCTTATGTGTGAAACTGAATTAGCAGCCATTTTACTATGGTCTCCTGCCTTTCAAGATAGGTTTTACTGCTTTTTTCACATTATTGGAAATGTTATTATAATAACAGATATTATATTCAATTAAAAAGGCATATATTGGATCAAAATATTGGTAAAATAAATTATATTTTGATCCAATATATGCCTTTTTAATTGAAGATCTATTTACGGATTGCTCTATTTTCAAAAGATAATATGTATGTTGAATAAATATACATTTTTCAGCTTCAGCGTAAATTTCAGCTTCTTGCTATCAGTTCTTTTGTTGAAGAATTTTACATAAGACAAAAGTTCTTAATAAAAGTTTATGGATTCATATAACATATTGGAAAAGATACCTTTAATATTCTTATAATCGGTTTCTATATATCTGAATTGTAATTCGAAAATGTAATCCGTTTACAGCTTTATCAATCGCTGATTAATTATATTCCCAGAACTTGAAAACAAAAATGAATAAAAAAGCTAATGATATAGAAGGCTATTTAGATGGAGAAAAATCAATTTAATGGAAGAGACAAAAAAAAAAACATTTTTCCTGTCAAAAACGACGCCAAAATACTGCCATCATTATTCGCTAGAGAAGTTTTTTTTTTTTAATAAAGGGAAGTAATTTATATGACCTATCATTTTTTGAAGCATCTTAAAAAATTGCAATTAAATGAGAACATTGATAACGTATTGTTTATGTATGTAATTTTGTATATCGTGATTTATCGTTATTTTTTATGAAAACTACAAAAAAATAATAAATAAATGTTTTTTATGACGTACACATACATTCTCACATTGTCAGTTAAATTATCTACAATACATTGCGAACGTTGATATATATATATAATTAATATTTACCTATTGAAAGACCCGTGAAATACTTTTTAATTTTACACAAAATTTAATATTTGCCCTTTGCTCAAATTATGACAGTGCAGAAACCGACGCGACTAAATACTTACAACAAAAATATGCCTAAAATTAAAACTACGCATGCGCATTTACTGGCGTTGCTAAATTAAATTATAGTTTAGGCTTTGTTCTTTACAGTAAAAATGATTTTAATAATAGAGCAATCCATAAATAGACATAGGATACAAACAGCTATCCTGTGCTTAGACTGACCCACCTCAATCCTACATTTATGGCCAGACTCAGCATGGAAATTCCTGGTCAACTGATTCTACTCAGTAATCCACTCAGGACGCAATTGAAATCTCCATTTTTCAATGGAGGAAGCTGAAATATTTATGTTTATCCTTTTCATATAGTGTATTTAAAAAAAAAAATAACTTTTAAAAACTACTCTAATTAATTATTTAATTAATTTTAATCCTGATTTCTAAATGTAAAAATTTATCATGGAACCTGGGATATAAATATCTCTATAAGAAGGTAGAATAAAGAGGCGACATTATATTTTAATAAATGCACTAAAATGGGGATATATATTAACCTTTTAGGTGCCGGCCGTTTTCAAGGTCATTCCTGATCATTGTTAGCCTTCAAAAGACATCACACTATTTTTTTTTTAATTAGCGCTTTTATGATTCATATAAACCTATGAAACACAATGCAACAGAATATGCGCTTTGAAATATAATTAATTAATTTTCATTAGATTTTTTAAGAAGAAAATAAGTATCAAGTCACATCAAACCGATACATCGGCTTGCCTGGTGCTTAAAGGGTTAAATACATCAAAATATTTACTTGTTCTTCTTTGTGCAGCGAGAGGGCGTAAAAATTCAAATTATGGCCCCAACACCATCTTAGACAGCCGTTCTAGGTGCCTTTGTAGGCCATGTATTCGTCTAATTTACAATAATGATACTGGAAGGCGAAAATCATTCCTAAAAATACCTTCTCTTACACTCATAGACAAAACTTAAGGAAGTGGTACCTTTAAGCATGTATACCGGGATTCAGACAATAACTCTGAAAGATATTACAGTGACCTTTATTGAAGATACACGAGATAACCAAGTGTGAACAAAATTGCCTCTGTTTCCTTAAGACCGGCGACATTAAAGAATTTACACTTCTTTAAATTCTGTACTTGAGTGTAAATATATGCTTTCTTGATATAAGAGAATTGTTGCGTCAGACATTCTTATCAGTAATATGGGCGCCATATTCTACTTAACTTTGACGCGGGAGTCAAGATAGCTCTGTGAGAGTTAGGAAGAAAAGGTTTTAAGAATAATAATATGATAAAAAAGAAGGTTAGAGGAAATCAAATTACTACATAGACATATCCTAACCGCGCTCAAACTTTAGATAGCAAAGCGCCAACTATCAATTGAACGTTGATTTTTAGGGTTATTTCAAGATTATTGGCCAATTAATTTACTTGATAAATCAAGAAAAACACGTAGGCGTCACAGACTGTTGGCACTCGCCAGCATGTTGCAGGTTTAACCTCAATGATCCACCAAGGTGGACAAAGAGGGGGAAATCTAAACTCTATTCAGACCTAGCTTGGCTGCGATGGCAATTCCTGTTTTTATTTCGGCCCCGGACCATCTTGATGTCTTTGCCCCAGCTGCTTTGCCTACATTTCTTGACGAACCAGTACTTTTGGCCATTTGCCTCGCTGTAGCCCACCACCGTGACTCCGTGGATCACATTGAAGATCGCAATGATGTCTTTGTCCCAGCTGGTTTCCCAACAGCTCCTGAGGAACCAGTACTTTTGGCCATTTGCCTCGCTGTAGCCCACCACCGTGACTCCGTGGATCAAATTGAAGATCGCAATGTTGTCTTTGTCCCAGCTGGTTTCCCAACAGCTCCTGAGGAACCAGTACTTTTGGCCATTTGCCTCGCTGTAGCCCACCACCGTGACTCCGTGGATCACATTGAAGATCGCAATGTTGTCTTTGTCCCAGCTGGTTTCCCAACAGCTCCTGAGGAACCAGTACTTTTGGCCATTTGCCTCGCTGTAGCCCACCACCGTGACTCCGTGGATCTCATTGAAGATCGCAATGTTGTCTTTGTCCCAGCTGGTTTCCCAACAGCTCTTGACGAACCAGTACTTTTGGCCATTTGCCTCGCTGTAGCCCACCACAGGGACTCCGTGGATCACATTGAAGATCGCAATGTTGTCTTTGTCCCAGCTGGTTTCCCAACAGCTCCTGAGGAACCAGTACTTTTGGCCATTTGCCTCGCTGTAGCCCACCACCGTGACTCCGTGGATCACATTGAAGATCGCAATGATGTCTTTGTCCCAGCTGGTTTCCCAACAGCTCCTGAGGAACCAGTACTTTTGGCCATTTGCCTCGCTGTAGCCCACCACCGTGACTCCGTGGATCACATTGAAGATCGCAATGTTGTCTTTGTCCCAGCTGGTTTCCCAACAGCTCCTGAGGAACCAGTACTTTTGGCCATTTGCCTCGCTGTAGCCCACCACAGGGACTCCGTGGATCAAATTGAGGATCGCAGTAGACATCTTCCACGTAGCGCTGGTAGATAGATATGGATGGCCGCGGAGATGTCCGACAGTAGCTTCAGCCTTTTTCAAAGCGGCTTCGCAGTAATGTTTTACGCACGAAGCTTTATATTGAGAATCATCATGCAAAATTAGGCAAGAAACGGGGATTTATGACTAAATTTGTGTCGGGATATGTTTATATAGCCATGAAGAGCTATAAAATTGTCAATTAACGTCATCTTAGTGATAAAATATATGTGTGTGAAAACATGTTTGCTACAAACTCAAAACACGTAGAAATTCTCAGCAATGACAAAGCACATAAGGTACAGGCCATGAAAATCATGATTAATAAGGTGTTGCGACTGCTTTTACTGAAATTGTTCCACATGTCTACACATGTTTAAAAAATCTCTTTTACTTTGTAATTATACTCACTCCGGATCATATATACAGTTGCCCAGCCATACTTTTAGACCTCTATATGGCAGACATCAATACAGAAGAGTACATCCAAACGGACAAGGCACCTCGGTTGGTCGGTATTGTGATCAGGGTGCATGGACCGATCTGATCTGCTCCGAGGACAAGACACCACTATTTGTAATTATAAAATGTCATAGAATTGTTTGGATACTTGTGATGGGATTGGACATATGCAAATTGGAAGGGGGCTGTGTATAAAGGAATTTTTATTGTTAAAAAAAAAAAAGCTGAATGCGCGCGGGAATCGATCCCAGGTCTTGAATGACAGTACCCTCATGGTACTTATCCCAATACTCGGAAACCAACAAGGAAATCTAGAGAAACAGTTGAGTAGGGCGATTGAAGAAGAAAAAGTAAATGAAATAATATTAGAGAAGTGTAAAATGATTGCAATGGGGTAACTCTTCATTTTGTAGCTGAATATTCTATTGATGATTATTTACAACTAGCAGAACGTTTAAGGAAATAAAAAGTGAAATTAAAGAAAAATTAATATTTAAGAAACAGCCTGTACCACACAAGAACTGATATTCCCAAATGTGTATATCGTTAGCTCTTTTTTCAGAATTTTATCTTTGTGTGATGCATGCTGTACTTCAGCATACGGTAACCGTGAAAGCCTACAGGCCTCTGAAATGTGGTCCCGACTAACGGGGCAATGGATCCCCCACTTTCCATGTAGACAAGACACAGCCACCACAAGGTACTTTCATTAAATTTCCGGAATTTTTGATAACCAAAAATATATGACATGATCAAAATGAAATTTTATTTAATAATCTTCAAAATAATCCTCTTTCACATCTAAAAAAACACCTATACCATCTCGCTTCTCAATTTTCCGTAGCATTTTTTTTTTATAGTCATCTTCTTCCAAGCCTCTGAGAAACTTCAGCAATTTTTCTAGAATGTCTTCTCAAGACTCGAATCGCTGCCCTTTAAGAGACATTTTCATCTACTGTATAGGGAAAAGTCATTTGGGTCGAATTACGGAGAGTAAGGGACCTAAATAAATATAGGAATTTTATACGTGTCCTGAATATTCAAAACAGCAACAGCCGGGTAGGTTCTGGCGTGTTGTGTGTTTGTATAAATGATGTTGGAAACCTAAAACTTATTTTCCAATTGCTGAATGTCGTGAATAATGAAATGAACCAAATCTCACCGAAGGACCTGTTATCGCCGATGGTTCTGGAAAGAAAATTTATTATTTCTGGCAATATTTTTCTGCAATGTGGTTGATGTTTTCTGTTTGCTTTTCTATAGGTTTTCCGACTCTTAGATCATCTTAAGATTAAGCCCTCTCTTTTCATGTGTGCATTTGTGTCCATTTTAAAGAGGCTATACCACTTATAAACTGCGGTTTTCTTTAGCCATAGCTTCCCGATGTCCTTTGAAGCATTAGCAACGTTTCTGTAACTGGAATTTCATTTTTTTTTAAATACAGAAACGATTGGATATTCGTTGTTCAGAGATCTCAGGCTGATAGCAAGCAAAAATTATTATATTTGAAAAACGTTTAAGAATATTGCTAGAAAAGAATGTTTGTGGTTTTAAAGGTTTATTGTTCACCAATTGTAAACACGTGCTCTTTTTTTTTTTTTTTTGGTTCATGGTCAGATTTTTTAAAAATATAATCATTCAGAGGATTTAATTAAAGTACCTTGTATATGGGATAGGGCTAATAGTGTATACTTGATAATTCAAGAAAAGTTATTGAACATTTTTTTCGAAAAAAAAAAAAAAAAAGATCGTTCAGTTTTTAAACGATAGATGGCAGTAAATCATCAATAACATTCAATTGCATGATCAGAAGATGCTTCCTTTTATTATAATTGTTTTATGGCAAATAACTTAAACCAGTCTCTATCTCTCTCTCTCTTGTAACTCCTGATTGAACACTAACATTCTTAAAATTAAAACATCATGTTTCATGTTTTGATGGTCCTAACGGTAGAATCTGTAAATGACTAAGTGTTTTTCTAGTGGAAAGTTTTCAAATTTGAAGACATTTGTTTTTTATTTGAAGTGTTTTGTTTTTGCTGTTATTTTATTCAGTTAATAAAAATTCACTATGAGCGTAAATGTCGCAACTTTTCACTTCAGAGACTTGTTTACTTGCTTGCTCTTTGCTATGGATGACTTCAGGAATAGTTTGCGATGATGGTGTAAGACTTGTTTTTTTTCCATAGACACATGACATTGAGAAAAAATTGTTAATTTGTGTTAATATGATTTTAAATTCATTATATTTAAAATGTTAACATGATGTATTAGCCCGCCACCTGCTATAAGAAAGTTGAAAATTTTTGACCCGTAAGCTTCTTTTTAAAATAAAATAGTTTTATACTGCTCTCTCTCTCTCTCTCTCTTACTGCAATGGTAAAATAATGGGAGAGCCTGCCTCATCAGTGGTTAGCCTTTCCAGGCGGTTTCGTCAGTTTAATCTACCAATTTTTAATATGGGCTGACTATGAATTTGCGCACATTGCTCGATCCCTAACTGAGCCTATCTGACCCATTCTTATAGGACAAATAGGCAATGTGGTGATTACCTACAACTACGACTCAGGATCGAAACCCGCATTGAGCACTTTTTAGCCTCCAATTCTAACACAAGACAAGTGCAGGAGTAAACCAAACAAGACACCAGAATCTTATAAAAGATTTCTACACGCTTGTGTGATGTACTTACAGTAAAAGGTATTCGCCAATTACCCACCATCATTATCTGGTCCCTGGACACTTTAGCACGGATTGTCCAGATCATGATGTCTGTGAAGACCAAGGAATCTCCAATAAGGAGAATGTTTTCCATAGAGCCAAGTTCCTCCAGTCTGTCAGAAGCTGTATGTCGCCAAGATGTTTGGCTTCACCAAGTAGGACCAGGAGGAGATGAGGCAGTCCGGCGTACTCATACTGGTCGAATACACTACACCAAAAGTACAAGTCCATCGCAGAGCTTCTGGATTAAAAGAAACTTTCTTTCTAAATAAAGAGGGCTAATTTTTGGGGGAGCATGTCCTGAATCATGAAGACTTTGGGGGAGGATTGCTTGAAAACAAGTTATTTGATCGAGAATGAGGTATAATGTTTCGAGATTTTACGTGTCATCCTTGCACAGGAGCCATGCTGATCTTCTCTGTATCGTTCCAATTTTAGTAGATGTACCTCCGAACTGGATGAAATGACGTTCCACGATGGCCGATCTCTGCATCAGAGTGGATGTTTGAGATGGTGATAGAATGGTTTAATGCTTTAGATGATGGTGAAGAATGGAACTCTGCACGATTTTGCGTGTCATCCTTGCGCAGGAGCAAATCTTCTCTGTATCGTTCCAATTTCAGTAGTTGTACCGCCGAACAGAGAGGAAGATACTTGTAATCCAAAAAGCAAAAACTGACGGACAGCAAGCCGGCCGCTCGATGGTGATAAATGATCAATACTCTGCAACGAGGTCCCAACCGGCAATATTGATCGGTGCATGGGAGATCCACAAGCTTCTCCTCGTAGAGAAGACTTTTACATTGTTGTGTCTATCCAGTCTTTCTCCCACCTGTTACCAGCAGCTGTCTATCTCGAGCGACTGTCTCTATGTACATACGTCTGAGGAGGCCATTTAAATGTCTGTTATCTATCTGTTTACACCGCCATAGATAACAACTGGCGCCAACCTTAGTGACAGATAAACAAAGAATGTAAACAGAATCATACGTGTTAAATGGCAAACGAAATTTCAAGACGCTAATAATGATCACGTGTTTTGGATTTCCTCTGAGGTCTTAAGGACAACAATTATGGAAATTGGTTTCCTCTATGTAATCCCCAAGTCAATTCATTCAGAATTTTATTATTATTAACAAATACAACCATTTATTGTTGTCTTTAAGACTTCAGAGGGAATCCATATATCATCAAAAAAGACATGATCGTTATTAGAACCTTAAAATTTCGTATAGAGTACCCAATAGTACACGTGGTACAGGCCATGATATTCATGATTGATAGTATTTAGCGATTATTTTTACTGCAAGTGCACCATTTACATTGTAGTGGAATTTATAAATGAAGATTAACTAAGAGAATCTACCTCCACTTGATGGGAAGTGTCTGGTGGTCTATCAATGGAGGTTTTACAGAATCTATCTTACACATAATATAGAAGAATGAACCTGGCAATATCCAAGTTTTCCCATTCTATCGTTCACAATAAACCTCAGCGACGAAGCACGCGATCTACGTTTTCTTCCTAGATCGCGATTCTCCACTATAGCAGGTGGCAGTAATGTACATTGTTGTATATATCTAATTGTTATTTAAGTACAAATATAATGTTTCTCAATTTTGTGTTTTCATTCTAAATGTTGAAATAAACGCTATATAGAAGTCGGTGGACGAGTGGTTAAAACCCTCGATTCCCGAAAGCCATGAACCGGGATCGAATCCCGCGTTAACATTTTGTTTAATATGTGAATAACATTCACCTATATTATTCATTGTTGTAAATAACATTAGCTAGGTTGCTCTTTTTGACCGGTATCTAGTAAAGTTATTCTGGAACCAGGAAAAAGCGCTATATATAAATTATTATTCAATATTATGCATTGTTGTGTGTATACATAATCAAATAATGTTATTGTTTAAAATATGGTACAGAGATTGAGTCTACACTCATGGACAAAACTTAAAAAATGGAAAGTCTTTGATGTTGCTGGTTGTCTTTTTTTTTTTTTAGGAAGCACAGGCAATTTTGTTCACCCTTGGTTATCTCGTGTGTCTTCAATAAAGGTCATTGTGTATCAAATAACTTTCAGAGTAATTGTCTGAATCGCGATATACATGGTAATAGGTACAACTTCCTTAAGTTTTGTCCATGAGCGTAAATACAGCATGTGCGGTGTATAGGACATCTCATCTCTAGACATTGCACTTTTGCATGTGTTGACAAGATGTCAATAAAATTATGTTAAATTGTCTAGACATTTTATTAATAGACTAATCCCCTAATAGAATGTTCAAATCAATAAATTTATTTGAAAGATACTTATCCCTCAAGCTTATTGATTTGAATACTAGACATTTTATTATTATATTGATTTCTGGTTGTCTTTGCCCCTCCGTGCGTTCTGAAATAAAGAGCATCATTATGATACACATAATCAGAAAATGTTTGTTGAATGAGCGGATGAAGATGTAAATAATTGTATTCAGGGCTGCTCTTTCTTGACGCCAATGGAGCCACTTCTGTCTACACCTGGAGGTTGTTCCCAGAAATGGCATGGCCGCCCTCACCTGCCGATATCTACCACAGGAGATAAATGACTCCAAAAGATGAAGAGTTGGATTTGTTTATTGTCTGTCTCATGCGCATGTTTGTGATAGAAAGGGAATATGGTTTTACGGGCTATTAACCAAAGTGTTCGAGCCCAGATAACCCGAGGAACATCTTGGCTTTGTAAAATGCTCTTTTAATATCATTGAAAATTCTATGGGGTCAACCACCCATCTTCTTCTAGGTTTGCCATACACAGTAGTTTCGTCATACAATGCAATTGGAGAATTTCTTCTGCATAGAAATCATGCTTATATGGTAATTTTTTAACTGAAAAATAGAAATTTAATTTATCTTGAATTGTTGCATTGATATCAACAAAATTATGCAATCATTCTAGAGGTTTTTTGGGAGGTCTGGATCTCGTGTTTACTAACCCCCTAATATAGCGTAACATGTTTGCAAGCTATGACAAGAAGTTAGCTAAGGTTTTAGATTCATTTGTGTTAGGATTAGTAAAGACGGGACCCGATCCCGAGACCTCCCTTTCGTTTCTTTATCTCTGCCAATGTACGTTTGGAATAAATTAGAGAAGGATATAAAAGCTATATGCAATTATAATTTTATATATTCACAAATAACTTATTGATATACAGTCGAACTCTTGGATAATTCGAAGCCCAAGGAACCAAAAAATATATATATAATTATAAAAAAAATACGAATTAAAAACGGAAATTATATTTATAGGAAATTCTAGGGACCATTATAACTATTCGAATTAAGACGTTTTCCAATTAAAGATGTTCGAATTATCCAAGTTCTATTGTATATTGTAATTTACATATGTAAATATCTAACTTTTTTTTTCATGTGGGATCATGCCGTCCCAGATAACATTGACACCTTGAGTAAACTTGCTGTTGTCATTAGCCCCCAACTCCCAAATCCAGGCGCACCGTGAGAAATGGATACTTCTCGACCAATCTTTCCCACGCTACTAGACAGATTCAAGCATCTGGCAACGCTGGACGTAGTCTGTTGGTCATTTTTGACTCATAATCCAGTGATTCACATTTGGAAAGTGGCTAAGAAAGGGCGGAACTAGTGTTAAATAAGCTTCTTCCAATACCTATATTACAGTAATCAAGTTAGTTTTCAGAATATAACGTGCACTGGTCATTAGATTGGTAGCTGAAGAAAGTGTTGGCTTGCTTAAAGTTATTTTTAGAAGTCAGTTCGACCAAAACCTTCTAATGTTAAATTTAAGTATTTTACGAGTTATTAAAAAAAAAAAAAAGACACTTTTCGAAAAATATTGGAAAAATTTGATTAATTTGGGGCAAAATATCAGCCCTCTTACTAATTTTAATCTCTCAAAGCCGATATTTTTTAATGTAGCGAGCTGTTTTGCTTATATATCATTAATTCCAGGACGATTTTTGGTGAAATTACTTCTATAAATTATTTAGATAACAGCTTTTGTGATAGAATATTTAGATTCATAAATGTCCGAGCATTACACACCGAATGTGTCAGTATGTGACACATCACCACATTCCCTATAGGTAGGAATGTGAAAAAATCAACTACTTGAAAACTAAATAAAAGTGCTATCACATATTATTTGCAACTTGATCAGAATTAAGGCTGGATAGGTCAGGTGAGAAAAAAAACAGCTTAAAAAGGTTCTTAAAAACTTGTCTATGCATATTGTGTAATAACAATTTTGTGGTCTTATAGTCAAACAAAACGCACATATTTTTCAGTAGTGTAAAAATTATGTTTACTTGGCAGCATATATATATGAACATATGCATGAAATTAAATATTTAGAATTATCATTAAATTAATAATGTGAAATGTCTTGCCATACATAAAAATTCATTATTTGAGAAATAAAAAATATATTTGACACACACTTCAATAATCGTGTGCTTAGTGTATAGTTTTTTTATGTGTAAAATTAGCGTTAAAATAATCATGTAAATATTGTGTGGTTCATATAAAATGATCAATATATGAATAAGAGAGATCATATCAATATATAGTTATTTAGAGCATATTTTTATTGTCTAAAAGACCATTTGGAATTAAAATGCCAATCAGATTCCTCTAAAAAAAGGCATTTAAGAAGAGAGAGAGAAAGAGAAATGAGAAAAATAATTTAACGGATATTTACAAATTATAAAGTATATATCGTTGTAGTTATGTATAAAAAATTTAGATATTTATAAAATTTCAAGAGATTTTTAAAAAATACACATATGCGAAAATCGTTTTTACTGTAAGATATTTAACATCTTTCTTATTTTTATTAGAATAAATTTATCTCTATTTAATAATATATTTGTTTTATCGTATAAAATTTTGTTAAAGAATATAAAAAAATAACATAAAAGAGAAAAACGTTACGTCAGAGGTTGAAGCCCTCTCATTCAGCTCGATAGATGGCGTTGGTAGGCTCGTCACGTGACTGTTTACGTACTCTGCTAAATGAATGTCTGGAATTTGCCATTATGTTTCCGTTTCTCGTGATGGCTGGATATGACTCCTCTACAGTGTTTTCATTTTAAATAAATGTTATTCTTCTAAAGATATATTTATATCTTTTCAAGATGGCTGCCCAGAGTATTGATGCTGAAGTCGCCGCAATCGTTTACGACTACCTCATATACCAATTAGGTCAGAAAGGATACCAATGGACCAGCCCTGTGGAATTAAGACCACCAAGTAAAGTCAACCTAACTCTTCGATCACTTGGTGATGAATTCAAAACAAGATACATCGATAGAATCACAGAAATGTGTAATAGTTTAGAAATTGAACAGTCGTCTGCGCAAGAAACATTTCTTGGTGTTGTGAACGAACTTTTTAGTGAAGGTGTGAAATGGGCTAGAATTGTGGCCTTCTTTGTTTTTGGAGCGGAATTAGCGATTTTGTGCAAACAAAAGGACACTCCACAGCTAATAGACGACATCGCACAGTGGATTACAGCGTACATCACAAATCACCTAAAAATATGGATAAATGAGCACGGAGGATGGGTAAGTAAATTAATTTAATCCATTTTATTTGTATATTTATATTTTGTTAAAATCATAATATGTGTATACCTACACCAAGCCTAAATCCGTTTGAGTGAAAAAAATCGATAAAAAGCCAACAAATGCACTCGATATATCACATTTTTAAAAATTACATTAAAATATGGTATAAATATCCTTTAAATTATTAGCAATATAAAGTATTTATAATTGATACTAAAATTTTCATGAGAAAAAAAAATAGCCTAGTTTTTTTGTAGCTCAAAAATTGTGCCATTTTAAAGCGTTATGTAAATATAAATCGTAAAACATGTTTACTTATAGTAGTATACATAAATATATGCCACTCATTTAGATAATTTAAAACATTATAAAGCTCGTTTATTTAAAAGTTCATATTTTCAAAAATTAATATATTTTGTGTGTCACTATTAGGCATAGATAGTCAACAAAAATTATCAATTTTATAGAAAATACATTAAATACACATATATATAAAATACTAGAGACATTTTAAAAGACACTAAAATTTATTTGGCCATCCATTTTTAAAAATATTTAATTTTTGAAAATCTTATTTGTTCTAATATAGATTGTGTATGGAGGACAAATTATTTCTTACAATAAAATTTATAAATCACATGAGATAAACAACATTTGGTTATTATATATTCTATTAATATATAAATTCTTTCCACACTCACACATTTAGGTCTGATATTTAAAAAAATCTTTAAAGAGTGATTTATAAATGGGTGTTAAATAAATTTATTTCAGCTAGCTTTTTAAAATTTGTAATTCGATAAACTTAAATATATATCTATACACATTTACAATTTACAAATCATTCTTTATATTAGTATATATATTTGCAAAATATATAGCAATGTCAATGACATCACTTTTTCCTCACATTTCACTAATATAGATGAAATATCACATTTTAAGGAATGCAATTGCTTAGAAATTGTTATTTAAACTAAAATGATAATATATATATGTGTTAATGATCCACATAAGATGAGTGTACATAAAGTGAATTTTTTTTCTACTACCAAAGCATTTCCATACATGGTGCTAAGAAATGATAACATTTTTTTTTTATATTTAAGCGAGGTAGCAATTTTTAATCAGTTAAAATAGATTTAAGAGTCTTCATTATTTACAGCAATGTTATATTACTGTGTTAACAACTAAACTAATATTTTAATATTTAATTGTTAAAAAAAAAAGTTTAAAATCTGATATATCTGTAGTTTTAAGTGAAACAAACAGCTAATGTACAGTAAATGATCAATACAATGAGGTGGATCTTTATACGGTTATCTGATGTTTTCTTTAGAAGTATGTCATCATCAGTACTACAGTAGAACCTACATTAGAGGACACTCTGGCTAGAGGACATATCTCTATAAAGGAGAGTTTTGATTGTCAAAATTACCATTTTTACTATTTAATAACTCTCTAGAAAACTCCTCCTTTGCCGGTCCCAAGCCCGGATGAAAAAGGAGGAGGGGGAGCAGTAACAAGCTCACTAAAAAACCTGGGCTCAGCTGGCCCAGCTAATAGTACCCTGTAAGGGCTCCTAATCCAGGGATACAGGATGAGCAGTGTTTGTACTCCATGTTAGGAGCGGCTGCACATGGCGTCTGTTCCTTATGTCAGAGGTGGCCATTTCTTTTGGAGCTAAGTCGGCCTGCCACTGAGTAGTGCTCCCAGTCTTAATGACAAAGGCAGACGCATTCTACTTCACCCAGTCATGATCTCAAGCTTTACAAGCTTGATACCCTAATATGATTGTGTGGAGATAAGAAAGAAGAAGAAGAAGATAACTCTAGTAAGAGGGCACTTTTGCTCAGCAATTAGGTGTCCTTTACAGAGAGGTTTTACTGTATATGTTGTAACTTTGAAAGCATTTCTTCAGAGATGTACAAACTTGGTAAAAATACGGATGTGTATAATATAATGCGCTTCTTTACAATGCTAGCAGTGGAACATGCCTTGTACTAGCCACCTACAGATTTCCAGGATAGAAAATAGCTGCTTGGGGACAGTATCAGATCCCAGAATAGTCCAGTAACAAAGTTTATGATATGTGTGTAATAAGTTTTGGATGGCAAGCTCCATTGCTTTTTACTTACTAAATTAAAAGTGCATTTGATGTAAATAACATGAGCTCTACAGCCAAAAATTTTCGGATGATTGTGATCTTTTAAATGAATCATCTAAAGAACAACTGACCACTTTCCTGAGCGATCAATGTAAAATATGTAAAATGGAATAATAACTTAACCCAACCTCCAATGAGGAGATCAGGAAAGGTTATCCATGTTTTTAAGCAATCTCATGGGAGGCCCTATCACATATCTATGTCTGCGCGATGTACATATAATTGATTGTCAATTGATAAGGCACAATTTGGATTATAGATTATAAACACAAGGTAATAAGACCAAAAATTTATTTATTTGGATTTGGTCTTATTACCTTGTGTTTAATTGATTGTCAAGTCAGTCAATTAATTATAGATGCAAATTTTGTGGAGAAAAATTAAAAAAAAGAAGGCTGCCTCTCCAGTCAAAATAACCAAAAGTAATGTGCCACCTATTAACTGTCTCTTCTCAGTGACAAAGCACCAGCTTTGGCAAATTCAGAATATCCACCTGAAGACCATGCCTTTGTCAGTCCTGGGTGGACTTTAATTTCATGGCAACAACCACAAGGAATTGATGACATTTTCAGAATTTATCAAAGTGTTTGACAGGAGAGGTAGCCCTTCTTTTTTTGCCCAAATTTAAAAATTCTGATGTAAGTGAATGTTATTCCTCAAGTAAGCCTCTCGTGTTCAATTGAGTAGTTTGAACCAGTTCTGCACCCAGATATGTCAGGATACGTTTTAAATAATTCTTATACTTTAGCCAGCTTTATTTAATGGCAATGGACTCTTTTTTTTTTTTTTTTTTAAGCACTAGACTGCTTTTAGACAAGTTGCTGCTTATCAAGGCTTGCGAAAGCCCAATCTGCCCATGGTATTACACCAGTTTTCTTTTTAGAAGGTTCAAATATCTTCAAGCTATTGATATCAGTATAAGCACAGTAGTGTTTGTCTAGACTCCAGTCTATATTCTATTAATTCTGAATATCTTTCACTTTAAATCACAGTTGACTATACACTTAAACTGTCATCGTACCACATCACTGAAGTACAAGTTGAGGATGCCAGTCGCCACAGAAATTTCCTTTTATATAAAGATAAAATAAGGAAAGGTTAAATCTAGAAACTTGCTAAATTGCCGTTTCCACATTTAGGTGGTAGGACTTGTAAAGTTGATGTTGTAGTAAATGTGTGCGAAATGTCAAATTAATGCTCAAGTAAAGCAGAAAGGAATCTGTAAAATGTTTCATATGTCAACTTTTACATTACCTCAGGGTAATGTTATTTGTTCTGTCTCTAATGTAAACAATGTAGCCACTTTTGCTTATATACCAGAAGTCTATCTGTAGTATCTCTGGTTAGATTTCAACCGTAACTGCCCCATTATATCAAAAGTATCACTCTGTACTTGTAAAATTGTTTTTTTTTTTTTTTTTGCTTATCCCTAGTACACGTGGTACAGGCCATGATATTCATGGTGGGTACTTAGCAACTCCTTTTACTTTAAGCGCACCACATGTCTACACATGTGAAAAGCAGTTCGACTTTGCACTTGTAAAATTGTAAAAATCTTGAGTGCACCTATAGAAGGTATTCTAACATTTTTTAAAACTTGAAACCTTAACTAAAGTGGGAGAGTCAGTTTGTGACAGGCACATAGGGGTAAAGTTGAATGTGTGCACGCAAACGCTGGCACACCTACAACTGCTAACAAAAGTTGGGTAGCGAAGAGAGATGATTGTAATGATGATTCCATAGATTCCTATATTTACCAAGTCCATAGTCTTTCTCCGTGCATCTTGTCTCAGTGAGGAACTAGCCATATTCTTCTTTCTTCTCTAGAGATAATTGAATGATGAGAGTAAAATTAGTTATTCAGAATACACTGCCATCTGGTGGGATGGAAACTAGCTTTTAAAAGTAGCTGGTATTCCCATAGGAGATATAGTTAATGTGAACCAACTAGGCTCAAGGAAATTCTTGTTCCAATTTTCATAGATGGGACGAAACATGTAATAAAATCAAACTGTTGTCATGCCCCACTATAATTTATAATTCCAGAATAAGGAGATCATCAGATTCCCCCCCTATAATATAATATTTAATGGATAAGCACATTATTAAAATATAATTCACAAATACAACTCTGAAGTAAATTTGTTCTTAAAAAGTATATAGATTTAGAATAACAAAAATTTTAAATATTTTTATATCAATAACATGGTGGTGTCTTGTCCAATATCAACATTATATCAACAACATAACATAAAAGAATTCACAATCTTGTATTTTATATAGAACTTTGTTGTTTGATGCAACCACTGAACAAAAAAAAAAAAGAAAATTGCACACTGATTGGCTAAAAAAAAAAAACTCAATGATGATTGGGCAACTGAGGTCACATGACAGTGGAGAACCAATCATCAAGCTAATAAACTTGGCACCTACTGTGTACACAAATTCATATAAACTGATTAAGGTAGATATTATATAGTAGATGGCTTCTAATTCAGACCCATCAATAAGGACATATGGAATCCCATTTCTTATAGAAATATGAATTTTGCCCAGCGTAGCTCTCTTCTTGCCTCATGGTGAGCATTTTTGGTTGAATTAGTGTTTAGAAGAGATTTCTGTTTGTCATTTAAAAAATAAGATTGCAAGATAATTTAATATTTTTAAAACTAAAATCTCTTTGGAGTACACCCAGTAACAGACTATGAGAAAGCTAAAAAAAAACTGCTTGTTGCGGTTGACAGTTCAAGTGTCTACATGTGTATAAAACAGATTGTTCATTCAAGGTTTGAACTCTTGTGATGTATGTAGTTGAACTGGGAGACGCACATGCGGTATGCCTTGAAGTTGGCCAACAATAGCTCTCATTTTTATACATTGATAAAAACATGATATGTATTTCTACTGTCCTCAAAACTTGTGTCCATAGTTCATTTAAAATGCCTTTTTTTAAGAGATCAGTATCTGTATAAATGCAAGACAACTTGATGCAATATTACAGCGGTATGGTAGATGTCAAAACTGCTGGGAGGGTTCATCCCTGATGAGCCAGACCCTCCCACTAACTTATCATTGCAGTAAGGGCAATTGTAGAAAATTATTCAAAAATAATCCTACGCATAAAAATAGTTTTTTTTTTTTTGCTTATCCCTAGTACACGTGGTACAAGCCATGATAATCATGGTTGGTAGTTAGCGACTGTTTTTTTTTTTTTTTACTCTAAGCGCACCACATGTCTACACATGTGAAAAGCAGTTCGACTTTGCACTTACAAATGTGCCAGAGCCCCGTTTGGTTACTTGCACTCGCTGGTGGGGTTGGACTTTTGCAAGAATCGGGGGGGCCATTGAAGCATTTTTTTTAAACAGAAAAAAGTGTCCAATGCGGGAATCGAACCCAGGTCGTAGTGGTCGAAAACCAACGGTTTAACCAGCCTTCCACCGACCCCCCAAAATAGTTTAATGTCTTATAATAGATGTGGTATGCTAATGTTAATAAAAACAACACACAAAAATGCACTTTTTTTTTTGTTGTAATAACATGAGGAGCTTTCAGGATATTGATTTTTCTGCTCAGACATACATTATGACAGAAGAGTGTTTGTTTGTTTGTTTTAGCAGAAAAATGAAAATATTCAGAAACCTCCTTGTGTGCTATTACAAAATTACAAATCAAAATTTTCACCTTTGGCTTATAAAAAAGTAAATGGCTGGTTATCTTATAGTTTAGTAGAATGATGCTTTTCTTCCCTCCCTAGAGATTATAGCATGAAAGTTTGACATAGTAGTTGAAAGGTCTTTCATATTGGGATATGTTGGTGCATTCAGTCTTCCATATATTATATACAATCTTCTTCTTTCTTATCTTATTATACACAATAGATTTAGCAGTCTCATGAATGACCACTTCAAACATGGTATCTCCTGGAGGTTGGGTCAGCTCTTTTTGATTTTATAATGTGGCATCAATTAGAGCTATGTAATGTTTTGTTTTTTTTTTTCAATCCTTTTCTGTCATCTCAGAATAATCTGTATATAAAGGTTGATTGATATATGATGGTTAAATAGGTGTTTCACTCTTGTGTTTGGCCAATTTCTATTCTAATATCATTATTAAAACTGATAGGTGTTGTGGGGGTAGTGTTAAACAATCTTTCAATTTTGATTCTGTCCAACATTGTAGCTTGTTTATGTCATGTTTGAGAATGTTACATTCATGCAGGAACCCTCCTTGGTATTAAAAACTAAAAATGGTTGGGATAGTATTTGACTTTTATACAAATCTGAAATAGAAAACTACTTTGTTGAATTGTGGAATAGATAATAATGCGAAATCGTTTGTTCTGAGATTTGCAACAAACAGTTGTTAATTGTTGGAATTGGTCACTTATTATCATCATTTATATTATTGCGAGTATAAAGCAATAACAACATTTCTATTCCCACTTCTTATAGGTTAAGAAACACACATTTGAATTTACAAATAGTTATTCAAGATGTACGCAATAATTCTATCTCCTTGTATATGATTGCAAGTACAGCCATTATAGAGAGACATCGCGTAGCTAGCGATAGTACGTGGACGGTCAGTCGTTGGTCATATTGTCATTCATCCCAGCCAATTATCCCACGTTGTCCTAATTGGGACGAAGGGATTGTTGCTGTGCCTCCTCCTTCCCACGACGGCGCCTTTCCCACGACGCTTCTTCTTTTGTCGCGCTCTGGTCGGGTTTCTTCCATCCTCCCACGCCACGTTTTTGTCGCTCCTTCTACTTGTACTCGCGTCAATAGGCTGATTGGCTGCTTGATAGCTTCCCTTAGCGTGAAATAAGTTTTAAGTAAGTTTGAGCTTAGAGTATCTACCAGACTTGGGGGAAATTCTTCTTGTTTTAGTTGACGTGACAGCTCGTCATGAAGAGTTTACAACAGTATTTGAGTGAAGGTTGAATGTTATAAAGGAGAGTAGGAGCAGTAGTTGGCCCAAGGAGATGGGGGCAATACACCAGCCGTCGGGAGAAGGAAGCCGGCACATTACGGGGAAGTATTTCTCACGTGCCGCCGCCGCCGGACGGCATTCCACTCCCACGGCCCCCTCCCCAGCCTGCCTGCCATTGAGGCATTGTTCTTCCACGTAACTCGGGGGTGGTGGTGGTGGATCGCCTAGCAACAGCCTTCACGTTGCCATGCATCATCATCCCTTTGGCTACTTTTTTTTGGATGTGGGATGAATGACTATATCGTATTGTGCCTCGATATTTCACTAATCGATTCCCTCGCCACCGCCTAGGCTCGGTTACTTTCCAATCTTGGCCAGTTCTCTGTCTCCTTTACAGCCGTCGATCGCTAATTGCGGAGTGAGTCACGAGTCTTTGTGTGGGCTGCTGGGGGTTATAATTGGTACTGTCGTAACAACCAGGCTCTGTCGACAGACTGACTTTTGGAGAGAGAGAAGAAAAAAAGACCTGTCAATAATTGAAAGATTGCTAAATATCGCGTGTCTTGTATAACTCCATTCTATATACACATAACATGTCAGTAGAATTGCTGTGACCTTGTTGTTCATCACTCTTGAAATGGAATACGTGACAAATTAGTATTTTCATATCTTTTTACCTTTTCATTTCCCCCCCCCCCCCCCCCCCCCCCTTTTTTTTTTTTTCCTCAACAAAATATATTTGACCAGATAATGGTATTAGAACATTCCTATAGTAAGAAGCAATGAGTTTTATATATGCCAATTTTATTATTATTTTATAAAATATTTATTTAAAAAGAACACTTGTCATAATTTCATAAGCACATACCATTTTAGCCTGTGTTGATTTGAAAAATGAAAAAAAAAAAAAGTGGCTGGTATTGGAGCATCTTGTAATATGAACTTGCGTTGTTTAACAACCATCTTGTACCCTCAATATAGCACTCTCTTAGTGTGTGAAACCCCTTAGTGAGCTGGTTGAACTAAGCCTTGAAAAGGATGGTGTCTTGCAGGAAGGGCTGATTGGCTTTGCTGAGGGAAGAGACCCAGAGAAGAAAGATGACAACTCCTGGCCTTCCTTCAAGAACTTTGTGTGCGGAGTGGCTGCAGGAGCTCTGGGAGCTCTTACCCTTGGAGCTATCCTCACCTCCAAGTCTTAGTTCCCAGGCTGAACCTTTCTATCTCTTTGTAAATATATATTTTTTTCATGTGCTGTAGAGATTTTTTTTTTAAATCACATTTTAAATATTTTATATATATATAAATATAAAAAAAGAGATTATTATGTGTATAAATAAATAAATAAAAAGTATATATATTATAAAAGAAAATTTTAACCTTATTTCCTCCTCCACCCTTCTGTCTACTCATGTCTTCTGTCCCCCCATCTCTGTGTTTATTGTATATAATATATATATTTGATGAGAAAGAGATTATAATATATAGATGTGTGTATCTTCCACACTGTTTGGAAAACTTTTTTTTCTTCTTTCTTTGGATGTTTAGGAAAAGCTGAAATTAATTTCCAACAGGTTTCTTGTGTTGCCCTTTCACAGAAAAAAAAAAATTCTCAATAAATTTCATTTCACCTTTTTGTTTTACCTTGTGGAAAGGCTTACATAGACTTTTTTTTTTTTTTTAGTTGAATAAATTATTTTGAACGTTTTTGAGAGAAAAGAGTGGTTCTTTCATGGTTTATTGAAATTCTCTGGCTTCACAATTATAGGATTGAGGGAAAAAATGGTGACAATATCATTTATAAACTAGTCACATGGAGGGGAAAAGAAATCTCAAACAGTATTCATATTTTAACTCAACCTTAGAATTTAACAAAAAAAAAAAAGGATTGTATATAAAATTCCTAGCCATAATGTTACTCAAGTGTCTGCAATTCTCAACCTGCAATCCCAAACCACATCATTGACAGTATTTGCTCATAGATTGATGAGCTCTCATCCCCAGTAGACACCGTCAAAAATCTACAAGCTTGATACCCTAATATGATTGAGTGGAGATAAAAAGAAGACTCTTTTTTATTACCCATGGTAAAGGCCTGGTAGGTAAACGCTGCTTATAGAAATCGGATAGTAAAAATCTTCCAGGTTACATGCACTCGCTGGTGGAGTTGGAATTAGGCAAGCTGGAAGCTATTATTCTTTTAAATAAAAAAAGCTCATGGTGAGATTTGATCCTGGGTCTTGATTATCAAAAATTAGTTTTTACTACCATGTAAAGATTTAAAGATTAAATCTAAACAAGTATAACTTTGCAGTGCTTGTACCAGCGCAAGCTCTATTCAATACTTTCAAATACTAAAGCTTAACATAGTAAAAAGAAATTTCTGTAGCTCGGCTTTATTAAAAATGGATCACATCAACTTTCTTGATCTTTATTCTGACGATTCAGCAACCCACTGCCATTCTTTTCAATGTTAAATGGCATTATGATGCTTGGAGATGTTGGGATTTATAAAGATATGAATACAAAATATTTTTTTTTTCACAAAATTATCAGAATAAGGAAGGTGTTGGTGCAATTCATTTTAAATTTAAAATCTCTCAACTTCAAAAAAATAAGACCAAATCCAAATAAATTAATAGTGTGTGATGTTTCGGTAACAGCATTGTTACCATCATAATTGATGATTTATTCGGATTAGGTCTTATTTTCTTGTAGCTATAATCCAAATTGTGCTTTATCATCTCATTTTGTGTTTTGGTCTTTGTTGACTTGGCTTCTAAGAATATTGGGATATACAGTAGAACCTCCTTGAAAAGACTTACTAGAGGACACCTCTCTACAAAGGACAGTTTTAATCTGCAAAATTACCATTTTTACTATTTAGTAACTCTCCGGTAAGAGGACACCTTTCCCTAAGGGACACTTTGGCTCTGCAATTAGGTGTCCTTTACAGGGAGGTTCTACTTTATATGGGGGCAGATTTATTGTATCCTGGATATTAAATATGCACATACAGTAATTTCTTCCTGCCTTATCTCAAATGGATCCACTGTGCTTGTCCTTGTGTTGTCAATGCAGCCACTCCATGCTGGGATGTGCTCTCTGCATCCCCTCAAATCTCCCCTGAAGGTAGGTAAGGGGATACATTAGTGTAAAGGACACCTAGTTACACAGCCAAAGTGTCCCTTAGGGAGGTGTCCTCTTACAGGAAGGTTGCTAATCAGTAAAATAGTAATTTTGGTGATGAAAACTCCTTATTAAGAGGTGTCCTCTCATGAAACTTCTACTGTACAGCAACTTCTGATATTATAGACTTTGTATTGTATTATAGTTGTGAGAAGTTATTTGCTTTCTATGTATCAAATAAGGACATGTTATTAGCAATTCTTTCCTTCCACTTGAACATTCCCTGGTTCCTACATCAGTTTATTCCTTGCTTCAATCATTTAAAAGTTTTGCTTTTATTTAGGATGATTGGGCACAATTTTAATTATAGATTAGAACAAGGTAATAAAACCAAATTAGAAGCTTTTTGAAGCTTTCCTCACTTTTATTAAAAAACTGAAGGGCTAGTGTCCAAAAGCTTCTAAGATAATGCTCTAATGCCTTATAGTCTTTGGTTAGGATTTGCTTGAAAGGAAGCAAATTAGTTCTTTCTTTCTAATCCCAGTGTCTGAAAATTATGCAAACACTAGAAACTAGACTACAAAAGACAGTTTTCATTGTCCATTTTCACTAATTAGCAACTCTCTGATAAGACCTTTTTAGCTCTGCAATTAGTTGTCCTTTACATAAAAGTCTTTATGTAAATGAAAACAATTGATGTATATGCAGTTTATTATTGTGTAGACATGGTGTATGGAAGGCTATGGTCAAATAAGGCTGAATCCTTGCACCATTTGGCACACAAGGGAGGGCTTGTCCTAACCTCCAATGAGAGCCCACAACTTATTGATGGTTTCACTACAGGCAATGATAATCATGGTGGGTAGGCATCTCATTTTTCATATAAGATATTTCAATCTTAAATTAATAAATAGGTAGATCTTTAGAATTCCAAATACAAAGACTTGACCTAATTTGAACACATAGTGAAAACAAATGGATTAGAAAAGATGTTGGTAAAATAGAAGAAATACAGAAAGATTTCCAATAAGGAAAGGGTTTAGGAAGATCACTAGATGAGCTACGAGTGTAGTGATTTTGTCCATAAAGTCATCAAAAATCCAACACGACTTTATGAACACACAGCTGAAAAGTAATTGGTACAAGGGGAATTTTTTTTTGCTATATGGTAAGTCTAAGGTTATTTTTTCCAATAAATTCTATCATGTATCCTTTGATTAGCTTATTTTAAATAAATTTATAGCATGAAAATATCTACAATCCCTATGTATATACACTCGTGGACTCATGGAAGTGGAAAGTAATGTCGCCGGTCATCTATTTTATTATTATTTTTTTTTTTAAGGAGACAGTAGCAATTTTGTTCACACTTGGTTATCTCGTATGTCTTGAATAAAGCTTACTGTGTATCAAATATCTTTCAGAGTTATTGTCTCAATCCCGATATACATGCTAAAAGCTACAACTTCCTTAAGTTTTGTTAATGAGTGTAATATTATACCAAAATAATTCTAGCTTTACTTATTTTCCATATAGATTTTTAAATTCGAATTTCTTTCTCCCTCTTTTTTCCATTACTCTTCTGTATATACGACTAAAGGTCTTAATAAAAGTATTGATTGATAATTAAGCCTCTACAGTAAATTTTGAGTTAATTGACGATCTATTAAATATAGGAAGAGTAAAGCCTCTCTTTTGTAGTCACTCAGTCTTTTAGTGCCACTCGAAAGACGAGGGTGATATGGTTGATAGAACAAGTTACTGATTTTTTTATATATATTAATTATAATTTATTAATCAACCATGCGCGATATTGATATTAGGCGCCTAATACAGAGGAAACAAAACAACAAACAAATTAGAAGGATTTAAATATTTACAAATTTACATGTATTATTCTACAGAGTTCATAAAATGTATATAGACAAAGTGGCTGATGTAAAAGAGTTAGATCATTTAATTCAGGGAACAAACGATGTCTCACTTCTGTAAAGTTCGGGCAGATAAGGTGAAGAGCAGTTTGTTCAGTTTCTTCGCAGGAACAATTTGGTGTTTCTGATAGACCTCTTTTATGTAAGTATTTCTGGAATTTTCTGTGTGATGTGACAAATTGAGTGACTATAAAATTTGGATGAAACTGTGTAGGAATTCCGTTTGGAAAAATAGTGTGATTCATAATAATAGCTTTTTTTTATTGTTGTAAATATTTCCCTTAGTAAATTTTAACAAGTTACTGATGAACAAATATTCAAGTAATATATGTAAAAAAAAAAAAAAAAAGCACTAATGTGTAAGACACATATTTCACTTGATGCCATCCGAACTGGGTTTATTTAAAAATTATTTTATTCGTCAATTCAAGTTTTCGTTTAACAAAAGTCGTGATAAGGTGGGAAAGCGGGACAACGTGGTTCATACTTATGGCAAACAACAAACGAAATGTTTAAATATAGCTTATACAAAACGAGTAATTCCCCTTGACCCTGTTTTAAAATCTATAAATGGGGGTCGGTGGAAGGGTGGTCTAGACCAGGGGCCGGCAAACTGCGGCTCGTGAGCTACATGCGGGTCTTTGGATGCGAAGCTACGGCTCTTTATATAGTTCCATACGTAAATATTATTTGTGCAAGTACTATTTATTGTTGGCAAGAAATAATGTGTGGCTCTTAGTTTTTAGTCCAACACAATAAACTCATGGACAAAACTTAAGGAAGTTGTACATTTTAGCATGTATATTGGGATTCAGACAATAAATCTGAAATATATTTGATTCATAGTTTAATTTTTAGTTCAACACAATTCACTCATGGACTTAAGGAAATTGTCCCTTTTAACATGTATATCGGGATTCAGACAATAAATCTGAAATGTATTTTATACAAAGTTCGATTTTTAGTCCAACACACAATACACTCATAGACAAAACATAAGGAAGTTGTCCCTTTTAACATGTATATCGGGATTCAGACAATAACTCTGAAAGATATTTGATACACAGTGACCTTTATTGAAGACACACGAGTTAACCAAGTGTGAACAAAATTGCCTACGTCTCCTTAAAAAAAAAAGACCACCGGCGAAATTAAAATATGAAACTTCCTTAAGTTTTGTCCCCATGAAAGAGAGTGTATATAACCTTTACAAAACTGCAAGGAGAATAAAATAACTTCTGTGAGAATGTTTACTTCCTATATCTTTCTTTTTCTACAAAAATGGTAAATTTGATCATATTTTTCTTTTGAAGTAAACGAATACACAGAGCTCTTACCATTAGGTACAGTAAAACCTTCCACGAGTGGTCTACTAGTGACAGTTCTGTGGCCTCTTCGACCACAGCTCTTACCATTAGGTACAGTAAACCTTTCCATGATCGGCCCGTCTGGTGAGAGACCTGTGGCCTCTTGGACAAACAGCTCTTACCTTTAAGTACAGTAAAACCTTCCATGATGGCCCATCTGGTGAGAGACCACGAGACACTACTTTTGAAAACTCAAAATTGACTCACAGCATTACCATAACTCAACATCCAATGGGGGACTGACTGCCTTTATATATTTATTTTATAATATTTTTCTTTCTTTTTGTTGAGTCTAGTGCTTTTCTACCCTCCTCTATAACTTACGGGGATCTGTATATAAAAAGGAAGGTAAAAGATTATCTATAACCTATGTATATAATATCAAACTAATTATAGTTCTATCTGTATACACACATATGTTTCTCATATAAGAATAAAGGTCTTAATAAAGATATTGATTGATTGATTATTAGATTCATCCCATAATTATGTAGGTGATACCTCCTAAAACATATTGTTTAACCTATTCCTATGAATATTGCCAAAAATGTTTTTGAAGTTTTGAAATCCAAAAGAGTGGATTCCGCCAAAAATCCCAAGTACCTTGCCGCGAGAGAAAAAATCCGCTGAGGTCCGGGAGGGCTATCGCGGCGTGCTATCCAGTTTTTTGACCAACGACCATTACGGAGATTTCCCACGCTACTGTGGTCAACCACGCTTTGTCCTCTCTGTGTCCGAGCTCTGGTGACAGTTCTGGAGAGACAAACAGCCATTTGATACAGTAAAACTTTAATGAGCGGCCCATCTGATTACAGTTTTGTGGTCTCTTGGACACACAGAGCTCTTACCATTAGGTTCAGTAAAACCTTCCATGATCGGTCCATCAGGTGGCAGCTTTTGTGGCCTCTTCGACCACAGAGCTCTTACCATTAGATACAATAAAACCTTTCGTGAATGGCCCATCTGGTGACACTTCTGTGGCCTTTTGGACACACAGAGCTCTTACCATTAGATACAGTAAAACCTTCCATGATCAGCTCATCTGGTGACAGTTCTGGAGAAAAACACCCAGCCATTATATACAATAAAACTTTCCAAGATCGGCCCATCTGGTGCCAGTTCTGTGGCCTTTTGGACCACAGCTCTTACCATTATATACAGCAAAACCTTCCACGAGTGGCCTACTAGTGACAGTTCTGTGGTCTCTTCGACCACAGCTCTTACCACTAGGTACAGTAAAGCTTTCCATGATCGGCCCGTCTGGTGAGAGACCTGTGGCCTCTTGGACAAACAGCTCTTATCTTTAAGTACAGTAAAAACCTTCCATGATGGCCCATCTGGTGAGAGACCACGAGACACTACTTTTGAAAACTCAAAATTGACTCGCAGCATTATCATAACTCAACATCCAATGGGGGACTGACTGCCTCTAGGAGATACCAAGAAAAAATTTAGATGGTCTCTCATGGGAGGACCTGCTCTACTGGTGCCTTCCTTAACCAGGGAAGTATTCTATCTATGTAGACACTATACCAACCTCCAGTACTTCGATGTACGTCCACACATTTAGATTAAACATCTCAGTATATCAAATTCTAGGGAATTTATATACACCGTATAAATCTATCTCTCCATGAGAGAACCCATTCTAAATAATAGATATACATCTGGAGATTATCTCTGATTAGAGGTTCTGTCATTTGTCTCTTGGGAAGGTGCTGAACATCGGATGAGTCGCTCATTAGAGGTTTACTGTATATCGACTAAGCAATACCTTTACTAAGACACCTTTATCCTTATATACATATTGTCCTGAGAAGATACATAAAAGGAGTGAAAAAAGGGGGAGAAAGAAATTTGAATTTATAATGTTATATGGGAAATTTGCACATATAATATACATACATAGGTTATAGGTATTTTTCCTTTTTCTTTCGTGTTTATTGTATATATTTATTTACACCGTCAAACCATCATTGTTTTTATGCAAATTCTTATAAGACAGTTAGCCAAAGTGGGTGTATATATAAAATTACATTCTCTTTACAACACACTCTCTTGAAATGTCATCTGGATTCCTCTACAGACGAAATTAACTCTGGAACATATATATTCTGTAAAAATCCTTTATAAAGATATCAAGGCATCTTAGGAAAGATTTGTTTTTTTTTCGTCATAGGTAGGTTTTCGTTAAGGGAGTTTCCTTATTAATCCTCTTCTTTAAAAACTTGTTCGTCGGTGAGGAACCTTCCCAAAATATTTTTACATGTTCTTGTGATGATTAACTGCCTTATGTGTCACAGACATTTGTCACATAAATGTGTCACAAAAATGCGTTACGCTAAGAATACTTGAAAAGCCATTTGTAATACGTCGTAAATTTTAGAATGAAGTAGGCAATAAGTATGCAAGAGGTATTCAGGAAGTAAACAACTTGTATAGAAGTGGTCAGTCAGGAAGTATACATCCTGTATACAGCATGTATAGTGATGTACATTGAGTGTATATAGGTTATGTACAGCGAGTGTATATAGGTGATGTACAGCAAGTGTATATAGGTGATGTACAGCGAGTGTATATAGGCGATGTATATCACACTAAAAAACATGTAGAGTAAGTATAGACATTGACTTCCAGGCACCCACTCACAACATTCCAATGTATGGACAAGACACCACAGCGGGTGTATATAGGTGATGTACAGCGAGTGTATATAGGTGATGTACAGCAAGTGTATATAGGCGATGTATATCACACTAAAATACATGTAGAGTAAGTATAGACATTGACTTCCAGGCACCCACTCACAACATTCCAATGTATGGACAAGACACCACAGCGGGTGTATATAGGTGATGTACAGCGGGTGTATATAGGCGATGTACAGCGAGTGTATATAGGCGATGTACAGCGAGTGTATATAGGCGATGTATATCCCACTACAATACACATGAGTAAGTATAGACATTGACTTCCAGGCACCCACTCACAACATTCCAATGTATGGACAAGACACCACAGCGGGTGTGTATAGGTGATGTACAGCGAGTGTATATAGGCGATGTACAGCGAGTGTATATAGGCGATGTACAGCGAGTGTATATAGGCGATGTATATCCCACTACAATACACATGAGTAAGTATAGACATTGACTTCCAGGCACCCACTCACAACATTCCAATGTATGGACAAGACACCACAGCGGGTGTGTATAGGTGATGTACAGCGAGTGTATATAGGCGATGTATATCCCACTACAATACACATGAGTAAGTATAGACATTGACTTCCAGGCACCCACTCACAACATTCCAATGTATGGACAAGACACCACAGCGGGTGTGTATAGGTGATGTACAGCGAGTGTATATAGGCGATGTATATCCCACTACAATACACATGAGTAAGTATAGACATTGACTTCCAGGCACCCACTCACAACATTCCAATGTATGGACAAGACACCACAGCGGGTGTGTATAGGTGATGTACAGCGAGTGTATATAGGCGATGTATATCCCACTACAATACACATGAGTAAGTATAGACATTGACTTCCAGGCACCCACTCACAACATTCCAATGTATGGACAAGACACCACAGCGGGTGTGTATAGGTGATGTACAGCGAGTGTATATAGGCGATGTATATCCCACTACAATACACATGAGTAAGTATAGACATTGACTTCCAGGCACCCACTCACAACATTCCAATGTATGGACAAGACACCACAGCGGGTGTGTATAGGTGATGTACAGCGAGTGTATATAGGTGATGTACAGCGAGTGTATATAGGCGATGTATATCCCACTACAATACACATGAGTAAGTATAGACATTGACTTCCAGGCACCCACTCACAACATTCCAATGTATGGACAAGACACCACAGCGGGTGTGTATAGGTGATGTACAGCGAGTGTATATAGGCGATGTATATCCCACTACAATACACATGAGTAAGTATAGACATTGACTTCCAGGCACCCACTCACAACATTCCAATGTATGGACAAGACACCACAGCGGGTGTGTATAGGTGATGTACAGCGAGTGTATATAGGCGATGTATATCCCACTACAATACACATGAGTAAGTATAGACATTGACTTCCAGGCACCCACTCACAACATTCCAATGTATGGACAAGACACCACAGCGGGTGTATATAGGTGATGTACAGCGGGTGTATATAGGTGATGTATACCACACTAAAATACACGTAGAGTAAGTATAGACATTGACTTCGAGGCACCCACTCACAACATTCCAATGCCGTTTGTGTCCCCACAAGGACAGATTCCTGGAAGATCCTTGGTTAGTCATCATATTCCTAATGATACTAAACTTGGGTTTTTATCTCCCTACACATAGTTCTCACAACATTCACACGTACATTACACATATCCTGTCGGGTACGTCCGCGTTGAAGATAGGGGAAATACATAAACGAAGTGATGAAAGAAGAATAGAAAAGCCCTCAACATTTTAATTTAAAAAACATGTTTTTTAGTCATTCAATAAATCTTGAATATTTTAAATGTAGTCCTGAAGTCTTTATGAACCATGTTTTAAGTAAAATGTGAAACTTAACATGAGAGGTGATCTTAAACATGAATATTTTGGTCACATACTCCTAAAAAGAGTCTTTCATTATAGGCTGCTGTCAGATGAAGCCATTTTACAAAAGTAGTCGTTTAAGGGAGGTTTTATTGTGCATGTAATTTCCGCCTATAATCTAGACTAACCTTCTGGTATTTCCCCCATACTACTGCCGAATCCGAATTACAGATTTTTTTTAGGGAGACATGGATCTTTTAATAGTTGTCACAAGAGAGTACCACACACACAGCTGTCATACCGTGTCCTAATATGTGATAGGATGGGTGGGAATGATTAGAAAGATAATAGAGGAAACCCGTGAACCCCGGGTTCCTTATGTCTATTTTTTAGTAAATAACAATAGTTTTACTTTTTCAATGCATGCATAAAAAGTATTGTTTTTGTTCTTCGTCATAAAACAAAATGGAGCAAAGAACGATAATTAAATTGCTTGAAACTCCATCTAAAACCTACCAAAAAATTTATAAAAGTGAATGGTAACGGTACGCTTTAAGGATGTTTTAAATGGTATTAAAAACTTGAAGAAGGTTTAAAACATGTCGAAGATTCACTTCTCTCAGACCGATCTTGGTCAAACATTGTTTAATAAAATGTCGAGAAAAACAAAATTTTGACAATTAAATATAGATAATTAACAGTAAGAATGCTATCTGAAGATACAAATATAGCCGAATCAAGCTGTAACAACATTTTTACTGAAGTTTTGCGCAAGAAGAAATTATGGCCAAACTTGGTACCAAAAATCTAACATTGGAACAGAAAGAAAGTCGATCAACATGTTACAATCTTCTGATAATGGCTGAAAATGATTAAAATTGTGTTTGAAAAATCATCGTTTTTGTGATGAAACTAGGTACTACCAATATGATCTGCTAACAAAAAGGCAAACCATGGGGTGTTTCACCTGCGAAGAAAAAAAAATCGTTCTTTCAAATACAATACCAAGACAATGTTGATAACCTTTTTTTGATTACAGGGGCCTGATTCATCATGAATTTTCACCTCTCAAGGACAAACAAACATTGGAGCAACAATATTATTAAAACGTCCTTATTAATTAATGATTCGAAATTCGCCTTAAAAAAGTCTGATTTGTGGGAGACAGGTGATTGGTTTTTTCCCCCATGATAATGCTAGGCCACAATAATCTGTCATTTGATATCACTTTTTTTGGACAAGTTTCCATCCCATAGGTTCCCCATACACCTTATTCCCCTGAACCAAGGGTCGGAAAACTGCGGCTCGCGATCTACATGCGGCTCTTTGGATGTGAAGCTGTTTATATAGTTCCATACGTAAATATTATTTATGCGAGTACTATTTATTGTTGGCAAGAAAAAAAATGTTGGCTCTTTAAAAACTTTGAAATTTTGTAAATTGCAATTTTTGACTCTTCCGACTTAAAAGTTTGACGACCCCTGCCCTAAGCTATCCTCATGTGACAATTCTTTCTATTCTCTAAACTAAAAATGTAATTATATATAAAAGAGAAGATATAAAAGATATCCAAGAACAAAATGTGACAGCGGAATTATATATATATAAGATTTTAAAAAAGGAATTTTATTACTATTTTATTGAACTTCATAAAATGTGAAATGATGCATTAGTAAAGGAGATTGTTATTTTGCTTTTCTATTTTTTTTTCTACGTTTTATATAAAAAAAAAATTATCTCGATATATTTGTGGATAGATCTTGTAGATGACTTCAATAATGAATAGGGAGTTGTTGGCATGCAATGTCGATGCTACTACGACCCGGGTTCGAGTCCCTCCCAATTGGGCAATTCCAACACTTCAGTGGCCCCTATTTTGGCATCAGTCCAGCCCCATCAATAGATGCAAGTAACCAACTCTGGCACCTTGTAAGTGAAAAGTCGAACAGCTTTATACGTACATGCCTAGATATGCTGTGTGCCTATAGCAGTAAAAACAGGCACAACCCCTACCCAGAATGATTATCATACTATATGTTTGGGATATGTATTATTATTATTATTATTATCCCTTTTTCTAGTATACGTGGTACAAGCCATGATAATCATGGTGGGTAGTAGTAGCTAGTGATTGCTTTTACTGTAAGTGCACAGTTTTCACTTACAAGTGTGCCAGAGAGTTACGTTTGATTACTTGCACTTACTGGTTGGGTTGGATTTTTGCAAGAATCAAAGGCCATTAGAGTCTTTTTTTTTTATTAGAAAAAAAAAGTTTCCCAATGCGGGATTCGAGGTTTATATTACTCGCCCACCGGCCTCCGTAAAACATATACACCGAACTTTTCCTCTGGATCTAACTACTGCAAACAAATGGCCCTGTCCTATCAAATCTTCAATGATCTAGTGTAGTCACCATGGTACTTCAGGATCGCGCAGAATGCAGGACAAAGTAGATTGTGCAGAGCACTGTGCAGATACACTCCAGATATGATCTTCTTTAATGGATAGTAAAGACAGCAGCTTACGTTATTTTCGACCAATGACTAATTTCTATCTAGATGCGACTCACTCAATAGTTTGAAATTATTTAGTAGCAGTCCCAATTTAAACACAATGTATATTAAATCATTCCTAATCTGACAAATTTACACAAATATATTGTAATTTTGTTAATTGGGATAATTGAGACTAGTTGTGCTTTCCCTGAAAAATACATAGGAATAAATCCATCCCAGTAGGTAAAACGCCCAAGGCAGACACATACACAACATCCCAGTAGGTAAAACGCCCAAGGCGGACACACACACAACATTCCAGTAGGTAAAACGTCCAAGGCGGAGACACACAACATCCCAGTAGGTAAAACGTCCAAGGCGGACACACACACACAACATCCCAGTAGGTAAAACGTCCAAAGCGGACACACACAACATCCCAGTAGGTAAAACGTCCAAAGAGGACACACACACAACATTCCAGTAGGTAAAACGTCCAAGGCGGACACACACACAACATTCCAGTAGGTAAAACGTCCAAGGTGGATGCACACAACATCCCAGTAGGTAAAATGTCCAAAGCGGACACACACACAACATCCCAGTAGGTAAAACGTCCAAGGCTGACACACACAACATCCCAGTAGGTAAAACGTCCAAGGCGGACACACACACAACATCCTAGTAGGTAAAACGTCCAAGGCGGACACACACACAACATCCCAGTAGGTAAAACGTCCAAGGCGGACACACACAACATCCCAGTAGGTAAAACGTCCAAGGCGAACACACACAACATCCCAGTAGGTAAAACGTCCAAGGCGAACACACACAACATTCCAGTAGGTAAAACGTACAAGGCGGACACACACAACATCCAAGTAGGTAAAACGTCCAAAGCGGACACACACAACATCCCAGTTGGTAAAGCATCCCAGTAAGTCCGATGTTCCCCACCACTCCCCTGGCCGTATTTAAACATTGGCCCACCAACCGGCACGACACACAAAGAGGGTGCAAATCACAGGACCACCCAGTCCTGCCTGGCCGCACTCCTCCTCTCTAGTCACACAAAAGGAAAATAAACTTCCGGGTCTTGTACCTTAATGTCACAGCCCTTTTCCTCGGGAATCCTTAAGAAGCTTTAGAGAAGTTTAGCAGAACAAATGGAAATTAACGAACACGCTTTTTAACCTCCAGCATTTAGTTTAATTGAAAATGTCTTTTTGTAATAAAAAGTTCACAATTTGACTCAGTAAAGAATATTTCAATGACTACAATAATTATAACGATAATATTTCAAGGGATCTCATTCATCAAGTAAATCTATAAGCACGATTGGTAAACGGAATTTCTCTGTGATTTTAATCTAACTTTCATTTTTACAATCGTTTTTATCGTTTTGTCTGATTAAGAGAATCCATTGGAAGTTTACAATGTTCGAAATAAAAGGTATTTGCGTCATAAATATTGTAACCAATGAAATCTATACTCTAATTATTTGTCAAAGTAATTAATATTTTGCTCTAAGTGATGACCATAAGAACATGACTTACACGATTCCAATTATTTCTGAATAGGGAGAGCTATTCAAAATAATTATTCAAGAATTTGTGCTTTTTTTGGAATAAATAGTTAATATTTTTCTAATACAATAGAACCTCCATGTAAAGTAAAACACCTAATTACAGAGCCAAAGTGTCCTTTAGGGAGTGGTGTCCTCTTACCGGAGAGTTGCTAAATAGTAAAAATGATAATTTTGCGGATGAAAACTGTTCTTTGTGGAGAGGTCTTTGCTAGCGGAATGTCCGCTAAATGGGAGGTTCTACTGTATTTTGATTATTCATAAAAATATGTCTATATATTCCTGTATAGAGAAGTGTTTAATCAAAAATTATTAATAATTGTTCAAAACAACTGCGAAATGAAGTAGACAAACCAGACCATTCTCTATCATGGATGGGGGCTACCAGATTTGCACCAAAACCCACAACTGATTTTAAAAAAAGTTTCAAATAAATTATCTCCATGGCCTAGTAGGTGATAACATTTTTGGGATAATAATAAACGAAAAATTCCTTAGGTTGAAAAAGAATGTGTGGTGAGTCAAGGTTTTATGGGTCATTATATTGGGAGATTTGGTGTTGAATCGGATTGGGGGGAAGAGGTTGGGGGGTTCTAGCTGGGATGCCGATTGCCAGCACGATGTACGTTGGTGAGTTTGCTTTAACTGCACACTGGATTTTGGATAATTTAAATTGAAGCTGGCTTCTCCCACCTGTATTGAAGCCAGTAAGTGCAAGATCAGACGCCGCTATTTCCTCACTACATGCTTCCTTAATGTTTTCTCTCCCTCTCTAGTATGTAAAGATGTAATAATATATTATATTAAAATATTTATTATTTTATGAATAGATTTTTAATTTTGTTATTTACTTTTTGATACTCTGTAAACTTCTCTCCCATTGTTTCTCTGGTATTTTTATAAATGTCGATTTGTATTTGCCTTAAATAAATTGCTGTGTCATCATCCGGATAGTTGGCGACTTTAGTACGCTCCAGGAATCCGGGTTACCTCAAGAGAAGAGAGAGAACGTCACCTTAAAGTTTGTCTTTCCTAATTTTTCTACGATACAATACAATATATTTAATTTTCTAATTGACTCGATGCTTTTTTATAGGGAGAGGTTCTTTTTTTGGCACATGTATACCATGGGAAAGACGGACAAAATGTTGTGTGTGTGTGTGTGGGAGAACACCAAAAAATTCATAGTTGGGTTAGTTTCTTATGCGAGGACACAGCAGAGACGTTGGTACCTATGTAAACGTCTTCGAATGAATTTTCGTGAATTTAAGAAAATATTTCCAAAGAAAAACGTGTGAAGCTGTAAATTTCTAGAAGAATAATTCTCTTGGTTATCGATGCTAGTATGTAAATAAGTTTGAAAGAAATTCTCCAAGGTTTTGACGTGTGAAGCTGTAAATTTCTAGAATAATAATTCTCTTGGTTATCGATGCTAGTATGTAAATAAGTTTGAAAGAAATTCTCCAAGGTTTTGACGTGTGAAGACACCTACAAACCTAACCTCGGGTTTTCACGCTTCTACTACACTCTAGGCGTTACACGTTATATTAGTTTGCTCTATTTTTGCCTCAGTGATTTTATATTATGAAAATTAAACTTCTGAAGAAAATTTCACAACGAACACGGCGTAAAGCTGGATTGTTTGTTCCCATTAATTCCAAAGGAATGCAGAAACAGACAAGCTGGACTAACCAATGGAGACACTCTGAAGTCAAGAAGTTAGTTGCAACCTGAAACATTCCTTCACCTGATCCCTGAACATGACCTGGCAGAGACACCTGAAGCCCAACAATAGAGAGAAGCCACAGAATCTCACCTCACACACTGGAGATTGATTGCATCAGGTCTCGGAACATCCAAGGTAGAAAATAGTTTATCAAAAACAATTCTCATAAAATATCTATTTGTTTTAAAAATTGACTTAGAGCTCTAAAACTTACCTGTTGCAAATAAACAACCCCGAATACAACACTGAGCTTCTATTTGAAATATTTACTGCAAGCATTCAGTGTGATTGATCAGGATCTAAGAGTAGCCTGAGGCTCCAGTGGCTTGTCGCTGGCCTACATGTCATTCCGCTGGCCTACACGTGCTGGTCATGCAGCTGACCTCTAATTCAAGAGCCCTTCAACATCATCAAGCACTCGCAGGGCTACTGGCTCTTCAGATGGACATCTACAGATGGTAACCAACTCCATTATCGTGTCAACAAATCATCTACAAATTTTCCCTGAGCCTTGAGGCGAAGTAAGATTACGAAGATCCTATCGTATGAAGGAGGACTCTTCGGCTTTGGGGAAGTCTGCTCGAATATACACACATGGACAAAACTTAAGGAAGTGGAACGTTTTTGATATCTCCGTCCCTCTTTTTTTTTTAAGAGACAGAGGCAAATTTGTTCACACTTGGTTATCTCGTGTGTCTTCAATGAAGGTCACTGTGTATCAAATATCTTTTAGACTTAAAGTCTTAATCCCGATATACATGCAAAAAAAGTACAACTTCCTTAAGTTTTGTCCATGAGTGTACATTGTAAATATAGTCGTGTTTATCGTTTCTCTTTTAAATATCTCTTATCTTTTGTATGTAAGATTCGCCATTGACGGATGTCAATAAAATGTTTTAAAATCCAAGAGTAGGTGGGCTCAGTACTGCTGCCACCGACGTGGGGCTATAAAAAAGTAGGTCAGACCAGAGATCACAGCTACCGCGTATTCTACCGCCGTCATCGCTACAGAGTTGAACGCTCTCATTAAACACAATTTATAGACATCTGTACTTCTAAGTTTTAAGACTTAGATATTTCTGTTAGTATTTTTATTTAGCTCTTCGATTATGACATTTATTGAGGGTTAAAAACTCTTTATGACGAAAATTGACTTTTTTTTTTTAAATAAAAAAAGGTGATGTGCCATATTTGCACTGGTTGCGTCAACTTGCACAGGGTAGATATCCCAAGTTGTAATATTATAAAACTGAATATTAACATTATATAAAAGGGCGTACCTGGATCTGTAAAGAAAAAAAAATTTTTTTTTCTTAAAATATTTCGAGAGATTGCTCCCTCTTTATCAATTTATTGCACAGTGAATTTAATTTTAACAAATTAAATTACATCATAGG
>CP092879.1:16099668-16274135 GCA_030710605.1 Cordylochernes scorpioides | reverse complement strand
TGCTTCTTCCAACCAGTGCTCAGACGGCTATGTGAGCTGAACGGGGGTCGCTGGGGTCGTGTTGGGTTAACTGCTTCTTCTAGCCAGTGCTCAGACGGCTATGTGAGCTGAACGGGGGTCGCTGGGGTCGTGTTGGGTTAACTGCCAGCTAGTGCTCAGACGGCTATGTGAGCTGAACGGGGGTCGCTGGGGTCGTGTTGGGTTAACTGCCAGCTAGTGCTCAGACGGCTATGTGAGCTGAACGGGGGTCGCTAAGGTCGTGTTGGGTTAACTGCTTCTTCCAACCAGTGCTCAGACGGCTATGTGAGCTGAACGGGGGTCGCTGGGGTCGTGTTGGGTTAACTGCTTCTTCTAGCCAGTGCTCAGACGGCTATGTGAGCTGAACGGGGGTCGCTGGGGTCGTGTTGGGTTAACTGCCAGCTAGTGCTCAGACGGCTATGTGAGCTGAACGGGGGTCGCTGGGGTCGTGTTGGGTTAACTGCTTCTTCCAACCAGTGCTCAGACGGCTATGTGAGCTGAACGGGGGTCGCTGGGGTCGTGTTGGGTTAACTGCTTCTTCTAGCCAGTGCTCAGACGGCTATGTGAGCTGAACGGGGGTCGCTAAGGTCGTGTTGGGTTAACTGCTTCTTCCAACCAGTGCTCAGACGGCTATGTGAGCTGAACGGGGGTCGTGTTGGGTTAACTGCTTTTTCCAGAGGTCGAATACAAGACCATCTTGTCGCTAATCAGTTGTAATGACGTAAAGCCTATAGAAGAGCTAGCAATTTTTCAATAAAAGAGAGGCGTTGTGCTTAACGTGAACCGATAACTCACATCTTAGATTACTTTCAAAACAAATCTTATAAGAACTGTCTCTTTGTTCTAGAGCAAGAGAATACATTGCGAGTTCTAAAGACATGGCAAACTGAAGAAATGGGAGAGCTATAAACTGATGAAGACATTATACTTACATCTGTGGCAGTGTTATATGGTACGCTTGCATCTGGATTGACATCAAAATTGAAGTCAGCTATAATGAAGTTAATGGTCACTTTCCTTCTTTAATATTCACAGCTTAAAATTTATATCAGAGACACATTTTCTGGAATATAGGGCATGTTTATTGGTGTAAAAAAACTTTAAAAAAAAAATAGAAATTCAGATGACACACACACACATCTCAGTTGTTTCAAGAAAGAGAAATGACATATAAAAACTCGTTATACACAAGTACAAACAGAGTTTGGAGGATATTAATGGAATAACACAATAACCATGGATTTCAATAAAATTGCACCTAAAGAATACAAAATAAATATTGATGGCATAGAAATTGAACGAATAAAATCATTTGCTTATCTTGGAAGCATCATATATGAGGATAAAAGATGGGGAAAGACGATGTCGATGTCAGATTTGCAAAGACAAAAGATGCTTTTTGGAGAAATAGAAAATTTTCTTAGAGAATATTTAAATAGGCAATGAAGAAAGGGATGCGTAAAGGTTATGTTTGGTCAGGTTTCCCATATTTATACGAGGCTTAGACAATAGCCAAAGAAGTGAAGCGGAAAGTTAACTATTTTGTCATCTGCTCGATGTGCTAGAAGAACTCTCAATATCAAATTGACAGATAGGATGACAAACAAGGATGTTTTAGAATATCTCATGGAGAGTATGGCCTTCTAGAGGAAATACTCTAAAGGAAATAGAAGTTTGCAGGATATGTACTGAAGATCATCTATTGATCATACTAAAGGGATACCACATCTTTAAAAATGAAACGAGAGATTGACCAAAGAAGGAATGGTTCGATATTCTAATAGAATGATCTGGAATCAGAAGATAAACAAATAAGATATATATCAGGGCCTCAAACCACCACTTCTTGATTTTTCAGGAAGCCTCTAAGACCAGACCTTTTGGTCGTTGAGGTACAGCTTGCGCCTGTCGAGCCTGACACGTACATGGTTTACTTTTCTTAGTTTAATTTTAATGGGTTGGCTAAATAAGATGTAATAAACTTGAATCGAGGGGTTCAAGAAGAGGCTACCCATCCTGCAGAAGTACATTGGGAAGCTGCCGAGTTGGAAGCTCTGTGTGTCATCCAGTTGCTCATGGCCCGGCTGGAACACCCCAAAGATCTCATCTGCGCCCTCTTCCCGCTGATTGAAGAGGAGGACGTGGTGAGAGAGGACTCCTATGAGTGGAAGAACTGCAGCGAGCTACTGGACAACGAGGGCCGCATCATGGCGCTAATGTCTTCCCAACGATTCTTCCAGGAAGAATATAAATAGAACAAACCACCATTATGTAATAAACTTAAATCAAGGTTTAATTTATAATTATTCCAATAGATGACGCTCTGCCATCTAAAAATACTCATTTGAGCGGACAGGAGAAACCAATTTATGCATATACACTTCTGTTCTGATTTAAAATTCCCATCATCGATTCCACCACAACTTCGGGGGTACTTCTATGGAATTCTCAAGAAATACTAAGGGTTCAATGAATCAAAAAGAAATCAATAAAGCCCAATCAAGAGTGGTGTGAACTTACAAGAAAGTTAGTTTATACGTCTGAATTGGACAGGAAAGTGTTGGCTTTGTGGGCGAACAATCTGTGCGATATTGAATACCAAATTTTCCGTCCGAGACATCAAATGGGGGCTGAGTCATACCCTCCACTTTTTACAACCCGCTGTCGCCTTGTGGAAAGAGAGGCAAGGCCCTCTGAGAACGAGTTTTTCAATTTTCCTCAATCGAAACCTGCCTGACGCTTCTTTCTATTACAATTTGGTAGAGGAAAGGTAAAAAGTGGTGTTCGAGAGGATGACATTGTTGTGTCTAAACTTGTGGGTCTCTTCTATACTATTACACATACAAATTTGGCAAATCAAAAATTCGATGGTACGAATTGATCATTATTATTACTATTCGATATTTACGGAATATTACCACATGTTCAATCAGCCTTGGTTTCTTTGCAGAAAATATGTTGGGCATCACATTGTTAATATTATAATTTATTAGTATTAAAATATTTGAAAATCATAGAGTCTATAGTCCCATGAGACCCGATTGGTTTCCTGACCTTAGTTAGATCAGCATATAGAGAATATTCAAATACAAATGTTTTTCTACACCATTTCATCTTAATATAAAATCGCCGGTTTCAATCAAAATATTCCAAAACAATTCAGCGCCACGTTTCCTTTATTAAAATCAGAGCATTCTAAAATATACAATACTACATATTAACACAAAGCAATAACGCGCCATCTGTAGATATAAAATAAAAGGACTTAAAAGCGCGAATCTTTTAAGTCATTTTATTTTATATGTACAGATGGCGCGTTATTGCTTTGTGTTAATTTATTCCTAACTGGCCTTGTCTTTATAGTTTGCTGAAGAGCATTGCTCGAAGCAAATATGTATTTGAATGTAATTCTACTGTCCTATAAGCTTATGTCCATAGTTTACTTGAAAACCATTTCTAAGATTCCATCCTTCAGTGTAGCATATAAAAGCAGAATGATCCAATACAGTATTAGAGCTCTGAGAAGCGGTCTGGTGGATTAAATTGGCGAAACCGCTGGGAGAGTTCACCACTGATGAGCCAAGCCCTCCCAATATATTTTTTCATCGCAGTAAGGACAGTAGAAGTTCGTTTTATGTATAAAAGAAACATTCGCGCTTTTAAGTCCTTTTATTTTATATAAATACTACATATGTTTGTTAAAGAGATAGGTAGTTTCTCGTCTTACTAGAGATGGCCAGAATGTTGGACTTCAAGATGCAGATTTGTTATTTATTAGAATACACACAAAAAATGCCTACTTGATAGGATCCTTTGATCAACGTGGTAATTGAAGATACATTGTCACTTAATCTTTTGATTTTATTTGGAACGCTTCACGATTTTGCGTGTCATCCTTGCACAGGGGCCATGCTAATATCTTTATCGTTCCAATTTTAGTAGTTGTACCGCCGAACAAGAAAGCACCTCTTTTGATTTTATGAAATGTCGATGAAATGGCCTATAAGCCTACATGTCGTATATTAAGAATCAATGTATCTTATAGGAATTCTTACATTAAAATGACCCCTGTGTATGTATAAAAGAGAGTAGGAAAGTTCCAAATAAGTTAAGCCTCTCTAGACCACATTGACTGACGCAACAATTTTCCTTCTTACAGAGAGGTCATTAAAACGGCTCTTCAATTCTTGAACTCGGGCCTGAGAAGAGCATTAAAAAAAACCCGGATTCAATCATTAGGAGCCAGATCTCTCCCACGCCGTCTTACGTCAGTCCGACCTGTTGGCTTCCGTAGGCGTTTCTTACTGGGAAAAAGAAAGAGAGGATCCAATGAAATAATTTAGTAGTGTTTATTAGAACAAAATCATAATAGTGAACAACAAATATAACAGAGAGTACCGTCGTCTTCCGGGTATTCCTTCTACTGGGGAGCTCGGATTCTATATTCTGTGCGTTTATAATCTGTTTATCTGTGGCTCTCTGGTCGGGATGGCGCCTACATTCGGCCATTCCTGGATTTCAATCGTCCTCGATTGAACCTTGCGTTGCAGGAACGTCGTGGGTTGCGTCGGGGGGTATCTTCTACTTCTGGCTCCTCGTCCGGACTTTCTTCTGTAGCTGTAGTCGTTAATTCTATTTTGTTGTCCTACTGTCCTATCACACGGGTCCTTTCGAAAGATCTGGATCAGGTCTCTCAATTCAGGGTCGGAATGCTGAATCATCAAGATTTGTTCTTCCGGTGTGATTGTGAGGCACACTTCAAGGTTTTTCTCCACGATTTCCTCCATCGTGTCTCTAGGGTCGTCGACTGGAGCTCTACTCATTCCGTCTACGTGGGCCATCTTCTCCCCTGGTTTATGTCGAATTTCGAAATCGTATTCCTGAATCAGATTGTACCATCGCGCTATCTGAGGATTTGTAGTCTTCTTCGCGTTCATGTAGACCAGTGCTTGGCAATCAGTAACCACTGTAAACTTGATTCCTACGAGGAACTGACGTAGTCGATCCAAGGTCCACACTATCGCCTTCAGCTCCAATTTGCTTGAGTGGTACATCTTCTCGGCCTCTGTTGTCTTCTTGCTCACACAGTAGACCAAGCGCCATTTGCAGTCTTCGTCCATCTGTAGCACCATTCCTGCTAATCCCTCAGCACTCGCATCGCAATGTACTTCTGTCTTGAGTTCAGGGTTGTAATGAGCTAGTACCGGATATTCGACCAGATCCTTTCGTAGTCCTCCAAATGACCTTCGCTGTTCTTCCTTCCATTCAAATTGTGAACCTTTCTTCGTAAGTCTGCTTAGCGGTTCTGCTTTCCTCGCGAAGTCCTTTACAAATCGTCTGAAGAAGTTCGTCAGTCCCAGAAAGCGTCGTATGTCGTGGACATTCTTGGGTTCTGGAAATTCTTCTATCGCCTTGATCTTTCTTGGGCCTGGCTTAAGTCCGCCTGTACTGATGACATACCCTAAGAACTCAACTTCCCTCCTTCCGAACTCACATTTGGAGGGTTTCAGTGTCAACTTCGCTGATCTTATTCTTTCGAGGACTTCCCTCAACCTTTCGATCATCTCCCGCCAATCCTTTGCCGGGATAATCACGTCGTCGAGATAGCAGAATGCCTTCTTGTTCAGCAGCGGACCTAGGACAGTGTGCATCAGTCTTTGGAATTCAGCTGGTGCGTTGGCGAGTCCAAAAATCATCCTTTCGAATTGACCTGTATCATCTGGGGTGATGAATGCTGTCTTTAATTTTGCCTTATCGGTCAGTGGTATCTGCAGATATCCATGCGCCAGATCCAGAGTGGTGAAGAATTTCGCATTCCTTAGGCCTTCCAGAAGGTCGTCTATCCTTGGTAATGGGAACTTGTCCTTAACTGTTTGAATGTTGAGTCTCCTATAATCTACCACCAGACGATGATCTCCAGTTTTCTTCCTCACAAGTAGGACGGGACTAGCGTAGGGTGATCTAGTTTCCGTGACTATTCCATTGTCCTTCCACTCTCTGACAATCTCCCTGATTGCTTCGCGTTCACTTGCAGTCGTCTTATACGGTCTCAGACAGACTGGCTTGCTTCCATCAACCTCCTTAATGTCCATCTTGGTGACATCAGTGCACCCTAATTCCTCCATGCCAAGAGCGAAACAGTCTCTATACTCGTTTACTACATCTAGGATTTCTTGTCTCTCTTTCGAAGTCAGAGAATGATTGACGTTGATGTCCTCAGGCAGTATGGGGCGCTTACGTTTCATTTGGTCTTGTCCTTCCCTCTTCTCTTCATTTTTAGTCTGAAACGAATCCTCTGCGACGTCCAGGTTAACAACAATATCATCAAGGTTCAGTAGTTCAACCCGCCCTACACATTGGTTCTTCCTTACTCTCAACTTGCCCTTGCCAGCTGAGATGATGGGTACGGTCGTCTTTCCGTCGACCACTTCCAATAGGGAATCGACACAGGCGTCATCTACTCCTGTGAACAATACATATCCGTCCTTTACCTCGTCTGTGATTGCACTTGTAAAGTTAATGGAGTCGCTCTCCAACTGAACAGTTTCGGTTGCTCTCAGTTCGATGCGACGCGACTTGATTTCTTCTTGCAGATTAGCAAACGGAAATTCGGATGAATAGCCAATATGCAGTTCCTTACCGATTCTCGCGAAGGATACGTAGGGCAGATCTGTCCATGTTCTTCCAATTAGTAGGTCATAAGGTTGGGCATCATCGTTAACAATGAATACAGCGATTTCTTTTCCGACTACGCCATCAATCTCCAGGTCAACTGTCGTCTTCCCAACGGTCCTGGCAGCTGGTGCAGTCTGGTTACCGATGCCGTACAGACTAGTCGAGTCTGGTTCGATGTCGACGCTGATCCTCCTTGCGACCGATTCTCTCATTAGACAACTGCTGCTCCCGGTGTCTATCATTGCCTTCACGGTTTCCTTGTTGTCGATCTTGACATCCTTCAAATATACATCTGGCGGGACAGTCTCCAGTCCTTCGACTTCCAGGTTGGCTACTTTTAGTCCTTCTTTGGGTCTTGTGCAATTCCTTTCCTTGTGTCCCGTTTGACCGCATCCTCGGCATGTCAACGTAGTCCTGGGTGCTGGGCAGTCTCTGGCAATGTGTCCAAACTGATTGCAGTTGAAGCACTTCGGTTCTCCCTTGTCGTTTCTGATCGTACGGTTGACCATTCTCCTCAAGGTGTTAGGGTACGTTTCACTGATTTCGTTCCTTGCAGCGTCTTGACCCGAAACATTCGTTCCTTGTTTAGTCTCTTTAACTTCGCTTTGGTTGGGGAATCTCGCAGATTTCTGCTGAAACGACGGTGGTATGAGGTGTTTCGCATTCCAATGCGGAGGTCCCATCTCGGTGCGAACATTTTCGTACTCGTCCAGTTTATCCGCCAACTCATCTGGGTTGTTTAACTTGGTCCAATCGTCAATGAGATGATTACGCAGCACATTTGGAACTTTTTTCTTTAGCTGGTTAGTGACGGACAAATCCTTTAGGGCGTCGAAATTTTCCACGTTCATTCCTTCGATCCATTCGTTGAAATATCCTCGCAATTCGAAAGCGAAGTCTCTCCAGGAACCCTTTTGAGATCTCTCGTGCTTCTCGAATTTTTGTCTGAATTGTTCGGGGCTCAACTTGTACCGTTTTAGGAGCAACCTTTTCACGAACCTATAATCGCCGCTTTGTTCTTCTGTTTCCCGAGCGATTAATTGAGTCATTTCGTAAGGTAGCAATCCTAGGAGGCTGAACGCCCATTGGTCTTCATCCAATCCTAGTCGCTTTGCCTGTCTTTCGAAAAGAATTAGGTAAAAACTCAAATCATTGTCCTTCGACTCGTACTTGGGCATCAGTTTACGTATCTCGTAATGTGCGTCATTGCTGGTACTTCGAGACGTATCGTTGTTTCCGCGTGTAGTCTGGATGCGCAGCTTCTCAAGCTCGAATTCCATTACCATTTGTTCTTTTCGTTCGATTCGTTCCCGATCCTCGATTCGTTTCCGATCCTCGATTCGTTCCCGTTCTATACGTTCTGCTTGCTCTGTTTGTGCTGTTTGTTCCATTCGCTCCCGTTCTGCTCGTTCTGTTTGTTCCCGTTCCTCGATCAGAGTCTCCAACAGTTGCTTTGCGAATTCTTCTTCGTAAGATTGACTATTCAGGATAAGGCGTTTTAAGTCGACGATCCTGCTCTCTGGCGGTACTACCTCGCCGAGTTCATACGCCAACTTGCTCAAATCGCATTTCCTTACTTTCGCTAAGTAAGTCATGTTTTTCAAAAGGAAAAATAAACAAGGCAAAGTTTTTTTTTTTTTTTAAATAAACAAATAAACTGACTAAACCAGATACGTACTGTTTCAATTATTTCTTTCAACGAAATCAACTTTTCTTTGGTAATTTTGAGACAATACCTTTTTTTTTTTTTACCGCGATACTTTGCGATAATACTTTTTATTTGTTTCTTCAATTTACTTTAAAAATACTTTCTTTAGAATACTTTACTTTACTTTAAAATACTTTCTTTAGAATACTGTACTTTACTTTAAAATACTTTCTTTAAAATACTTCACTTTACTTTAAAATGCTTTCTTTAAAATACTTTCTTTAAAATACTTCACTTTAAAATACTTCACTTTACTTTAAAATGCTTACTTTAAAATACTTCACTTTACTTTAAAATACTTTCTTTAAAATACTTCACTTTAAAATACTTCACTTTACTTTAAAATGCTTACTTTAAAATACTTCAATTTACTTTAAAATGCTTACTTTAAAATACTTCACTTTACTTTAAAATACTTTCTTATCGAGATGATTTTGCAATAATATTTTACCGAGGTGACTTGTAATAATACTTTTAGGAATAGGTAATTAAATTTCGTACATACCATGCAACTCCTCTTACGTTGATCGGTCACCGCGCCACGTCCTTCTCGTTTCCAAATTATTCCAGTGAATCTTCAATTTTCTTCAGGACTATCCCACTTCTGAATTTCTGTTGGCTTCCGTAGGCGTTTCTTACTGGGAAAAAGAAAGAGAGGATCCAATGAAATAATTTAGTAGTGTTTATTAGAACAAAATCATAATAGTGAACAACAAATATAACAGAGAGTACCGTCGTCTTCCGGGTATTCCTTCTACTGGGGAGCTCGGATTCTATATTCTGTGCGTTTATAATCTGTTTATCTGTGGCTCTCTGGTCGGGATGGCGCCTACAGACCTTTGCTGGACTCTTGCTCCGGACTCAACAAAAAGCTTTCAGTCTTATACAGATTCTCCTCGTAGAAATGTAGGATACAGGCAGGAGTAATAGTAATACTACCAGTAATAAGCATTGTTATTATATTTTTTTAAGCTAATCACATAAAGGTAATATGAAATATATATATACAGGAAAACTCTTAATTAAGACAATCAAGTAATAGATTAATCTGGGTAAATCCGAGGAAAAGGGAGAAAATACAATATATATATAAATAAATAATATTGTAATTGATATATGATACATAAGCCTTTACTATTATTTTTCGTCCTAATAAAAATTCCTCAGCTGATGAATGAAGGTTATAAAGATTTTAAACGTAACTTTTTACAGTGATCCGGACTCCAGTGTGCCTCCTGTATGCGCCCTTACAACTCCCCACCTTAACTGAAACTCAATTCACTTCATACATTTAACACACACAAATCCTTTATTAAGACACCATACAGATTCTACTCTCTCATTGCCTGCTTGCATCATACATTTAACATTTGGACTCTACTTGTTGGAACGCTTCGCGATTTTGCGTGTCATCCTTGCGCAGGGGCTATGTTAATCTTCTCTGTATCGTTCCAATTTTACTTGTTAGATGGACACAACTCTAGGTTTTCTCTCCTTATTGTACGCAGCTGGAATTGGACTTAAACATGAAATGGTCCAATTATGTATAATTTACATCTACTGCCTCATACAAAGAAGCAAAGTCTACATTAGCTATATCTCTAGGCTTATTCCTTATCAAAACTAAATAGCCATTTTAGAAAATACACTGCGTGACATTGAAAATGGAACACCAAGAAATAGTGGCCAGAAAATTATGCAAATTTCAGGGTAGACGCGCCTAACCGAGTTATGCAAATGATGTAAAATGCGCAGCTCTCGTGCGCACATGGAGTAAGATATAAGGGAAGGAACTTGCAGAAAGGACAGTATTCGTGTCGTTATTTCTTCAAGGAAAATCATTGTAGAAATTTTGTTCTTGTGTCAAAAGACACGTGTAATAACAGAGAATGCCAGGTCATCGTAAACGAAGGCATTTCAAGCAGACAGACGCTTTTACGAGGGGCATGGTGATCGGACTGAAAAGGGCAGGTTGGTCCATACGTCAAATCGCAGCTGATACACACTTTGGTGCGTCCACGGTGCACCGACTGTGGAGAAGATGGTTGGAACAAGGAAATGTGGCAATTTATAGGAATGTCGGTGCAACCAGAGTGACGTCAGCACGTGTGGATCGGCGTATCCTTCGACAAGCAGTGGCGGCCCCACAAGCCACTTGTACCGCCATCCTGCAACATGTGCAAGACACCCTAGATCATTCCATCTCGACCAGAACCATTTCCCGTCGATTGGTTGCTAATGGCTTGCACTCATGCCGTCCGCTAAGAAGACTGCCATTGACCCCACCGAATAGGCGCCAACGTTTGGAATGGTGCCGGGCTAGATCGACGTGGATGACGGAATGGCACAGGGTCGTGTTCTCAGATGAGTCGCGTTTCTGCTTGTCCAGTGATAGTCGCCGTGTACGCGTGTGGCGTCGACGTGGAGAAAGGTCCAATCCGGCAGCAATTGTGGAACGCCCCACCGTGCGACAACGTGGAATCATGGTTTGGGGCGCAATCGCGTATGATTCCAGGTCACCTTTACTTCGTATTCAGGGCACTATGACGGCCCAACGATACGTTGATGATGTGCTGCGACCGGTGACACTCCCCTACCTTCAGGGGGTACCCAATGCCCTTTATCACACACACACACACACAAAAGCCTTTATTAAGACACACAGGTCTTACAGAGGATTCTCCTTGAGGTTACAAAACGGAGAAAGTGGAAAATAAAAATGGTGAAAGAATATATACATATGGTAAATATATACAGATTATTAAAACGAAAATCACGAAATTTCTCTTTAATGGCTTATAAAATGCTAAAAATGAAGAGAAAAAGTTTTCTTTATTAAAATATATATGTTACAAGCTTTCGGGCACCAAGCCCTTCTACCTGCCATTATACCTGTAGAAGGGCTTGGTGCCCGAAAGCTTGTAACATATATATTTTAATAAAGAAAACTTTTTCTCTTCATTTTTAGCATTTTATATACAGATTATAAGAAAGAATAAAGAAATAAGAAGAATTTTAAAAAATAAATAAATTAAATTAAAAAATTTTGGAAATATGGATGGGAGAAGTGGAGAGCGAAAACAATGCCCTTTATCAGCAGGATAACGCCCGACCGCACACTGCTCGCATTAGCCAACAAGCTCTGCAAGATGTACAGATGCTTCCCTGGCCACCGTACTCTCCTGATCTCTCACCAATCGAGCACGTCTGGGACATCATTGGACGCCGTTTGCATGCCTTGCCACAGCCGCGTTCAGAAGACGAACTGTGGCAAATGGTTGAGAGGGAATGGAGAGCCATCCCTCAGGACGCCATCCGTACTCTGATTGACTCTCTACCTAGACGTGTTGCTGCGTGCATCGCCGTCCGCGGTGGTCCTACTTGCTACTAAGCCGACGCCGTTCTCGCTCTGTATTATGACTAGCATTTTGAAATAAAGATCACTTATTGTTCGTCCCTGCCTCTCTCTGTCTGCCGAGTTTCATCACTTTCTGGCCACTATTTCTTGGTGTTCCATTTTCAATGTCACGCAGTGTATATTTACAGGGGTGGAATTTTATTTGGATCATATTGATGTGAATTTTGGAGTGTCTGGTTTGACAAAATCTAGTCAAAGTAAAGGAATCATATATGTCAATATTTTTATCAAAATCATCTACATACAGGGCCTAGCAACAGAACAAATTCAAGAAAGGCCATTGTTAGTCAATTTTGTAGAAAAAGTTTGAATGACATGCTATCTCAAGGAATAATAACCTTTGACGATAAAATAGAAAAAGAAAAAAGGCATAAAATAGAGGTTAAACTATGTTTTTCCTTTTTTATATCAATTAATTTCCTACCAGAAGAATATTGAGTACTTCATGACAAGATCTAAAGTCAAATTTAAATTTACAACTAGTGAAGAGTCTCATGGGAATGTTCATCCTTGGATGATCTTGATTGTGGACAACATCTGAAGTTTCAATCAAAATTCTCTTTGTCGTGGATTTCCTTCAAGCTCTTCGTCACAATTTATTTCATCGAAACTGGTCAAATTATATTATATACCGAATATATCAATCAATATTTCTTCAGCGAGTGATATTTGAAAGGAGGGCTTCCATTGCTATGAATCTCAATATATCTACGTTCTCAATTTGGATGAAAATCTTTCAATTTTGATTAAATATTTTACCGATCTAGGAACTTTTCAATTACTTAACTATGTGGTTGAACTCTTTGGGGACGGTGAAAGTTTTGATCCCAAGTTATCAATTGATGGATTCAGGAATTTTTTGAGAGAACTTAGAATGATTTTAAATTTCTTTAATAAGAAACATTCATGAAATACTTCCAGTCTTTGAGCTAAAGCCATCATTTTTCGGTAACATGCAAATATGCGTACAATAAATCTCTTGTTAGAATCCGTCGTATTTTAACAACTAAAAAGTGTGATTCAGTTTAAGAGGATTATTGTGGTTTATCGAAGCAAATGAAAGTTAAGAAGTAACCATGGTGGTATGTCGCCGCGGGGTTACCTATAGAAAGGATCGATATAGTACATCGCCGCGGATTAAACTCAAGAAACGATCGTTTTTACACATTGCCGCCGGACAAACTCAAGACTTGATCCATATAAAACATGCCGCAGATAAAACTCTCGTTATAATACAACTCTGCGGAGGTTCAACTCAAGAAATGATCGTTACAATACATCTCCGCGGTGGTTCAACTCAAGGAATGAATCGTTACAATACATCTCCGCGGAGGTTCAGCTCAAGAAATGATTGCTGTAATATATCTCCGCGGTGGTTCAACTCAAGAAATGATCGTTACAATACATCTCCGCGGAGGTTCAACTCAAGAAACGATCGTTACAATACATCTCCGCGGAGGTTCAACTTAAGAAATGATCGTTACAATACATCTCCGCGGAGGTTCAACTCAAGAAACGATCGTTACAATACATCTCCGCGGAGGTTCAACTCAAGAAATGATCGTTACAATACATCTCCGCGGAGGTTCAACTCAAGAAATGATCGTTACAATACATCTCCGCGGAGGTTCAGCTCAAGAAATGATCGCTGTAATATATCTCCGCGGTGGTTCAACTCAAGAAATGATCGTTACAATACATCTCTGCGGAGGTTCAACTCAAGAAATGATCGCTGTATTATATCTCCGCGGTGGTTCAACTCAAGAAATGATCGTTAGAATACATCTCCGCGGAGGTTCAACTCAAGAAATGATCGTTACAATACATCTCCGCGGAGGCTCAACTCAAGAAATGATCGTTACAATATATCTCCGCGGAGGTTCAACTCAAGAAATGATCGTTACAATACATCTCCGCGGAGGTTCAACTCAAGAAATGATCGTTACAATACATCTCTGCGGAGGTTCAGCTCAAGAAATGATCGCTGTAATATATCTCCGCGGTGGTTCAACTCAAGAAATGATCGTTACAATACATCTCTGCGGAGGTTCAACTCAAGAAATGATCGCTGTATTATATCTCCGCGGTGGTTCAACTCAAGAAATGATCGTTAGAATACATCTCCGCGGAGGTTCAACTCAAGAAATGATCGTTACAATACATCTCCGCGGAGGCTCAACTCAAGAAATGATCGTTACAATACATCTCTGCGGAGGTTCAACTCAAGAAATGATCGTTACATCTCCGCGGAGGTTCAACTCAAAAAATGATCGCTGCAATATATCTCCGCGGAGGTTCAACTCAAGAAATGATCGTTAGAATACATCTCCGCGGAGGTTCAACTCAAGAAATGATCGTTACAATACATCTCCGCGGAGGCTCAACTCAAGAAATGATCGTTACAATATATCTCCGCGGAGGTTCAACTCAAGAAATGATCGTTACAATACATCTCCGCGGAGGTTCAACTCAAGAAATGATCGTTACAATACATCTCTGCGGAGGTTCAACTCAAGAAATGATCGCTGTAATATATCTCCGCGGTGGTTCAACTCAAGAAATGATCGTTACAATACATCTCCGCGGAGGTTCAACTCAAGAAATGATCGTTAGAATACATCTCCGCGGAGGTTAACTCAAGAAATGATCGTTATATCTCTGCGGAGGTTCAACTCAAGAAATGATCGCTGTAATATATCTCCGCGGAGGTTCAACTCGAGAAATGATCATTACAATACATCTCCTCGGAGGTTCGACTCAAGAAATGATCGTTACAATACATCTCCGCGGAGGTTCAACTCAAGAAATGATCGTTAGAATACATCTCCGCGGAGGTTCAACTCAAGAAATGATCGTTAGAATACATCTCCGCGGAGGTTCAACTCAAGAAATGATCGTTAGGATACATCTCCGCGGAGGTTCAACTCAAGAAATGATCGTTAGAATACATCTCCGCGGAGGTTTAACTCAAGAAATGATCGTTACAATACATCTCCGCGGAGGTTCAACTCAAGAAATGATCGTTACAATACATCTCAGCGGAGGTTCAACTCAAGAAATGATCGTTAGAATACATCTCCGCGGAGGTTCAACTCAAGAAATGATCGTTACATCTCCGCGGCGTTCAACTCAAGAAATGATCGCTGCAATATATCTCCGCGGAGGTTCAGCTCAAGAAATGATCGCTGCAATATATCTCCGCGGAGGTTCAACTCGAGAAATGATCGCTCCACCTCCGTGGAAGTTCAATTCAACAAATCATCATTATGATGGATCTACACGTGGTTCAAACTCAAGACATTGCTGCTAGCCAAAATAAAAACACAATCGTTAAAGTAAATCGCCTCGGGAGCTAACATCAACAAACGATCGTTACGGTACATCGCCGTTGGTCAAACTCAACAAACAATCGTTATGGTACATCGCCGTTGGTCAAACTCAACAAACAATCGTTATGGTACATCGCCGTTGGTCAAACTCAACAAACAATCGTTATGGTACATCGCCGTTGGTCAAACTCAACAAACGGTCGTTATGGTACATCGCCGTTGGTCAAACTCAACAAACAATCGTTATGGTACATCGCCGTTGGTAAAACTCAACAAGCGGTTGTTATGGTACATCGCCGTTGGTCAAACTCAACAAGCGGTCGTTATGGTACATCGCCGTGGGTCTAACTAAACAAACGAACGTTATGGTAAATCGCCGCTGGTCAAACTAAATAAACGATCGTTATGGTACATCGCCATTGGTCAAACTCAACAATCGGCCGTTGAGGTACATCGCCGTGGGTCAGACTCGACAAACGGTCGTTATGGTACATCGCCGTGGGTCAAACTGAACAAACGGTCGTTATGGTACATCGCCGTGGGTCAGACTCAACAAACGGCCGCTAAGGTACATCGCCGTGGGTCAGACTCAACAAACGGTCGTTATGGTACATCGCCGTGGGTCAGACTCAACAAACGGTCGTTATGGTACATCGCCGTGGGTCAAACTGAACAAACGGTCGTTATGGTACATCGCCGTGGGTCAGACTCAACAAACGGCCGCTAAGGTACATCGCCGTGGGTCAGACTCAACAAACGGTCGTTATGGTACATCGCCGTGGGTCAGACTCAACAAACGGTCGTTATGGTACATCGCCGTGGGTCAGACTCAACAAACGGCCGTTATGGTACATCGCCGTGGGTCAGACTCAACAAACGGCCGTTAAGGTACATCGCCGTGGGTCAGACTAAACAAACGGTCGTTATCGTACATCGCCGCTGGTCAAACTCAACAAACGGTCGTTATGGTACATCGTCGTGGGTCAAACTGAACAAACGGTCGTTATGGTACATCGCCGTTGGTCAAACTCAACAAACGATCGTTATGGTACATCGCCGTTGGTCAAACTCAACAAGCGGTCGTTATGGTACATCGCCGTTGGTCAAACTCAACAAGCGGTTGTTATGGTACATCGCCGTTGGTCAAACTCAACAAGCGGTTGTTATGGTACATCGCCGTTGGTCAAACTCAACAAGCGGTCGTTATGGTACATCGCCGTGGGTCTAACTAAACAAACGAACGTTATGGTAAATCGCCGCTGGTCAAACTAAATAAACGATCGTTATGGTACATCGCCATTGGTCAAACTCAACAATCGGCCGTTAAGGTACATCGCCGTGGGTCAGACTAAACAAACGGTTGTTATGGTACATCGCCGTTGGTCAAACTCAACAAGCGGTTGTTATGGTACATCGCCGTGGGCCAGACTCAACAAACGGCCGTTAAGGTACATCGCCGTGGGTCAGACTAAACAAACGGTCGTTATCGTACATCGCCGCTGGTCAAACTCAACAAACGGTCGTTATGGTACATCGCCGTGGGTCAAACTGAACAAACGGTCGTTATGGTACATCGCCGTGGGTCAGACTAAACAAACGGTCGTTATGGTACATCGCCGTGGGTCAGACTCAACAAACGGCCGTTAAGGTACATCGCCGTGGGTCAGACTAAACAAACGGTCGTTATCGTACATCGCCGTCGGTCAAACTCAACAAACGGTCGTTATGGTACATCGCCGTGGGTCAAACTGAACAAACGGTCGTTATGGTACATCGCCGTGGGTCAGACTCAACAAACGGCCGCTAAGGTACATCGCCGCTGGTCAAACTCAGCAAACGGTCGTTATGGTACATAGCCGTGGGTCAAACTGAACAAACGGTCGTTATGGTACATCGCCGTGGGTCAGACTCAACAAACGGCCGCTAAGGTACATCGCCGTGGGTCAGACTCAACAAACGGCCGCTAAGGTACATCGCCGCTGGTCAAACTCAACAAACGAACGTTATGGTAAATCGCCGCTGGTCAAACTAAATAAACGATCGTTATGGTACATCGTCATTGGTCAAACTCAACAATCGGTCGTTATGGTACATCGTCGTTGGTCAAACTCAACAAATAATCGTTATGGTACATCGCCGTTGGTCAAATTCAACAACCGGTCGTTATGGTACATCGCCGTTGGTCAAACTCAACAAACAATCGTTAGGGTACATCGCCGTTGGTCAAACTCAACAAGCGGTCGTTATGGTACATCGCCGTTGGTCAAACTCAACAAGCGATCGTTATGGTACATCGCCGTTGGTCAAACTCAACAAGCGGTCGTTATGGTACATCGCCGTTGGTCAAACTCAACAAGCGATCGTTATGGTACATCGCCGTTGGTCAAACTCAACCATCGGGCGTTATGGTACATCGCCGTTTGTCAAACTCAACCATCAGTCGTTATGGTACATCGCCGTTAACTGTTCAATCTCTATAGGCATAGATTATCCTATTTTTTGCCCCTACTTGTATATCTCCAGTTTTTCATGAACTACATTCTGGATTGATCCCACCGACACTTGGAGATCTTTGGCAATGTCTCTCATGAAGATTTCTGTACTTCAGGCGAAGCTCTCTTCCATCTGCTGTACGAACTGATATGTCGCCTTATAGTGCCGGAGTGATGTTCCCCTTTGCCACAGCTGAAGTCTATCTACCAGGCACCACCATATTCAGCTGCACCTGGGGACAAATGATCTGGGGACACCAAGACTCTCAATATTCCCATATCGATGTGTTTTATTGATATTGAACCGATGACCGCATGCTGTGTGTTTAGATACCTTGTGTTAGAATGATGTCTGTCATAGGTTACCTGCAAAAAAACAAACAAAAAGCAGTGAAAAGATACTTTGAGTTATGAGCATACAAACACTTGTCCTCAAATACCATATTGTAGCAACTTATTTATTATTTTATGATTAGATTATTAATTTTGACATTTTTATATTTTCTACACTGTAAATTTCTCTCATTGCGCCTCTCTGGTATTTTATAAATTTTAAAATTGTTTCGTTTTCAATGAGTTGTCTCGTGTGTGTGTCCTTCTGAGGTTTGTCTTTCCTAATTTCTCTACATGACAATATGCACCCTGTAAAATCTGCATAAGGCAAACTTTTTCTTATGTGTGAAACTGAATTAGCAGCCATTTTACTATGGTCTCCTGCCTTTCAAGATAGGTTTTACTGCTTTTTTCACATTATTGGAAATGTTATTATAATAACAGATATTATATTCAATTAAAAAGGCATATATTGGATCAAAATATTGGTAAAATAAATTATATTTTGATCCAATATATGCCTTTTTAATTGAAGATCTATTTACGGATTGCTCTATTTTCAAAAGATAATATGTATGTTGAATAAATATACATTTTTCAGCTTCAGCGTAAATTTCAGCTTCTTGCTATCAGTTCTTTTGTTGAAGAATTTTACATAAGACAAAAGTTCTTAATAAAAGTTTATGGATTCATATAACATATTGGAAAAGATACCTTTAATATTCTTATAATCGGTTTCTATATATCTGAATTGTAATTCGAAAATGTAATCCGTTTACAGCTTTATCAATCGCTGATTAATTATATTCCCAGAACTTGAAAACAAAAATGAATAAAAAAGCTAATGATATAGAAGGCTATTTAGATGGAGAAAAATCAATTTAATGGAAGAGACAAAAAAAAAACATTTTTCCTGTCAAAAACGACGCCAAAATACTGCCATCATTATTCGCTAGAGAAGTTTTTTTTTTTTTAATAAAGGGAAGTAATTTATATGACCTATCATTTTTTGAAGCATCTTAAAAAATTGCAATTAAATGAGAACATTGATAACGTATTGTTTATGTATGTAATTTTGTATATCGTGATTTATCGTTATTTTTTATGAAAACTACAAAAAAATAATAAATAAATGTTTTTTATGACGTACACATACATTCTCACATTGTCAGTTAAATTATCTACAATACATTGCGAACGTTGATATATATATATAATTAATATTTACCTATTGAAAGACCCGTGAAAGACTTTTTAATTTTACACAAAATTTAATATTTGCCCTTTGCTCAAATTATGACATTGCAGAAACCGACGCGACTAAATACTTACAACAAAAATATGCCTAAAATTAAAACTACGCATGCGCATTTACTGGCGTTGCTAAATTAAATTATAGTTTAGGCTTTGTTCTTTACAGTAAAAATGATTTTAATAATAGAGCAATCCATAAATAGACATAGGATACAAACAGCTATCCTGTGCTTAGACTGACCCACCTCAATCCTACATTTATGGCCAGACTCAGCATGGAAATTCCTGGTCAACTGATTCTACTCAGTAATCCACTCAGGACGCAATTGAAATCTCCATTTTTCAATGGAGGAAGCTGAAATATTTATGTTTATCCTTTTCATATAGTGTATTTAAAAAAAAAATAACTTTTAAAAACTACTCTAATTAATTATTTAATTAATTTTAATCCTGATTTCTAAATGTAAAAATTTATCATGGAACCTGGGATATAAATATCTCTATAAGAAGGTAGAATAAAGAGGCGACATTCTATTTTAATAAATGCACTAAAATGGGGATATATATTAACCTTTTAGGTGCCGGCCGTTTTCAAGGTCATTCCTGATCATTGTTAGCCTTCAAAAGACATCACACTATTTTTTTTTAATTAGCGCTTTTATGATTCATATAAACCTGTGAAACACAATGCAACAGAATATGCGCTTTGAAATATAATTAATTAATTTTCATTAGATTTTTTAAGAAGAAAATAAGTATCAAGTCACATCAAACCGATACATCGGCTTGCCTGGTGCTTAAAGGGTTAAATACATCAAAATATTTACTTGTTCTTCTTTGTGCAGCGAGAGGGCGTAAAAATTCAAATTATGGCCCCAACACCATCTTAGACAGCCGTTCTAGGTGCCTTTGTAGGCCATGTATTCGTCTAATTTACAATAATGATACTGGAAGGCGAAAATCATTCCTAAAAATACCTTCTCTTACACTCATAGACAAAACTTAAGGAAGTGGTACCTTTTAGCATGTATACCGGGATTCAGACAATAACTCTGAAAGATATTACAGTGACCTTTATTGAAGATACACGAGATAACCAAGTGTGAACAAAATTGCCTCTGTTTCCTTAAGACCGGCGACATTAAAGAATTTACACTTCTTTAAATTCTGTACTTGAGTGTAAATATATGCTTTCTTGATATAAGAGAATTGTTGCGTCAGACATTCTTATCAGTAATATGGGCGCCATATTCTACTTAACTTTGACGCGGGAGTCAAGATAGCTCTGTGAGAGTTAGGAAGAAAAGGTTTTAAGAATAATAATATGATAAAAAAGAAGGTTAGAGGAAATCAAATTACTACATAGACATATCCTAACCGCGCTCAAACTTTAGATAGCAAAGCGCCAACTATCAATTGAACGTTGATTTTTAGGGTTATTTCAAGATTATTGGCCAATTAATTTACTTGATAAATCAAGAAAAACACGTAGGCGTCACAGACTGTTGGCCCTCGCCAGCATGTTGCAGGTTTAACCTCAATGATCCACCAAGGTGGTCAAAGAGGGGGAAATCTAAACTCTATTCAGACCTAGCTTGGCTGCGATGGCAATTCCTGTTTTTATTTCGGCCCCGGACCATCTTGATGTCTTTGCCCCAGCTGCTTTGCCTACATTTCTTGACGAACCAGTACTTTTGGCCATTTGCCTCGCTGTAGCCCACCACCGTGACTCCGTGGATCACATTGAAGATCGCAATGTTGTCTTTGTCCCAGCTGGTTTCCCAACAGCTCCTGAGGAACCAGTACTTTTGGCCATTTGCCTCGCTGTAGCCCACCACCGTGACTCCGTGGATCACATTGAAGATCGCAATGTTGTCTTTGTCCCAGCTGGTGTCCCAACAGCTCCTGAGGAACCAGTACTTTTGGCCATTTGCCTCGCTGTAGCCCACCACCGTGACTCCGTGGATCACATTGAAGATCGCAATGTTGTCTTTGTCCCAGCTGGTTTCCCAACAGCTCCTGAGGAACCAGTACTTTTGGCCATTTGCCTCGCTGTAGCCCACCACAGGGACTCCGTGGATCAAATTGAGGATCGCAGTAGACATCTTCCACGTAGCGCTGGTAGATAGATATGGATGGCCGCGGAGATTTCCGACAGTAGCTTCAGCCTTTTTCAAAGCGGCTTCGCTGTAATGTTTTACGCACGAAGCTTTATATTGAGAATCATCATGCAAAATTAGGCAAGAAACGGAAATTCATGACCAAATTTGTGTCGGGATATGTTTATATAGTCATGAAGAGCTATAAAATTGTCAATTAACGTCATCTTAGTGATAAAATATATGTGTGTGAAAACATGTTTGCTACAAACTCAAAACACGTAGAAATTCTCAGTAATGACAAAGCACATAAAGTACAGGCCATGAAAATCATGATTAATAAGGTGTTGCGACTGCTTTTACTGAAATTGTTCCACATGTCTACACATGTTTAAAAATATATTTTACTTTGTAATTATACTCACTCCGGATCATATATACAGTTGCCCACAACTACTCACCCGGCAAATTACTTTAAAGGAAAAGCACTTACAGCAATTAACGCCACACACCCAATATTAATAAAATCAAAAGCAAAGTCAATAAATTTATCAACCAAACTCTTTGATACAATAGTGAGAGCTGTCCTGATGTATGCCGCTCCATTGTAGGCATCAGAGCATAAAGACTTATTGGATAGTATACAAGACATATTTATCCGTAGGTTCCTGAATCTGCCCAGATACACTCCAGGCTACATAATCAGATTAGAAACCGGTCGTATCTCATTGAGTGTAACAGCTTTAAAATTAACCCTGAAGTATTGGCTGAGGGTGTTGAATATGAGCAGTGACAGATTGCCGCGTATATGTTTTAATAGAACACGGGAACTGTCTAATGCTTCGGGCACACCCATCGGTTTCATTAAAAAGCTCACCAATCTGCTTAAAAATAATGGATCCCCTGCACTTGTTTCCTGTGATGATCCTGAAACTCTGAGGAGCGCGATTACAGGGCTCTTAAAAACAGCGGCAGACCAATTTATACAAAATGACCTTACAAGAATGGATAAATCTAAGCTATACTCTCACTACAAAGACATTCACATATCTTTCATGACTGAGGGATACCTTTTAGGGGATTTTCCTTTCCCGGTTGTAAGACTACTCGCACAAGTTAGAATACTTTCAAGTTTTTTTAGAGAAAACCACACCAAGATGCTCTGCGGTGAGGACCCGATTTGTACCTTCTGTAATTCAAAACTAAAAAATGAAATCACTCACTATATTTTTGATTGCTATGCTCTGAAAGAAGAAAGAAGAACCCTTATGCTCAAAACTGGGCAACTCTGTGCTTCACTTCCATCAATAATTGACAATATGACCCAGAATAAGTATATTGCTACGGCGTTTTATGGTTTCCACAAGTCCATATCTCAGAAGAAGGCCAAGTGACACTCACTCCTCACTTTCTTACTGCTACTCTTTTTGTGTTGTTTATCTTGCTTCCCTCTTTCTCTTTCTTGTTTTTTTTTTTCTTTTTCTTCTGTATATATCGTTATTTCCTTTGTCTCACTGCTTTGTTCTTATGCATACCTCTGGTGAATCCTGTATAGGGTCAGTGACCCTGAATAAAGGCTTTTTGTTGTTGTTGTTGTTGTATATACAGTTGCCCAGCCATACTTGCAGACCTCTATATGGCAGACATCAATACAGAAGAGTACATCCAAACGGACAAGGCACCTCGGTTGGTCGGTATTGTGATCAGGGTGCATGGACCGATCTGATCTGCTCCATGGACAAGACACCACTATTTGTAATTATAAAATGTCATAGAATTGTTTGGATACTTGTGATGGGATTGGACATATGCAAATTGGAAGGGGGCTGTGTATAAAGGAAATTTTTATTGTTAAAAAAAAAAAAGTTGAATGCGCGCGGAAATCGATCCCAGGTCTTGATTGACAGTACCCTCATGGTACTTATCCCAATACTCGGAAACCAACAAGGAAATCTAGAGAAACAGTTGAGTAGGGCGAATGAAGAAGAAAAAGTAAATGAAATAATATTAGAGAAGTGTAAAATGATTGCAATGGGGTAACTCTTCATTTTGTAGCTGAATATTCTATTGATGATTATTTACAACTAGCAGAACGTTTACGGAAATAAAAAGTGAAATTAAAGAAAAAATAATATTAAAGATACAGCCTGTACCACACAAGAACTGATATTCCCAAATGTGTATATCGTTAGCTCTTTTTTTCAGAATTTTATCTTTGTGTGATGCATGCTGTACTTCAGTATACGGTAACCGTGAAAGCCTACAGACCTCTGAAATGTGGCCCCGACTAACGGGGCAATGGATCCCCCACTTTCCATGTAGACAAGACACAGCCACCACAAGGTACTTTCATTAAATTTCCGGAATTTTTGATAACCAAAAATATATGACAAGATCAAAATGAAATTTTATTTAATAATCTTCAAAATAATCCTCTTTCACATCTAAAAAAACACCTATACCATCTCGCTTCTCAATTTTCCGTAGCATTTTTTTTTTTATAGTCATCTTCTTCCAAGCCTCTGAGAAACTTCAGCAATTTTTCTAGAATGTCTTCTCAAGACTCGAATCGCTGCCCTTTAAGAGACATTTTCATCTACTGTATAGGGAAAAGTCATTTGGGTCGAATTACGGAGAGTAAGGGACCTAAATAAATATAGGAATTTTATGTGTCCTGAATATTCAAAACAGCAACAGCCGGGTAGGTTCTGGCGTGTTGTGTGTTTGTAGAAATGATGTTGGAAACCTAAAACTTATTTTCCAATTGCTGAATGTCGTGAATAATAATGAAATGAACCAAATCTCACCGAAGGACCTGTTATCGCCGATGGTTCTGGAAAGAAAATTTATTATTTCTGGCAATATTTTTCTGCAATGTGGTTGATGTTTTCTGTTTGCTTTTCTATAGGTTTTCCGACTCTTAGATCATCTTAAGATTAAGCCCTCTCTTTTCATGTGTGCATTTGTGTCCATTTTAAAGAGGCTATACCACTTATAAACTGCGGTTTTCTTTAGCCATAGCTTCCCGATGTCCTTTGAAGCATTAGCAACGTTTCTGTAACTGGAATTTCATTTTTTTTTAAATACAGAAACGATTGGATATTCGTTGTTCAGAGATCTCGGGCTGATAGCAAACAGAAATTATTATATTTGAAAAACGTTTAAGAATATTGCTAGAAAATAATGTTTGTAGTTTTAAAGGTTTATTGTTTACCAATTGTAAACACGTGCTCTTTTTTTTTTGGTTCATGGTCAGATTTTTTAAAAATTTAATCATTCAGAGGATTTAATTAAAGTACCTTGTATATGGGATAGGGCTAATAGTGTATACTTGATAATTCAAGAAAAGTTATTGAACATTTTTTTCGAAAAAAAAAAAAGATCGTTCAGTTTTTAAACGATAGATGGCAGTAAATCATCAATAACATTCAATTGCATGATCAGAAGATGCTTCCTTTTATTATAATTGTTTTATGGCAAATAACTTAAACCAGTCTCTATCTCTCTCTCTCTTGTAACTCCTGATTGAACACTAACATTCTTAAAATTAAAACATCATGTTTCATGTTTTGATGGTCCTAACGGTAGAATCTGTAAATGACTAAGTGTTTTTCTAGTGGAAAGTTTTCAAATTTGAAGACATTTGTTTTTTATTTGAAGTGTTTTGTTTTTGCTGTTATTTTATTCAGTTAATAAAAATTCACTATGAGCGTAAATGTTTCACTTCAGAGACTTGTTTACTTGCTTGCTCTTTGCTATGGATGACTTCAGGAATAGTTTGCGGTGTAAGAGTTTTTTTTTTTTTCCATAGACACATGACATTGAGAAAAATTGTTAATTTTTGTTAATATGATTTTAAATGTTAACATGATGTATTAGCCCGCCATTTGTTATAAGAAAGTTGCAAATTTTTGACCCGTAAGCTTCTTTTTGAAATAAAATAGTTTTATACTGCTCTTACTGCAATGGTAAAATAATGGGAGAACCCCTGACTCACCAGTGGTTAGCCTTTCCAGGCGGTTTCGTCAGTTTAATCTACCAATTTTTAATATAGGCTGACTATGAATTTGCGCACATTGCTCGATCCCTAACTGAGCCTATCTGATCCATTCTTATAGGACAAATAGGCAATGTGGTGATTACCTACAACTACGACTCTGGATCGAAACCCGCATTTAGCACTTTTTAGCTTCCAATTCTAACACAAGACAAGTGCAGGAGTAAACCAAACAAGACACCAGAATCTTATAAAAGTCGAAAAGATTTCTACACGCTTGTGTGATGTACTTACAGTAAAAGGTATTCGCCAATTACCCACCATCATTATCTGGTCCCTGGACACTTTAGCACGGATTGTCCAGAGATCATGATGTCTGTGAAGACCAAGGAATCCAATAAGGAGAATGTTTTCCATAGAGCCAAGTTCCTCCAGTCTGTCAGAAGCTGTATGTCGCCAAGATGTTTGGCTTCACCAAGTAGGACCAGGAGGAGATGAGGCAGTACGGAGTACTCCTACTGGATGGTCGAATATACTACACCAAAAGTACAAGTCTGACAACCATCGCAGAGCTTCTGGATTAAAAGAAACTTTCTTTCTAAATAAAGAGGGCTCATTTTTGGGGGAGCATGTCCTGAATCATGAAGACTTTGGGGGAGGATTGCTTGAAAACAAGTTATTTGATCGAGAATGAGGTAGAGTGTTTCGAGATTTTACATGTCATCCTTACACAGGAGCCATGCTGATCTTCTCTGTATCGTTCCAATTTTAGTAGATGTACCGCCGAACTGGATGAAATGACGTTCCACAATGGCGATCTCTGCATCGGAGTGGATGTTTGAGATGGTGATAGAATGGTTTAATGCTTTAGATGATGGTGAAGAATGGAACTCTGCACGATTTTGCGTGTCATCCTTGCGCAGGAGCAAATCTTCTCTGTATCGTTCCAATTTCAGTAGTTGTACCGCCGAACAGAGAGGAAGATACTTGTAATCCAAAAAGCAAAAACTGACGGACAGCAGGCCGGCCGCTCGATGGTGATAAATGATCAATACTCTGCAACGAGGTCCCAACCGGCAATATTGATCGGTACATGGGAGATCCACAACTTCTACACAAGCTTTTCTTCGTAGAGATGACTTTTACATTGTTGTGTCTATCCAGTCTTTCTCCCACCTGTTACCAGCAGCTGTCTATCTCGAGCGACTGTCTCTATGTACATACGTCTGAGGAGGCCATTTAAATGTCTGTTATCTATCTATTTACACCGCCATAGATAACAACTGGCGCCAACCTTACTGACAGATAAACAAAGAATGTAAACAGAATCATACGTGTTAAATGGCAAACGAAATTTCAAGACGCTAATAATGATCACGTGTTTTGGATTTCCTCTGAGGTCTTAAGGACAACAATTGTGGAAATTGGTTTCCTCTATGTAATCCCCAAGTCAATTCATTCAGAATTTTATTATTATTAACAAATACAACCATTTATTGTTGTCTTTAAGACTTCAGAGGAAATCCATATATCATCAAAAAATACATGATCGTTATTAGAACCTTAAAATTTTGTATAGTACCCAATAGAACACGTGGTACAGGCCATGATATTCATTATTGTAGTTAGCGATTGTTTTTACTGCAAGTGCACCATTTACATTGTAGTGGAATTTATAAATGAAGATTAACTAAGAGAATCTACCTCCACTTGATGGGAAGTGCCTGGTGGTCTATCAATGGAGGTTTTACAGAATCTATCTTACACATAATATAGAAGAATGACTCTGGCAAGATCCAAGTTTTCCCATTCTATAGCAGGTGGCAGTAATGTACATTGTTGTATATATCTAATTGTTATTTAAGTACAAATATAATGTTTCTCAATTTTGTGTTTTCATTCTAAATGTTGAAATAAACGCTATATAGAAATCGGTAGGCGAGTGGTTAAAACCCTCGATTCCCGAAAGCCATGAACCGGGATCGAATCCCGCGTTAACATTTTGTTTAATATGTGAATAACCTTCACATATATTATTCATTGTTGTAAATATCATAAACTTGGTTGCTCTTTTTGAGCGGTACCTAGTAAAGTTATTCTGGAACCAGGAAAAAGCGCTATATATAAATTATTATTCAATATTATGCATTGTTGTGTGTATACATAATCAAATAATGTTATTGTTTAAAATATGGTACAGAGATTGAGTCTACACTCATGGACAAAACTTCAAAAATGGAAAGTCTTTGATGTTGCTGGTTGTCTTTTTTTTTTTTAGGAAGCACAGGCAATTTTGTTCACCCTTGGTTATCTCGTGTGTCTTCAATAAAGGTCATTGTGTATCAAATAACTTTCAGAGTAATTGTCTGAATCCCGATATATACATGTTAAAAGGGACAACTTCCTTAAGTTTTGTCCATGAGCGTAAATACAGCATATGCGGTGTATAGGACATCTCATCTCTAGACATTGCACTTTTGCATGCATTGACAAGATGTCAATAAAATTATGTTAAATTGTCTAGACATTTTATATTGATTTCTGGTTGTCTTTGCCCCTCCGTGCGTTCTGAAATAAAGAGTATCATTATGATACACACATAATCAGAAAATGTTTGTTGACTGAGCGGATGAAGATGTAAATAATTGTATTCAGGGCTGCTCTTTCTTGACGCCAATGGAGCCACTTCTGTCTACACCTGGAGGTTGTTCCCAGAAATGGCATGGCCGCCCTCACCTGCCGATATCTACCACAGGAGATAAATGACTCCAAAAGATGAAGAGTTGGATTTGTTTATTGTCTGTCTCATGCGCATGTTTGTGATAGAGACCCGAGAGAGAGGGAATATGGTTTTACGGGCTATTAACCAAAGTGTTCGAGCCCAGATAACCCGAGGGACATCTTGGCTTTGTAAAATGCTCTTTTAATATCATTGAAAAATTCTATGGGGTCAACCACCCATCTTCTTCTAGGTTTGCCATACACAGTAGTTTCGTCATACAATGCAATTGGAGAATTTCTTCTGCATAGAAATCATGCTTATATGGTAATTTATAACTGAAAAATAGAAATTTAATTTATCTTGAATTGTTGCATTGATATCAACAAAATTATGCAATCATTCTAGAGGTTTTTTGGGAGGTCTGGATCTCGTGTTTACTAACCCCCTAATACGAGTATAGCGTAACATGTTTGCAAGCCATGACAAGAAGCTAGCTAAGGTTTTAGATTCATTTATGTTTGGATTAGTAAAGACGGGACCCGATCCCGAGACCTCCCTTTCGTTTCTTTATCTCTGTCAATGTACGTTTGGAATAGATTAGAGAAGTATATAAAAGCTATATATGCAATTATAATTTCATATATTCACAAATAACTTATTGATATACAGTCGAACTTGGGACAATTCGAAGCCCAAGGAACCAAAAAATATATATAGAATTATAAAAAAATACGAATTAAAAACGGAAATTATATTTATAGGAAATTCTAGGGACCATTATAACTATTCGAATTAAGACGTTTTCCAATTAAAGATGTTTGAATTATCCAAGTTCTATTGTATATTGTAATTTACATATGTAAATATCTAACTTTTTTTTCCATGTGGGATCATGCCGTCCCAGATAACATTGACACCTTGAGTAAACTTGCTGTTGTCATTAGCCCCCAACTCCCAAATCCAGGCGCACCGTGAGAAATGGATACTTCTCGACCAATCTTTCCCACGCTACTAGACAGATTCAAGCATCTGGCAACGCTGGACGTAGTCTGTTGGTCATTTTTGACTCATAATCCAGTGACTCACATTTGGAAAGTGGCTAAGAAAGGGCGGAACTAGTGTTAAATAAGCTTCTCTCTTCCAATACCTATATTACAGTAATCAAGTTAGTTTTCAGAATATAACGTGCACTGGTCATTAGATTGGTCAGTGAAGAAAGTGTTGGCTTGCTTAAAGTTATTTTTAGAAGTCAGTTCGACCAAAACCTTCTAATGTTAAATTTAAGTATTTTACGAGTTATTAAAAAAAAAAAAAAAGACACTTTTCGAAAAATATTGGAAAATTTTGATTAATTTGGGGCAAAATATCAGCCCTCTTACTAATTTTAATCTCTCAAAGCCGATATTTTTTAATGTAGCTAGCTGTTTTGCTTATATATCATTAATTCCAGGACGATTTTTTTGGTGAAATTACTTCTATAAATTATTTAGATAACAGCTTTTGTGATAGAATATTTAGATACATAAATGTCCGAGCATTACACACCGAATGTGCCAGTATGTGACACATCACCACATTCCCTATAGGTAGGAATGTGAAAAAATCAACTACTTGAAAACTAAATAAAAGTGCTATCACATATTATTTGCAACTTGATCAGAATTAAGACTGGATAGGTCAGGTAAGAAAAAAAAAACAGCTTAAAAAGGTTCTTAAAAACTTGTCTATGCATATTGTGTAATAATAATTTTGTGGTCTTATAGTCAAACAAAACGCACATATTTTTCAGTAGTGTAAAAATTATGTTTATTTGGCAGCATATATATGAACATATGCATGAAATTAAATATTTAGAATTATCATTAAATTAATAATGTGAAATGTCTTGCCATACATAAAAATTCATTATTTGAGAAATAAAAATATATTTGACACACACTTCAATAATCGTGTGCTTAGTGTATAGTTTTTTTATGTGTAAAATTAGCGTTAAAATAATCATGTAAATATTGTGTGGTTCATATAAAATAATCAATATATGAATAAGAGAGATCATATCAATATATAGTTATTTAGAGCATATTTTTATTGTCTAAAAGACCATTTGGAATTAAAATGCCAATCAGATTCCTATAAAAAAGGCATTTAAGAAGAGAGAGAGAAAGAGAAATGAGAAAAATAATTTAACGGATATTTACAAATTATAAAGTATATATCGTTGTAGTTTTATGTATAAAAAATTTAGATATTTATAAAATTTCAAGAGATTTTTAAAAAAATACACATATGCGAAAATCATTTTTACTGTAAGATATTTAACATCTTTCTTATTTTTATTAGAATAAATTTATCTCTATTTAATAATATATTTGTTTTATCGTATATATATATATATATATATATATATATATATATATATATATATATATATAATTTTGTTAAAGAATATAAAACAATAACATAAAAGAGAAAAACGTTACGTCAGAGGTTGAAGCCCTCTCATTCAGCTCGATAGATGGCGTTGGTAGGCTCGTCACGTGACTGTTTACGTACTCTGCTAAATGAATGTCTGGAATTTGCCATTATGTTTCCGTTTCTCGTGATGGCTGGATATGACTCCTCTACAGTGTTTTCATTTTAAATAAATGTTATTCTTCTAAAGATATATTTATATCTTTTCAAGATGGCTGCCCAGAGTATTGATGCTGAAGTCGCCGCAATCGTTTACGACTACCTCATATACCAATTAGGTCAGAAAGGATACCAATGGACCAGCCCTGTGGAATTAAGACCACCAAGTAAAGTCAACCTAACTCTTCGATCACTTGGTGATGAATTCAAAACAAGATACATCGATAGAATCACAGAAATGTGTAATAGTTTAGAAATTGAACAGTCGTCTGCGCAAGAAACATTTCTTGGTGTTGTGAACGAACTTTTTAGTGAAGGTGTGAAATGGGCTAGAATTGTGGCCTTCTTTGTTTTTGGAGCGGAGTTAGCGATTTTGTGCAAACAAAAGGACACTCCACAGCTAATAGACGACATCGCACAGTGGATTACAGCGTACATCACAAATCACCTAAAAATATGGATAAATGAGCACGGAGGATGGGTAAGTAAATTAATTCAATCCATTTTATTTGTATATTTATATTTTGTTAAAATCATAATATGTGTATACCTGCACCAAGCCTAAATCCGTTTGAGTGAAAAAATCGATAAAAAGCCAACAAATGCACTCGATATATCACATTTTTAAAAATTACATTAAAATATGGTATAAATATTCTTTAAATTATTAGCAATATAAAGTATTTATAATTGATACTAAAATTTTCATGAGAAAAAAAAAATAGCCTAGTTTTTTTGTAGCTCAAAAATTGTGCCATTTTAAAGCGTTATGTAAATATAAATCGTAAAACATGTTTACTTATAGTAGTATACATAAATATATGCCACTCATTTAGATAATTTAAAGCATTATAAAGCTCGTTTATTTAAAAGTTCATATTTTCAAAAATTAATATATTTTGTGTGTCACTATTAGGCATAGATAGTCAACAAAAATTATCAATTTTATAGAAAATATATTAAATAAACATATATATAAAATACTAGAGACATTTTAAAAGACACTAAAATTTATTTGTCCATCCATTTTTTAAAATATTTAATTTTTGAAAATCTTATTTGTTCTAATATAGATTGTGTATGGAGGACAAATTATTTCTTACAATAAAATTTATAAATCACATGAGATAAACAACATTTTGTTATTATATATTCTATTAATATATAAATTCTATTTTTAACTCACTTTCCACACTCCCACATTTAGGTCTGATATTTAAAAAATCTTTAAAGAGTGATTTATAAATGGGTGTTAAATAAATTTATTTCAGCTAGCTTTTTAAAATTTGTAATTCGATAAACCTAAATATATATCTATACATTTACAATTTACAAATCATTCTTTATATTAGTATATATATATTTGCAAATATATATAGCAATGTCAATGACATCACTTTTTCCTCACATTTCACTAATATATATGAAATATCACATTTTAAGAAAGGCAATTGCTTAGAAATTGAGTATTAAACTAAAATGATAATATATATATGTGTTAATGATCCACATAAGATGAGTGTACATAAAGTGAATTTTTTTCTACTACCAAAGCATTTCCATACATGGTGCTAAGAAATGATAACTTGAGTTAATTCAATTTTTTTTTTAATATTTAAGCGAGGTAGCAATTTTTAATCAGTTAAAATATATTTAAGAGTCTTCATTATTTACAGCAATGTTATATTACTGTGTTAACAACTAAACTAATATTTTAATATTTAAATGTTAAAAAAAAAAAAAGTTTAAAATCAGATATATCTGTAAAATTACCATTTTAAGTGAAACAAACAGCTAATGTACAGTAAATGATCAATACAATGAGGTGGATCTTTATATGGTTAAATTCTACAGACTAAATTTAAATTAGTTATCTGATGTTTTCTTTAGAAGTATGTCATCATCAGTACTACAGTAGAACCTACATTAGAGGACACTCTGGCTAGAGGACATCTCTCTATAAAGGAGAGTTTTGATTGTCAAAATTACCATTTTTACTATTTAATAACTCTCTAGTAAGAGGACACTTTTGCTCAGCAATTAGGTGTCCTTTACAGAGAGGTTTTACTGTATATGTTGTAACTTTGAAAGCATTTCTTCAGAGATGTACAAACTAGGTAAAAATAAGGATGTGTATAATATAATGCGCTTGTTTACAATGCTAGCAGTGGAACATGCCTTGTACTAGCCACCTACAGATTTCCAGGATAGAAAATTGCTGCTTGGGGACAGTATCAGAACCCAAAATAGTCCAGTAACAAAGTTTATGATATGTGTGTAATAAGTTTTGGATGGCAAGCTCCATTGCTTTTTACTTACTAAATTAAAAGTGCATTTGATGTAAATAACATGAGCTCTACAGCCAAAAATTTTTGGATGATTGTGATCTTTTAAATGAATCATTTAAAGAACAACTGACCACTTTCCTGAGCGATCAATGTAAAATATGTAAAATGGAATAATAACTTAACCCAACCTCCAATGAAGAGATCAGGAAAGGTTATCCATGTTTTTAAGCAATCTCATGGGAGGCCCTATCACATATCTATGTCTGCGCGATGTACATATAATTGTTTGTCAATTGATAAGGCACAATTTGGATTATAGATTATAAACACAAGGTAATAAGACCAAAAATTTATTTATTTGGATTTGGTCTTATTACCTTGTGTTTAATTGATTGTCAAGTCAGTCAAGTAATTATAGATGGAAATTTTGTGGAGAAGAATTAAAAAAAGAAGGCTGCCTCTCCTGTCAAAATAACCAAAAGTAATGTGCCACCTATTAACTGTCTCTTCTCAGTGACAAAAGCACCAGCTTTGGCAAATTCAGAATATCCACCTGAAGACCATGGTTTTGGACCTTTGTCAGTTCAGGGTGGGCTTCAATTTCATGGCAACAACCACAAGGAATTGATGACATTTTCAGAATTTATCAAAGTGTTTGACAGGAGAGGTAGCCCTTCTTTTTTTGCCCAAATTTAAAAATTCTGATGTAAGTGAATGTTATTCCTCAAGTAAGCCTCTCGTGTTCAATTGAGTAGTTTGAACCAGTTCTGCACCCAGATATGTCAGGATACGTTTTAAATAATTCTTATACTTTAGCCAGCTTTATTTAATGGCAATGGACTTTTTTTTTTTTTTTTTTTTAAGCACTAGACTGCTTTTAGACAAGTTGCTGCTTATCAAGGCTTGCGAAAGCCCAATCTGCCCATGGTATTACGCCAGTTTTCTTTTTAGAAGGTTCAAATATCTTCAAGCTATTGATATCAGTATACGCACAGTAGTGTTTGTCTAGACTCCAGTCTATATTCTATTAATTCTGAATATCTTTCACTTTAAATCACAGTTGACTATACACTTAAACTGTCATCGTACCACATCACTGAAGTACAAGTTGAGGATGCCAGTCGCCACAGAAATTTCCATTTATATAAAGGTTAAACTAGAAACTTGCTAAATTGCCGTTTCCACATTCAGGTGGTAGGACTTGTAAAGCTGATGTTGTAGTAAATGTGTGCGAAATGTCAAATTAATGCTCAAGTAAAGCAGAAAGGAATCTGTAAAATGTTTCATATGTCAACTTTTACATTACCTCAGGGTAATGTTCTGACTAATGTAAACAATGTAGCCACTTTCGCTTATATACCAGAAGTCTATCTGTAGTATCTCTGGTTAGATTTCAACCGTAACTGCCCCATTATATCAAAAGTATCACTCTGTACTTGTAAAATTGTTTTTTTTTTGCTTATCCCTAGTACACGTGGTACAGGCCATGATATTCATGGTGGGTACTTAGCGACTGCTTTTACTTTAAGCGCACCACATGTCTGTCTACACATGTGAAAAGCAGTTCGACTTTGCACTTGTAAAATTGTAAAAATCTTGAGTGCACCTATAGAAGGTATTTTAACTTTTTTTAAAACTTGAAACCTTAACTATAGTGGGAGAGTCAGTTTGTGACAGGCACATAGGGGTAAAGTTGAATGTGTGCACGCAAACGCTGGCACACCTACAACTGCTAACAAAAGTTGGGTAGCAAAGAGAGATGATTGTAGTGGTGATTCCATAGATTCCTATATTTACCAAGTCCATAGTCTTTCTCCATGCATCTTGTCTCAGTGAGGAACTAGCCATATTCTTCTTTCTTATCTAGAGATAATTGAATGATGAGAGTAAAATTAGTTATTCAGAATACACTGCCATCTGGTGGGATGGAAACTAGCTTTTAAAAGTAGCTGGTATTCCCATAGGAGATATAGTTAATGTGAACCAACTAGGCTCAAGGAAATTCTTGTTCCAATTTTCATAGATGGGACGAAACATGTAATAAAATCAAACTGTTGTCATGCCCCACTATAATTTATAATTCCAGAATAAGGAGATCATCAGATTCCCCCCCTATAATATAATATTTAATGGATAAGCACATTATTAAAATATAATTCACAAATACAACTCTGAAGTAAATTTGTTCTTAAAAAGTATATAGATTTAGAATAACAAAAATTTTAAATATTTTTATATCAATAACATGGTGGTGTCTTGTCCAATATCAACATTATATCAACAACATAACATAAAAGAATTCCCAATCTTGTATTTTATATAGAACTTTGTTGTTTGATGCAACCACTGAACAAAAAAAAAAAAAGAAAATTGCACACTGATTGGCTAAAAAAAAAAAAAAAAACTCAATGATGATTGGGCAACTGAGGTCACATGACAGTGGAGAACCAATCATCAAGCTAATAAACTTGGCACCTACTGTGTACACAAATTCATATAAACTGATTAAGGTAGATATTATAGTAGATGGCTTCTAATTCAGACCCATCAATGAGGACATATGGAATCCCATTTCTTGTAGAAATATGAATTTTGCCCAGCGTAGCTCTCTTCTTGGCTCATGGGGTGCTCATGGTGAGCATTTTTGGTTGAATTAGTGTTTAGAAGAGATTTCTCTTTGGAGTACACCCAGTAACAGACTATGAGAAAGCTAAAAAAACTGCTTGTTGCGGTTGAGTCTACATGTGTAGAAACAGATTGTTCATTCAAGGTTTGAACTCAGTGATGTATGTAGTTGAACTGGGAGACGCACATGCGGTATGACTTAAAGTTGGCCAACAATAGCTCTCATTTTTATACATTGATAAAAACATTATATGTATTTCTACTGTCCTCAAAACTTGTGTCCATAGTTCATTTAAAATGCCTTTTTTTTTTAAGAGATCAGCATCTGTATAAATGCAGGACAACTCGATGCAATATTACAGCGGTCTGGTAGATGTCAAAACTGCTGGGAGGAGGGTTCATCACTGATGAGCCAGGCCCTCCCACTAACTTATCATTGCAGTAAGGGCAATTGTAGAAAATTATTCAAAAATAATCCTACGCATAAAAATAGTTTTTTTTTTTTTGCTTATCCCTAGTACATGTGGTACAAGGCATGATAATCATGGTGGGTAGTTAGCGACTGTTTTTTTTTTTTTTTTTACTCTAAGCGCACCACATGTCTACACATGTGAAAAGCAGTTCGACTTTGCACTTACAAATGTGCCAGAGCCCCGTTTGGTTACTTGCACTCGCTGGTGGGGTTGGACTTTTGCAAGAATCGGGGGGCCATTGAAGCATTTTTTTTAAACAGAAAAAAGTGTCCAATGCGGGAATCGAACCCAGGTCGTAGTGGTCGAAAACCAACGGTTTAACCAGCCTTCCACCGACCCCCCAAAATAGTTTAATGTCTTATAATAGATGTGGTATGCTAATGTTAATAAAAACAACACACAAAAATGCACTTTTTTTTTTTGTTGTAATAACATGAAGAGCTTTCAGGATATTGATTTTTCTGCTCAGACATACATTATGACAGAAGAGTGTTTGTTTGTTTGTTTTAGCAGAAAAATGAAAATATTCAGAAACCTCCTTGTGTGCTATTACAAAATTACAAATTAATTTTCACCTTTGGCTTATAAAAAAGTAAATGGCTGGTTATCTTATAGTTTAGTAGAATGATGCTTTCTTCCCTCCCTAGAGATTATAGCATGAAAGTTTGACATAGTAGTTGAAAGGTCTTTTATCAATATAAATATCCCAATGGATATGTTGGTGCATTCAGTCTTCCATATATTATACACAATCTTCTTTCTTATCTTATTATACACAATAGATTTAGCACAGTCTCATGAATGACCACTTCAAACATGGTATCTCCTGGAGGTTGGGTCAGCTCTTTTTGATTTTATAAAGACTTATGTGGCATCAATTAGAGCTATGTAATATTTTTTTTTTTTTTTCAATCCTTTTCTGTCATCTCAGAATAATGTGTATATAAAGGTTGATTGATATATGATGGTTAAATAGGTGTTTCACTCTTGTGTTTGGCCAATTTCTATTCTAATATCATTATTAAAACTGATAGGTGTTGTGGGGGTAGTGTTAAACAATCTTTCAATTTTGATTCTGTCCAACATTGTAGCTTGTTTATGTCATGTTTGAGAATGTTACATTCATGCAGGAACCCTCCTTGGTATTAAAAACTAAAAATGGTTGGGATAGTATTTGACTTTTGTACAAATCTGAAATAGAAAACTACTTTGTTGAATTGTGGAATAGATAATAATGTGAAATGGGTTGTTCTGGGATTTGCAACAAACAGTTGTTAATTGTTGGAATTGGTCACTTATTATCATCATTTATATTATTGCGAGTATAAAGTAATAACAACATTTCTATTCCCACTTCTTATAGCTTAAGAAACGTACATTTGAATTTACAAATAGTTATTCAAGATGTACGCAATAATTCCTTGTATCTCCTTGTATATGATTGCAAGTACAGCAGCCATTATAGAGAGACATCGCGTAGCTAGCGATAGTACGTGGACGGTCAGTCGTTGGTCATATTGTCATTCATCCCAGCCAATTATCCCACGTAGTCCTAATTGGGACGAAGGGATTGTTGCTGTGCCTCCTCCTTCCCACGACGGCGCCTTTCCCACGACGCTTCTTCTTTTGTCGCGCTCTGGTCGGGTTTCTTCCATCCTCCCACGCCACGTTTTTGTCGCTCCTTCTACTTGTACTCGCGTCAATAGGCTGATTGGCTGCTTGATAGCTTCCCTTAGCGTGAAATAAGTTTTAAGTAAGTTTGAGCTTAGAGTATTCTACCAGACTTGGGGAAATTCTTGTTTTAGTTGACGTGACAGCTCGTCATGAAGAGTTTACAACAGTATTTGAGTGAAGGTTGAATGTTGTAAAGGAGAGTAGGAGCAGTAGTTGGCCCAAGGAGATGGGGGCAATACACCAGCCGTCGGGAGAAGGAAGCCGGCACATTACGGGGAAGTATTTCTCACGTGCCGCCGCCGCCGCCGCCGGACGGCATTCCACTCCCACGGCCCCCTCCCCAGCCTGCCTGCCATTGAGGCATTGTTCTTCCACGTAACTCGGGGGTGGTGGATCGCCTAGCAACAGCCTTCACGTTGCCATGCATCATCATCCCTTTGGCTACTTTTTTTTGGATTTGGGATGAATGACTATATCGTATTGTGCCTAGAGCAAGCCTCGATATTTCACTAATCGATTCCCTCGCCACCGCCTAGGCTCGGTTACTTTCCAATCTTGGCCAATTCTCTGTCTCCTTTACAGCCGTCGATCGCTAATTGCGGAGTGAGTCACGAGTCTTTGTGTGGGCTGCTGGGGTTATAATTGGTACTGTCGTAACAACCAGGCTCTGTCGACAGACTGACTTTTGGAGAGAGAGAAGAAAAAAAAAGACCCGTCAATAATTGAAAGATTGCTACATATCGCGTGTCTTGTATAATTCCAGTCTATATAGACACAACATGTCAGTAGAATTGCTGTGACCTTGTTCATCACTCTTGAAATGGAATACGTGACAAATTAGTATTTTCATATCTTTTTACCTTTTCATTTCCCCCCCCCCCCTTTTTTTTTTTCCTCAACAAAATATATTTGACCAGATAATGGTATTAGAACATTCCTATAGTAAGAAGCAATGAGTTTTATATATGCCAATTTTATTATTATTTTATAAAATATTTATTTAAAAATAACACTTGTCATAATTTCATAAGCACATACCATTTTAGCCTGTGTTGATTTGAAAAATGAAAAAAAAAAAAAAAAGGTGGCTGGTATTGGAGCATCTTGTAATATGAACTTGCGTTGTTTAACAACCATCTTGTACCCTCAATATAGCACTCTCTTAGTATGTGAAACCCCTTAGTGAGCTGGTTGAACTAAGCCTTGAAAAGGATGGTGTCTTGCAGGAAGGGCTGATTGGCTTTGCTGAGGGAAGAGACCCAGAGAAGAAAGATGACAACTCCTGGCCTTCCTTCAAGAACTTTGTGTGCGGAGTGGCTGCAGGAGCTCTGGGAGCTCTTACCCTTGGAGCTATCCTCACCTCCAAGTCTTAGTTCCCAGGCTGAATCTTTCTATTTCTTTGTAAATATATATTTTTTTCATGTGCTGTAGAGATTTTTTTTTTAAATCACATTTTAAATATTTTATATATATATAAATATAAAAAAAAAAGATTATTATGTGTATAAATAAATAAATAAAAAGTATATATATTATAAAAGAAAATTTTAACCTTATTTCCTCCTCCACCCTTCTGTCTACTCATGTCTTCTGTCCCCCCATCTGTGTTTATTGTATATAATATATATATTTGATAAGAAAGAAATTATAATATATAGATGTGTGCATCTTCCACACTGTTTGGAAAACTTTTTTTTCTTCTTTCTTTGGATGTTTAGGAAAAGCTGAAATTGATTTCCAATAGGTTTCTTGTGTTGCCCTTTCACAGAAAAAAAAAATTCTCAATAAATTTCATTTCACCTTTTTGTTTTACCTTGTGGAAAGGCTTACATAGACTTTTTTTTTTTTTTTTAGTTGAATAAATTATTTTGAACGTTTTTGAGAGAAAAGAGTGGTTCTTTCATGGTTTATTGAAATTCTCTACTATAGGCTTCACAATTATAGGATTGAAGGGAAAAAATGGTGACAATATCATTTATAAACTGGTCACATGGAGGGGAAAAGAAATCTCAAACAGTATTCATATTTTAACTCAACCTTAGAATTTAGCCAAAAAAAAAAAGGATTGTATATAAAATTCCTAGCCTTAATGTTACTCAAGTGTCTGCAATTCTCAACCTGCAACCCCAAACCACATCATTGACAGTATTGGCTCATAGATTGATGAGCTCTCATCTCCAGTAGACACCGTCAAAAATCTACAAGCTTGATACCCTAATATGATTGAGTGGAGATAGAAAGAAGACTCTTTCTTATTACCCATGGTAAAGGCCTGGTAGGTAAACACTGTTTATAGAAAGCGGATAGTAAAAATCTTCCAGGTTACATGCACTCGCTGGTGGAGTTGGAATTAGGCAAGCTGGAAGCTATTATTCTTTTAAATAAAAAAAGCTCATGGTGAGATTTGATCCTGGATCTTGATTATCAAAAATTAGTTTTTACTACCATGTAAAGATTTAAAGATTAAATCTAAACAAGTATAACTTTGCAGTGCTTGTACCAGCGCAAGCTCTATTCAATACTTTCAAATACTAAAGCTTAACATAGTAAAAAGAAATTTCTGTAGCTCGGCTTTATTAAAAATGGAGCACATCAACTTTCTTGATCTTTATTCTGACGATTCAGCAACCCACTGCCATTCTTTTCAATGTTAAATGGCATTATGATGCTTGGAGATGTTGGGATTTATAAAGATATGAATACAAAATTTTTTTTTTTTTACAAAATTATTAGAATAAGGAAGGTGTTGGTGCAATTCATTTTAAATATAAAATCTCTCAACTTCAAAAAAATAAGACCAAATCCAAATAAATTAATAGTGTGTCATGTTTCAGTAACAGCATTGTTACCATCATCATGGATGATTTATTCGGATTAGGTCTCATTTTCTTGTAGCTATAATCCAAATTGTGCTTTATCATCTCATTTTGTGTTTTGGTCTTTGTTGACTTGGCTTCTAAGAATATTGGGATATACAGTAGAATCTCCTTGAAAAGTCACTCTTACTAGAGGACACCTCTCTACAAAGGACAGTTTTAATCTGCAAAATTACCATTTTTACTATTTAGTAACTCTCCGGTAAGAGGACACCTCTCCCTAAGGGACACTTTGGCTCTGCAATTAGGTGTCTTTTACAGGGAGGTTCTACTGTATATGGGGGCAGATTTATTGTATCCTGGATATTAAATATGCACATACAGTAATTTATTCCTGCCTTATCTCAAATGGATCCACTGTGCTTGTCCTTGTGTTGTCAATGCAGCCACTCCATGCTGGGATGTGCTCTCTGCATCCCCTCAAATCTCTCCTGAAGGTAGGTAAGGGGATACATTAGTGTAAAGGACACCTAGTTACACAGCCAAAGTGTCCCGTAGGGAGGTGTCCTCTTGCAGGAAGGTTGCTAATCAGTAAAATAGTAATTTTGGTGATGAAAAACTCCTTTATTAAGAGGTGTCCTCTCATGAAACTTCTACTGTACAGCAACTTCTGATATTATAGACTTTATATTGTATTATAGTTGTGAGAAGTTTTTTGCTTTCTATGTATCAAATAAGGACACATTATTAGCAATTCTTTCCTTCCACTTGAACATTCCCTGGTTCCTACATCTTTGCCACTCTCAGTTTATTCCTTGCTTCAATCATTTAAAAGTTTTGCTTCTATTTAGGATGATTGGGCACAATTTTAATTATAGATTAGAACAAGGTAATAAGACCAAATTAGAAGCTTTTTGAAGCTTTCCTCACTTTTATAAAAAAAACTGAAGGGCCAGTGTCCAAAAGCTTCTAAGATAATGCTCTAATGCCTTATAGTCTTTGGTTAGGATTTGCTTGAAAGGAAGCAAATCGTTCTTTTTTTTCTAATCCCAGTGTCTGAAAATTATGCAAACACTAGAAATAGGACACATCTCTACAAAAGACAGCTTTCGTTGTCCATTTTCACTAATTAGCAACTCTCTGATAAGACTTTTTTTTAGCTCTGCAATTAGTTGTCCTTTACATAAAAGTATGTAAATGAAAGCAATTGATGTATATGCAGTTTATTATTGTGTAGACATGGTGTATGGAAGGCTATGGTCAAATAAGGCTGAATCCTTGCACCATTTGGCACACAAGGGAGGGCCTGTCCTAACCTCCAATGAGATCCCACAACTTATTGATGGTCTCACTAAAGGCAATGATAATCATGGTGGGTAGGCATCTCATTTTTCATATAAGATATTTCAATCTTAAATTAATAAATAGGTAGATCTTTAGAATCCCAAATACAAAGACTTGACCTAATTTGAACACATAGTGAGAACAAATGGATTAGAAAAGATGTTGGTAAAATAGAAGAAATACAGGAAGATTTCCAATAAGGAAATGGTTTAGGAAGATCACTAGATGAGCTACGAGTGTTTTTGTCCATAAAGTCATCAAAAATCCAACACGACTTTATGGATACACAGCTGAAAAGTAATTGGTACGAGAGGATTTTTTTTTTTTTGCTATATGGTAAGTCTAAGGTTATTTTTTCCAATAAAATCTATCATGTATCCTTTGATTAGCTTATTTTAAATAAATTTATAGCATGAAAATATCTACAATCCCTATGTATATACACTCGTGGACTCATGGAAGTGGAAAGTAATGTCGCCGGTCATCTATTTTATTTTATTTTTTTTGAAGGAGACAGTAGCAATTTTGTTCACACTTGGTTATCTCGTATGTCTTCAATAAAGCTTACTGTGTATCAAATATCTTTCAGAGTTATTGTCACAATCCCGATATACATGCTAAAAGCTACAACTTCCTTAAGTTTTGTTCATGAGTGTAATATTATACCAAAATAATTCAAACTGTACTTATTTTCCATATAGATTTTTAAATTCGAATTTCTCCTTTTTTCCATTACTCTTCTGTATATACGACTAAAGGTCTTAATAAAAGTATTGATTGATAATTAAGCCTCTACAGTAAATTTTGAGTTAATTGACGATCTATTACATATAGGAAGAGTAAAGAATCTCTTTTGTAGTCACTCAGTCTTTTAGTGCCACTCGAAAGACGAGGGTGATATGGTTGATAGAACAAGTTACTGATTTTTTTATTAATTAATTTATTAATTAACCAGGCGCGATATTGAAATATTTGCGCCCAATACAGAGGAAACAAAACAACAAACAAATTAGAAGGATTTAAATATTTACAAATTTACATGTATTATTCTACATAGTTCATAAAATGTATATAGACAAAGTGGCTGATGTAAAAGAGTTAGATCATTTAATCCAGGGAACAAACGATGTCTCACTTCTGTAAAGTTCGGGCAGATAAGGTGAAGAGCAGTTTGTTCAGTTTCTTCGCAGGAACAATTTGGTGTTTCTGATAGACCTCTTTTATGTAAGTATTTCTGGAATTTTCTGTGTGATGTGACAAATTGAGTGACTATAAAATTTGGATGAAACTGTGTAGGAATTCCGTTTGGAAAAATAGTGTGATTCATAATAATAGCTTTTTTTTTTATTGTTGTAAATATTTCCCTTAGTAAATTTTAACAAGTTACTGATGAACAAATATTCAAGTAATATATGTAAAAAACAATGCAGACATATACAAGGAGATAGCTGGTTTGAGGAGTAACAAGGCATGCGGGCCCGATGGCATCCCCAATGAAGTATTAAAAACACTCCCTGATTCGTACATACTGCTGTTGAAACAACTCTACAATAGTGTTATGACGACTGGAAAATACCCAGCAATTTGGACTAATTCCACTATACACCCAATCTTTAAAAACAACTACCGAGGTATTGCACTGATTAGCAATGTATCAAAGCTTTTCACATCAATCCTAAGATCACGACTGGAGGAATGGGTCGAAGGAAGAAGGGTTATACCCGAAAACCAAGCGGGATTTAGAAAAGAAAGATCATGTATTGACCACATATTTACACTAACTACTTTAATCCAACTATCATTAAGAAAAAAGAGGGGAAAACTATATGTCTTTTTGTCGATCTAAGGAAGGCATTTGATACTGTACCCCACTCACTACTTTGGAAAAAACTTTACAACCTAGGCATAAGTTACCAATTCATAAGTACGATCAAAAGTTACTACGAACAAGCAACTATAGCTATCAGATGGAAGGGATCATTTACGGAAAGTATTAGGATAAACTCGGGAGTCCTCCAGGGAGAACCACTTTCCCCACTGCTATTTATATTATTTATCACGGACTTAATCGAAATTTATAATAACTCAGACCTGCCGAGTGTAAATTTGCCGGAATTTGGAGATATCCATTTATTGCTGTACGCCGACGACATAGCAATTATAGGTGAGTCCAGGATAAACCTCCAAAAGAAGATCAAAATACTGAAAGAATATCTCGATGAGAACTTAATGACACTAAATGAGTCCAAGTCAAAGATTATGGTGTTCCGTAATGGAGGTAAACCCTCAAATAAGGATAGATGGTTCTGGAATGATAAACCCATAGCAATAACTTCAAGATATACATACTTGGGATTCCCTCTGACACCAACAATAACAACTACTCACCCGGCAAATTACTTTAAAGGAAAAGCACTTACAGCAATTAACGCCACACACCCAATATTAATAAAATCAAAAGCAAAGTCAATAAATTTATCAATCAAACTCTTTGATACAATAGTGAGAGCTGTCCTGATGTATGCCGCTCCATTATGGGCAACAGAGCATAAAGACTTACTGGACAATATACAAGACATATTTATCCGTAGGTTCCTGAATCTGCCCAGATACACTCCAGGTTACCTAATCAGATTAGAAACCGGTCGTATCTCACTGAGTGTAACAGCCTTAAAATTAACCCTGAAGTATTGGCTGCGGGTGTTGAATATGAGCAGTGACAGATTGCCACGTATATGTTTTAATAGAACACGGGAACTCTCTAATGCTTCGGGCACACCCATCGGTTTCATTAAAAAGCTCACTAATCTGCTTAACGATAATGGATCCCCTGCACTTGTTTCCTGTGATGACCCTGAAACGCTGAGGAGCGCGATTACAGGGCTCTTAAAAACAGCGGCAGACCAATCTATACAAAACGACCTTACAAGAATGGATAAATCTAAGCTATACTCTCACTACAAAGACATTCACATATCTTTCATGACGGAGGGATACCTTTTAGGGGATTTTCCTTTCCCGGTTGTAAGACTACTCGCACAAGTTAGAATACTTTCAAGTTTTTTTAGAGAAAACCACACCAAGATGCTCTGCGGTGAGGACCCGACTTGTACCTTCTGTAATTCAAAACTACAAAATGAAATCACTCACTATATTTTTGATTGCTCTGCTCTGAAAGAAGAAAGAAGAACCCTTATGCTCAAAACTGGGCAACTCTGTGCTTCACTTCCATCAATAATTGACAATATGACCCAGAATAAGTATATTGCTACGGCGTTTTATGGTTTCCACAAGTCCATATCTCAGAAGAAGGCCAAGTGATACTCACTCCTCACTTTCTTACTGCTACTCTTTTTGTGTTGATTTCTTGCTTCCCTCTTTCTTATTATTATTATTTTTTTTTTCCTTTTCTTGTTTTTTTTTTTTTTCTTTCTCTTTTTACTCTGTATATATCGCTATTTCCGTTGTCTCACTGCTTTGTTCTTATGCATACCTCTGGTGAATCCTGTATAGGGTCAGTGACCCTAAATAAAGGCTTTTTTGTTGTTTGTTGTTGTTGTTATATATGTAAAAAAAAAAAAGCACTAATGTGTAAGACACATATTTCACTTGATGCCATCCGAACTGGGTTTATTTAAAAATTATTTTATTCGTCAATTCAAGTTTTCGTTTAACAAAAGTCGTAATAAGGTGGGAAAGCGGGACAACGTGGTTCATACTTATGGCAAACAACAAACGAAATGTTTAGCTTATACAAAACGAGTAATTCCCCTTGACCCTGTTTTAAAATCTATAAATGGGGGTCGGTGGAAGGGTGGTCTAGACCAGGGGCCGGCAAACTGCTGTTCGCGAGCTACATGCGGCTCTTTGGATGTGAAGCTGCGGCTCTTTATATAGTTCCATACGTAAATATTATTTATGTGAGTACTATTTATTGTTGGCAAGAAATAATGTGTGGCTCTTAGTTTTTAGTCCAACACAATAAACTCATGGACAAAACTTAAGGAAGTTGTACATTTTAGCATGTATATTGGGATTCAGACAATAAATCTGAAATATATTTGATTCATAGTTTAATTTTTAGTTCAACACAATTCACTCATGGACTTAAGGAAATTGTCCCTTTTAACATGTATATCGGGATTCAGACAATAAATCTGAAATGTATTTTATACAAAGTTCGATTTTTTAGTCCAACACAATACACTCATAGACAAAACATAAGGAAGTTGTCCCTTTTAACATGTATATCGGGATTCAGACAATAACTCTGAAAGATATTTGATACACAGTGACCTTTATTGAAGACACACGAGTTAACCAAGTGTGAACAAAATTGCCTACGTCTCCTTAAAAAAAAAAAGACCACCGGCGAAATCAAAATATGAAACTTCCTTGAGTTTTGTCCCCGTAAAAGTCAGCCCCTCAGCAGGACAAAACTAAATTCGTGCAAATTGAGGCCATCTCAGGGAAAGAAGATGAGACCCAGGTCTCTATACCCTCTAGAGGCGGACCCAAAACTCGGCAGCAACTAAAGGAGCTGCTCGAAAGCATCCCCAACTCCCCCCTTGAAGAAGCAGAACATCTTGGTCTAGATAAGGGTGAAATCATGGAAGCCCTAGTCTCAGTCCCTGGCCTACATAACCTCCTTGAGAAGATGGGGAGAGCCCAAAAGATCGGGCTCCACAGTGTTTCCCAAAAGCTGCTGGATTGCCTGCCCGCTACCCAGACAGCTCTCTATAATCACCTCCTGGCCGTTCGGGCCCAGACGAAGAGCTCCCAATGAGCTTCCGTCTGGCTTCCATCAACGTCCGCGGGCTCGCCGCTCGCGAGAGGAGCATTGAGCTCTGCCACTTCCTGAGACAACATCGCATAGACGTCGCCTTTGTCCAGGAGACCAACACCTCGTCCCTGGACACTATTCAAGATCTCTGCCTAGGCTACCTCGCCGCAGTCGTGCCTCCTACAGCCATCAGGGGTTCGGGCCTCGCCTGCATCTTCGCCCCGGGGGTCGCAGTCCTGGGGCAGCGCATCCTGTGGCCCGGCCACATCTCCATTGTCTCCCTCGACGTCCACGGCCAGGAAGTGAGCGTTATCAACTGCCACCTCTCTCATATTCCTCGCGAGCGGCACCAGCAGCTGCAGATCATCGCAGCCACCGCGGTCCAGGAGAACTCGTGGGTGTTGGGCGACCTCAACATCAACGAGGAAAGCACGAACGACACAGCATCCGGCTCGGTGGAGGCCCTCTCCGAGCTACTGGATCAGACAGCCCTCGTCGATGTGGCCATCCTCTTCGACGCCACTCACATTCCAACCAGAGTGGCCAGCTACGGGAGCCGTGTTGACGCCTCTCGTCTGGACAGGATCCTTCTCCCTTCGAGCTTCTCGGATCGTGTTGTCCAGTACAGTACCATCCACTACAGGCTATCGGACCATCGAGCTGTCCTTCTTCAGCTCGGAGTGCCTCCTTCACCTCGACAACCCTGCGTGGCTGCAATGCTACGCTCGGGGCTCGTTGTCGAACATCTGGCAACGATCATCGAAAGAACCTCAACAGCAATCGCGGATATGACCGGCGAAGATCTGTGGAGAAGCTGGTCTTCAATCAAGACTGACCTGCTGGCAGAGGTGAGATCCCTCAACGTCCCTCGCGTCGCTGACGACGACCACATCGTCCGGGCCAGGCGGTTCCTGCAGGCCAGGCTCGAAGCTGCGTCGACGGAAGCGGACTATCCATCACTGCCCAACCTTGGGCACACCCTTCGTATGTGCCGGCCTGCAAGGACGAACTTCCGCGATGAAGAAGGAAACATCATCGAAGGCACGGAGTTACGACGCAAGGTCTACTCTATCCTACAACGCCGCTTCGCCAGCCAGTCGTGCGACTCCAACGCCGCTACAGAATTCATCCAGGGGACAACGACCCCCCTCATCCTCGAAGATGACGATCCCCTGCTCCGCTCCGAGATCTCCGCGACAGAGATCGCCACCGCCATCCGCCGCCTGCCGCTCGGAAGGGCCCCCGGATGGGACGACTTGCCCTGCGAGTTCTACATGGCCTACGAGGACTTCTTCGTCAACGCTCTCAAGCGCGTCTACGAGGCCTCCCAACTCGCCGGGGTTTTGCCTACATCGACACGGCGCAGCACCATCTGCCTGGTCCCCAAGTCTCACGGCGGCCCTGGACTTTGCGGCTACAGGCCTATCTCGCTCCCCACGACGGACTACCGGATCCTGGGCAATGTCCTCCTCCGGCGTCTGCGGCCCCATCTTCCGGTTCTGGTACCTCAGTGCCAGACCTACGCCGTTCCCGGTAGGTCCCCTTCTTGGAACATCTCGCGTGTGCGCGACGAGGTCGACGCGGCTGTGAGGACCGGCTCGCCGCTGGCCGTCATTTCCACCGACCTCGAGTCTGCCTTCGACACCCTAGACCGCGGCTTCTTGGTGTCCCTGATGGTCTCGCTGCGGCTGCCACAGGTCTTCATCGGGTGGTTTCTCCTCCTCTATTCCGGAGCGGATGCGACAGTCCGAGCCGGAGGCCTCCACACCAAACCCTTCCAGCTTCTGAACGGTGTGAGACAAGGCTGCGCCATCAGCGCCGCAATGTTCAGCCTCGCCACAAGCCCTCTCCTACGTCGCCTTGAGCAAGCTCTCGGCCCCGGTAATGTCCTCGCCTACGCCGACGACATCGTCCTGCTCATCCGCAGTGAGGAACAGTTCGGCGTGGTGACCTCCATCTTCGAGAACTTCCGGCGCGCCTCCGGCATAAAGGGAAATTTCACCAAGAGCAAAGGTCTATGGTGCGGCGCCTGGCGTGCCCGCAACGACGCTCCACTCGGCATCTCCTGGTCGTCGGTCGAACTGAAGGTGTTGGGCTGCAATGTGACGCCAGGAAATCAAAACTCAGCCCAAGAAAGACATATCCTGGTCCTGCTCGAAGCTGCTATAACGAGGTGGTCCCCCTACACCCGCGGCCTCTCTCTCGTCGGCCGGGCCAGAGCGGCCAACTCCTTGGTTCTCTCCTCGGTGGTCCATCACATCCACGGCTACCTGCCTACCGACCGTACTATCCACAAGATCCAGGCACGTCTTGCGCGGTTCATCTGGGGGCCGGAGCGCACCGCCTGGTTTCCTGGTAGCGTCCTGGCGAGACCTGTCTCTCTTGGAGGATTCGGCCTCATCGACATCGAGACCCAGCTGCGGCTGTCGTGCTTCAAGGGCGTGCAGGCCGCACTGCGTGGAAACCGTAATGCCTACTCTTGGCTGGTCGAGAGCGATGCGTGGCTATATCCACCTCCATCCGGGTCCTGGCTCTCGCCACGGCGTCTCCGGCTTCTTAAGATCTGGGAGGCGGTCGCTGACATCTTCACGCTAGACCACTCTGTGCTTACACCACATCAACTCCTGAACCTCCCTATCATAGGTGGCTGCCGCCTTCTCCGGCCACCCGACCTTCTCGCTCCTACCCGGTGGGTCAATGCCTGCATTAGGGACTTCGCTGGCCCTGCCCCTCCCCTCACTCGGCCTACGCGCTGCGCCCTGGCTGACGCCGCGTCGCTGACCAGCTTCTGCCGTCGTCTTATCGACGAAAATCTACGCGGGACCTACCGAGTAAACACCATCGGCCAGGCCGTAGTGCTGCGCGGGACGACTACGCCGTTCTTGCGAGTCATCACCCGAACTGCCCGTCGCATCTTAGAGCGTCCACGCCTGACTGCCCTGCCCATCATCCAGTTCGCTAGAAGGTGGGAGGAAAATATAAACCTACCCATCAACATTGGCTGGTCATCGCTCCGGCGCTGCGCCTTCTCCGGGCACAACGCGGACGTGGCAGTAAGGCTAGCTTTGCACGCCCTGCCCCATCCAGCCCATCCAGCATCGGCACATCAGTCTTGCATCGCCTGTGGGTCCGGCGACCTGTCGCTGGTTCACAGGTACTGGTCCTGCCGCTACATCAGGCCTCTCATCAGGGAGGCATTTACCATCATCGGGCGGCCCCCTGACTTGCAGGGCTGGGTCTTCGGGCATGGCCTAGACGATGACGCCCTGGCCATCCTGGCGTCTGCCAAGACGCGCATCTATAGGCACTTCCTCGGCGCGGAACTGAGGAGTGTACAAGAAGACCCCCTCCTTGTCTGGAGGAGGACCCTCTCAAGGTGGGGAAGCCCTCCTTGCTGAAGATATTTGTATATATATTCCCCTACACTTTATATGCCCATTTACTCTTTTATATTTTCTCCTTTGTAAAATTTGATTGTAAGAATCAATAAAATTGTTTAATTTGTCTGTCTTTACAAAACTGCAAGGAGAATAAAAGAACTTCTGTGAGAATGTTTACTCTTACTTCCTATATCTTTCTTTTTCTACAAAAATGGTAAATTTGATCATATTTTTCTTTTGAAGTAAACGAATACACAGAGCTCTTACCATTAGGTACAGTAAAACCTTCCACGAGTGGTCTACTAGTGACAGTTCTGTGGCCTCTTCGACCACAGCTCTTACCATTAGGTACAGTAAAACCTTCCATGATGGCCCATCTGGTGAGAGACCACGAGACACTACTTTTGAAAACTCAAAATTGACTCACAGCATTACCATAACTCAACATCCAATGGGGACTGACTGCCTTTATATATTTATTTTATAATATTTTTCTTTCTTTTTGTTGAGTCTAGTGCTTTTCTACCCTCCTCTATAACTTACGGGGATCTGTATATAAAAAGGAAGGTAAAAGATTATCTATAACCTATGTATATAATATCAAACTAATTATAGTTCTATCTGTATACACACATATGTTTCTCATATAAGAATAAAGGTCTTAATAAAGATATTGATTGATTGATTATTAGATTCATCCCATAATTATGTAGGTGATACCTCCTAAAACATATTGTTTAACCTATTCCTATGAATATTGCCAAAAATGTTTTTGAAGTTTTGAAATCCAAAAGAGTGGATTCCGCCAAAAATCCCAAGTACCTTGCCGCGAGAGAAAAAATCCGCTGAGGTCCGGGAGGGCTATCGCGGCGTGCTATCCAGTTTTTTGACCAACGACCATTACGGAGATTTCCCACGCTACTGTGGTCAACCACGCTTTGTCCTCTCTGTGTCCGAGCTCTGGTGACAGTTCTGGAGAGACAAACAGCCATTTGATACAGTAAAACTTTAATGAGCGGCCCATCTGATTACAGTTTTGTGGTCTCTTGGACACACAGAGCTCTTACCATTAGGTTCAGTAAAACCTTCCATGATCGGTCCATCAGGTGGCAGCTTTTGTGGCCTCTTCGACCACAGAGCTCTTACCATTAGATACAATAAAACCTTTCGTGAATGGCCCATCTGGTGACACTTCTGTGGCCTTTTGGACACACAGAGCTCTTACCATTAGATACAGTAAAACCTTCCATGATCAGCTCATCTGGTGACAGTTCTGGAGAAAAACACCCAGCCATTATATACAATAAAACTTTCCAAGATCGGCCCATCTGGTGCCAGTTCTGTGGCCTTTTGGACCACAGCTCTTACCATTATATACAGCAAAACCTTCCACGAGTGGCCTACTAGTGACAGTTCTGTGGCCTCTTCGACCACAGCTCTTACCACTAGGTACAGTAAAGCTTTCCATGATCGGCCCGTCTGGTGAGAGACCTGTGGCCTCTTGGACAAACAGCTCTTATCTTTAAGTACAGTAAAACCTTCCATGATGGCCCATCTGGTGAGAGACCACGAGACACTACTTTTGAAAACTCAAAATTGACTCGCAGCATTACCATAACTCAACATCCAATGGGGGACTGACTGCCTCTAGGAGATACCAAGAAAAAATTTAGATGGTCTCTCATGGGAGGACCTGCTCTACTGGTGCCTTCCTTAACCAGGGAAGTATTCTATCTATGTAGACACTATACCAACCTCCAGTACTTCGATGTACGTCCACACATTTAGATTAAACATCTCAGTATATCAAATTCTAGGGAATTTATATACACCGTATAAATCTATCTCTCCATGAGAGAACCCATTCTAAATAATAGATATACATCTGGAGATTATCTCTGATTAGAGGTTCTGTCATTTGTCTCTTGGGAAGGTGCTGAACATCGGATGAGTCGCTCATTAGAGGTTTACTGTATATCGACTAAGCAATACCTTTACTAAGACACCTTTATCCTTATATACATATTGTCCTGAGAAGATACAGAAAAGGAGTGAAAAAAGGGGGAGAAAGAAATTTGAATTTATAATGTTATATGGGAAATTTGCACATATAATATACATACATAGGTTATAGGTATTTTTCCTTTTTCTTTCGTGTTTATTGTATATATTAATTTACACCGTCAAACTATCATTGTTTTTATGCAAATTCTTATAAGACAGTTAGCCAAAGTGGGTGTATATATAAAATTACATTCTCTTTACAACACACTCTCTTGAAATGTCATCTGGATTCCTCTACAGACGAAATTAACTCTGGAACATATATATTCTGTAAAAATCCTTTATAAAGATATCAAGGCATCTTAGGAAAGATTTGTTTTTTTTTTCGTCATAGGTAGGTTTTCGTTAAGGGAGTTTCCTTATTAATCCTCTTCTTTAAAAACTTGTTCGTCGGTGAGGAACCTTCCCAAAATATTTTTACATGTTCTTGTGATGATTAACTGCCTTATGTGTCACAGACATTTGTCACATAAATGTGTCACAAAAATGCGTTACGCTAAGAATACTTGAAAAGCCATTTGTAATACGTCGTAAATTTTAGAATGAAGTAGGCAATAAGTATGCAAGAGGTATTCAGGAAGTAAACAACTTGTATAGAAGTGGTCAGTCAGGAAGTATACATCCTGTATACAGCATGTATAGTGATGTACATTGAGTGTATATAGGTTATGTACAGCGAGTGTATATAGGTGATGTACAGCAAGTGTATATAGGTGATGTACAGCGAGTGTATATAGGTGATGTACAGCGGGTGTATATAGGTGATGTACAGCGAGTGTATATAGGTGATGTACAGCGGGTGTATATAGGTGATGTACAGCAAGTGTATATAGGTGATGTACAGCGAGTGTATATAGGCGATGTATATCACACTAAAATACATGTAGAGTAAGTATAGACATTGACTTCCAGGCACCCACTCACAACATTCCAATGTATGGACAAGACACCACAGCGGGTGTGTATAGGTGATGTACAGCGAGTGTATATAGGCGATGTACAGCGAGTGTATATAGGCGATGTACAGCGAGTGTATATAGGCGATGTATATCCCACTACAATACACATGAGTAAGTATAGACATTGACTTCCAGGCACCCACTCACAACATTCCAATGTATGGACAAGACACCACAGCGGGTGTGTATAGGTGATGTACAGCGAGTGTATATAGGCGATGTATATCCCACTACAATACACATGAGTAAGTATAGACATTGACTTCCAGGCACCCACTCACAACATTCCAATGTATGGACAAGACACCACAGCGGGTGTGTATAGGTGATGTACAGCGAGTGTATATCCCACTACAATACACATGAGTAAGTATAGACATTGACTTCCAGGCACCCACTCACAACATTCCAATGCCGTTTGTGTCCCCCACAAGGACAGATTCCTGGAAGATCCTTGGTTAGTCATCATATTCCTAATGATACTAAACTTGGGTTTTTATCTCCCTACACATAGTTCTCACAACATTCACACGTACATTACACATATCCTGTCGGGTACGTCCGCGTTGAAGATAGGGGAAATACATAAACGAAGTGATGAAAGAAGAATAGAAAAGCCCTCAACATTTTAATTTAAAAAACATGTTTTTTAGTCATTCAATAAATCTTGAATATTTTAAATGTAGTCCTGAAGTCTTTATGAACCATGTTTTAAGTAAAATGTGAAACTTAACATGAGAGGTGATCTTAAACATGAATATTTTGGTCACATACTCCTAAAAAGAGTCTTTCATTATAGGCTGCTGTCAGATGAAGCCATTTTACAAAAGTAGTCGTTTAAGGGAGGTTTTATTGTGCATGTAATTTCCGCCTATAATCTAGACTAACCTTCTGGTATTTCCCCCATACTACTGCCGAATCCGAATTACAGAATTTTTTTAGGGAGACATGGATCTTTTAATAGTTGTCACAAGAGAGTACCACACACACAGCTGTCATACCGTGTCCTAATATGTGATAGGATGGGTGGGAATGATTAGAAAGATAATAGAGGAAACCCGTGAACCCCGGGTTCCTTATGTCTATTTTTTAGTAAATAACAATAGTTTTACTTTTTCAATGCATGCATAAAAAGTATTGTTTTTGTTCTTCGTCATAAAACAAAATGGAGCAAAGAACGATAATTAAATTGCTTGAAACTCCATCTAAAACCTACCAAAAAATTTATAAAAGTGAATGGTAACGGTACGCTTTAAGGATGTTTTAAATGGTATTAAAAACTTGAAGAAGGTTTAAAACATGTCGAAGATTCACTTCTCTCAGACCGATCTTGGTCAAACATTGTTTAATAAAATGTCGAGAAAAACAAAATTTTGACAATTAAATATAGATAATTAACAGTAAGAATGCTATCTGAAGATACAAATATAGCCGAATCAAGCTGTAACAACATTTTTACTGAAGTTTTGCGCAAGAAGAAATTATGGCCAAACTTGGTACCAAAAATCTAACATTGGAACAGAAAGAAAGTCGATCAACATGTTACAATCTTCTGATAATGGCTGAAAATGATTAAAATTGTGTTTGAAAAATCATCGTTTTTGTGATGAAACTAGGTACTACCAATATGATCTGCTAACAAAAAGGCGAACCATGGGGTGTTTCACCTGCGAAGAAAAAAAAATCGTTCTTTCAAATACAATACCAAGACAATGTTGATAACCTTTTTTTGATTACAGGGGCCTGATTCATCATGAATTTTCACCTCTCAAGGACAAACAAACATTGGAGCAACAATATTATTAAAACGTCCTTATTAATTAATGACTCGAAATTCGCCTTAAAAAAGTCTGATTTGTGGGAGACAGGTGATTGGTTTTTTCCCCCATGATAATGCTAGGCCACAATAATCTGTCATTTGATATCACTTTTTTTGGACAAGTTTCCATCCCATAGGTTCCCCATACACCTTATTCCCCTGAACCAAGGGTCGGAAAACTGCGGCTCGCGATCTACATGCGGCTCTTTGGATGTGAAGCTGTTTATATAGTTCCATACGTAAATATTATTTATGCGAGTACTAATTATTGTTGGCAAGAAAAAAAATGTTGGCTCTTTAAAAACTTTGAAATTTTGTAAATTGCAATTTTTGACTCTTCCGACTTAAAAGTTTGACGACCCCTGCCCTAAGCTATCCTCATGTGACAATTCTTTCTATTCTCTAAACTAAAAATGTAATTATATATAAAAGAGAAGATATAAAAGATATCCAACAACAAAATGTGACAACGGAATTATATATATATAAGATTTTTAAAAATGAATTTTATTACTATTTTATTAAACTTCATAAAATGTGAAATGATGCATTAGTAAAGGAGATTGTTATTTTGCTTTTCTATTTTTTTTTTCTACGTTTTATATAAAAAAAAAAATTATCTCGATATATTTGTGGATAGATCTTGTAGATGACTTCAATAATGAATAGGGGGTTGTTGGCATGCAATGTCGATGCTACTACGACCCGGGTTCGAGTCCATCCAATTGGGCAATTCCCACACTTCAGTGGCCCCTGAGTTTGGCATCAGTCCAGCTCCATCAATAGATGCAAGTAACCAACTCTGGCACCTTGTAAGTGAAAAGTCGAACAGCTTTATACGTACATGCCTAGATATGCTGTGTGCCTATAGCAGTAAAAACAGGCACAACCCCTACCCAGAATGATTATCATACTATATGTTTGGGATATGTATTATTATTATTATTATCCCTTTTTCTAGTATACGTGGTACAAGCCATGATAATCATGGTGGGTAGTAGTAGCTAGTGATTGCTTTTACTGTAAGTGCACAGTTTTCACTTACAAGTGTGCCAGAGAGCTACGTTTGATTACTTGCACTTACTGGTTGGATTTTTGCAAGAATCAAAGGCCATTAGAGTCTTTTTTTTTATTAGAAAAAATAAAAGTTTTCCAATGCGGGATTCGAGGTTTATATTACTCGCCCACCGGCCTCCGTAAAACATATACACCGAACTTTCCCTCTGGATCTAACTACTGCAAACAAATGGCCCTGTCCTGTCAAATCTTCAATGATCTAGGGTAGTCATCATGGTACTTCAGGATCACGCAGAATGCAGGACAAAGTAGATTGTGCAGAGCATTGTGTAGATACACTCCAGATATGATCTTCTTTAATGGATAGTAAAGACAGCAGCTTACGTTATTTTCGACCAATGACTAATTTCTATCTAGATGCGACTCACTCAATAGTTTGAAATTATTTAGTAGCAGTCCCAATTTAAACACAATGTATATTAAATCATTCTTAATCTGACAAATTTACACAAATATATTGTAATTTTGTTAATTGGGATAATTGAGACTAGTTGTGCTTTCCCTGAAAAATACATAGGAATAAATCCATCCCAGTAGGTAAAACGCCCAAGGCAGACACATACACAACATCCCAGTAGGTAAAACGCCCAAGGCAGACACATACACAACATCCCAGTAGGTAAAACGCCCAAGGCGGACACACACACAACATTCCAGTAGGTAAAACGTCCAAGGCGGAGACACACAACATCCCAGTAGGTAAAACGTCCAAGGCGGACACACACACAACATTCCAGTAGGTAAAACGTCCAAGGCGGAGACACACAACATCCCAGTAGGTAAAACGTCCAAGGCGGACACACACAACATCCCAGTAGGTAAAACGTCCAAAGCGGACACACACAACATCCCAGTAGGTAAAACGTCCAAAGAGGACACACACACAACATCCCAGTAGGTAAAACGTCCAAGGCAGACACACACATAACATCCCAGTAGGTAAAACGTCCAAGGTGGACACACACACAACATTCCAGTAGGTAAAACGTCCAAGGCGGACACACAACATCCCAGCAGGTAAAACGTCCAAGGCGGACACACACAACATCCCAGTAGGTAAAACGTCCAAAGCGGACACACACAACATCCCAGTAGGTAAAACGTCCAAAGAGGACACACACACAACATCCCAGTAGGTAAAACGTCCAAGGCAGACACACACATAACATCCCAGTAGGTAAAACGTCCAAGGTGGACACACACACAACATTCCAGTAGGTAAAACGTCCAAGGCGGACACACACAACATCCCAGTAGGTAAAACGTCCAAGGCAGGCACACACATAACATCCCAGTAGGTAAAACGTCCAAGGTGGACACACACACAACATTCCAGTAGGTAAAACGTCCAAGGCGGACACACAACATCCCAGCAGGTAAAACGTCCAAGGCGGACACACACACAACATTCCAGTAGGTAAAACGTCCAAGGCGGACACACACACAACATTCCAGTAGGTAAAACGTCCAAGGTGGATGCACACAACATCCCAGTAGGTAAAATGTCCAAAGCGGACACACACACAACATCCCAGTAGGTAAAACGTCCAAGGCTGACACACACAACATCCCAGTAGGTAAAACGTCCAAGGCGGACACACACACAACATCCTAGTAGGTAAAACGTCCAAGGCGGACACACACACAACATCCCAGTAGGTAAAACGTCCAAGGCGGACACACACAACATCCCAGTAGGTAAAACGTCCAAGGCGAACACACACAACATCCCAGTAGGTAAAACGTCCAAGGCGAACACACACAACATTCCAGTAGGTAAAACTGTCAAATTATATTGACAAATATTCGCACGCTTATCTTATCCTATTTCTTTAGTGCGAAGAACGTTGTTTTATCAGATAAGTAAACCGATCTCTCCAGCATTCTAATTGGACGAATGTGGTCATGTTTGTATATAAGGGGGGCTATGGTATGAGTCGGCGCGAGTGTGGTGGAATATCGTGTGGGGACGCTTAAAGTGTTCTCTGCGTGCTATATCCCTGTCTGGCAATCTCGGCGCATACCTGTGTAACCCCGGTCCGATCCCTACCTAAGCAGCAATAAAGCTAAGTACTGTTTTTTATTTTATTTAACAAATTGTGGTTTATTATTTACTTTTTTTGTGTTGTACTTTTGAGTCCACGATTTTTCTGTGTTTAAGTTACTCTTACTGTAGGCCCTAATATTGTATTTGTGTGTTAACCCGTAATTAGTAAATTTTGTCATTGGCGAGCCCTGCCAGGATTACTGGTGTTTTGCACGTGTAAATTCCTGTAATTTTACGTGCGGTTTTTTTTTCTTTAATTGTGTGGTTTATTACTATTTTTTGTACTCCATCATGTTTGTGAACTCTATGCTTAACCTGTCAGTGTTTAATGGGGTTGATCTCGAATCTTTCATTCGGGAAGTCGAGCTTAAAGCTCGAGTAGGCAAATGGGATCCTGAGGTCAAAGCACTGCTCATGTTCGAGGCTCTATCCCCTGAAGTTAGGTTTAGCTTAGAGGAGATGGGTATCCGTAACGATAGCAGTTTCAAAAGTATTGCTAGTAAACTGAACATATTGTACCCTAAGAAAGCGCGTGGTATTAGGGAATGCCTTAAATTAATAGAAGGTCTTAAGCAGAGAGTTGGGGAAAGTCCTATGGTTTTTAAAGAAAGATTCCTGGCCATTAGAGATAAAGTAGAATACAGTTTTGACGATAGCCTAGTGTTCGAAATTTTCCTCGAAAATGTGCTCGATAAGTATAGAGAGGCTATTGTTCGCAGTGAGGCTAAATCAATAGACAAAGCAGTCAGTGTCATGGCCACGGAGGATAGTGTAGAACACCGTTGCAGCTTTATGAAAGGGGTATGTTCAGTAGAAGGGGTTGAAGAAATAAATAGCATTAAGGGTGAGATGAAGATGCTTAGCGCCAGGGTAAACAGGATGAAGCACGAAAATGAGCAGTGTATTACAGATCTTAGAGGTGAGATAGAAAAACTGACTAATTTGTTGGGCGAAATCAGGCTGAGTCCATCTGAGTGTAGATTAGGACATATAGCTAGTGATTGTTGCTCAAGACAGTCTTCTATGTTTGCCAACCGCAATACTCTTGACAATGCCGAGATAGTGAACATACGTTCATATGGCGGAGATCCGTATGGAAATCTGCCAATAGTTAAGGTTAATATTAACGGCAATATGTGGCACCTGTTATACGATACAGGAAGCCAAGTCAGTATTATTGATTCCGAAAAGTGTAAGGTCTTGAAGGAGAATTGGGACGATGCACTTAAAACTTTACGTATAGTGTCAGTGACAGGCCAAGAGCAGACACTTACACGTGTTAAAACCTGTAGAGTTGGTAACGAAAACGGCATTGAGCTGGGAGAGATAAGGTTTTGGCTAATGTCACTCGGAGATAAGGCCTACGACGGGATTCTGGGAATCAATGATATAAGGAGATTCAATATCCCGTTACCTGCCATACGGGAGCGTTGCAACGTGATTTCCTTGAAACCAGAAGACCGAGATTATGTAGACCTTAGCTACGTTGCCAGTGTGCATAGACCGACGGTTTCAAGCTCCTTCGAGGAGAAATCAGTGAAGCGCATTGAAAACGAGGCTGTAAAGTTGCCACCTACTGAGTTTAACAGAAACTGTGAGTGTAGTGCTGGGTCTGTTAATAGTTTTAGGAAGCCTACTTGGGCTGAGAGGTTAAGGGTGATGCGGAAAGCAAAGGAGACTGTCAGACAGTTCATGTCAGGTAATTCTGCTAAAAAGCTTATGAATCCTAGGCCACCTTATTCCAGAAGTTTCGACAGAGGAGATCTGGTAATGCTAGCTGTTCCTAAGACTGAAGGTTACTCCAACGTCTATGGGCCTTTCCGTGTGGAAGCTAGGGTCTCCGATGTTAACTTTAGAGTAAGAGGGGTCACCATGCACGATGTGAAAGTTGTACATGTCGATAGGATGAAAGCGCTTAGAAACAGACGTTAAGAAGAGCTTTTAGCTCTTGGACTTGAGAGAACTGAATGGAATTGGATCGTTCGGTTTCTCATCAAGTGAGCGTCTGTCAGTACCCTAAGTCTCTACCTAACATACCCAGCCGGTCCCAGATGAGAGCTTATTTGGTCCCCCATTAAACTCTGTATACTAAAGCATATTATATATGTGTGTGTTTGGTAATCACTCATGGTAACTCACGTAGTTTGCGCAGATTTTTTTTTTTTTCAAGTGTCTTTTGGGAGGAGCAAGATGGAAGGCGCCTTTATGGAACGACCCGGATGCCTACTTCTCCTCTCTTTAGTTTTTTTTTGTTTGTTTCTTTATAACATGGCTCCCGTGAGCTTTTCCCTCCCGAATAGCGGGAGGTTTTCCTTACGGGACAATAAGAATGTTTGGTAGATTGGTTAGTTTTTTTTTTTTTTTGGAAAGAGACCTTTTGTCAAATTATATTGACAAATATTCGCACGCTTATCTTATCCTATTTCTTTAGTGCGAAGAACGTTGTTTTATCAGATAAGTAAACCGATCTCTCCAGCATTCTAATTGGACGAATGTGGTCATGTTTGTATATAAGGGGGGCTATGGTATGAGTCGGCGCGAGTGTGGTGGAATATCGTGTGGGGACGCTTAAAGTGTTCTCTGCGTGCTATATCCCTGTCTGGCAATCTCGGCGCATACCTGTGTAACCCCGGTCCGATCCCTACCTAAGCAGCAATAAAGCTAAGTACTGTTTTTTATTTTATTTAACAAATTGTGGTTTATTATTTACTTTTTTTTGTGTTGTACTTTTGAGTCCACGATTTTTCTGTGTTTAAGTTACTCTTACTGTAGGCCCTAATATTGTATTTGTGTGTTAACCCGTAATTAGTAAATTTTGTCAAAACGTACAAGGCGGACACACACAACATCCAAGTAGGTAAAACGTCCAAAGCGGACACACACAACATCCCAGTTGGTAAAGCATCCCAGTAAGTCCGATGTTCCCCACCACTCCCCTGGCCGTATTTAAACATTGGCCCACCAACCGGCACGACACACAAAGAGGGTGCAAATCACAGGACCACCCAGTCCTGCCTGGCCGCACTCCTCCTCTCTAGTCACACAAAAGGAAAATAAACTTCCGGGTCTTGTACCTTAATGTCACAGCCCTTTTCCTCGGGAATCCTTAAGAAGCTTTAGAGAAGTTTAGCAGAACAAATGGAAATTAACGAACACGCTTTTTAACCTCCAGCATTTAGTTTAATTGAAAATGCCTTTTTGTAATAAAAAGTTCACAATTTGACTCAGTAAAGAATATTTCAATGACTACAATAATTATAACGATAATATTTCAAGGGATCTCATTCATCAAGTAAATCTATAAGCACGATTGGTAAACGGAATTTTTCTGTGATTTTAATCTAACTTTCATTTTTACAATCGTTTTTATCGTTTTGTCTGATTAAGAGAATCCATTGTAGGTTTACAATGTTCGGAATAAAAGGTATTAGCGTCATAAATATTGTAGCCAATGAAATCTATACTCTAATTATTTGTCAAAGTAATTAATATTTTGCTCTAAGTGATGACCATAAGAACATGACTTACACGATTCCAATTATTTCTGAATAGGGAGAGCTATTCAAAATAATTATTCAAGAATTTGTGCTTTTTTTGGAATAAATAGTTAATATTTTTCTAATACAATAGAACCTCCATGTAAAGTAAAACACCTAATTACAGAGCCAAAGTGTCCTTTAGGGAGTGGTGTCCTCTTACCGGAAAGTTGCTAAATAGTAAAAATGATAATTTTGCGGATGAAAACTGTTCTTTGTAGAGAGGTCTTTGCTAGCGGGATGTCCGCTAAAGGGAGGTTCTACTTATTTTGATTATTCATAAAAATATGTCTATATATTCCTGTATAAAGAAGTGTTTAATCAAAAATTATTAATAATTGTTCAAAACAACTGCGAAAGGAAGTAGACAAATCAGACCATTTTCTATCATGGATGGGGGCTACCAGATTTGCAGCAAAACCCACAACTGATTTTAAAAAAAGTTTCAAATAAATTATCTCCATGACCTAGTAGGTGATAACATTTTTGGGATAATAATAAACGAAAAATTCCTTAGGTTGAAAAAGAATGTGTGGTGAGTCAAGGTTTTATGGGTCATTATATTGGGAGATTTGGTGTTGAATCGGATTGGGGGAAGAGGTTGGGGGGTTCTAGCTGGGATGCCGATTGCCAGCACGATGTACGTTGGTGAGTTTGCTTTAACTGCACACTGGATTTTGGATAATTTAAATTGAAGCTGGCTTCTTCCACCTGTGTTGAAGCCAGTAAGTGCAAGATCAGACGCCGCTATTTCCTCACTACATGCTTCCCTAATGTTTTCTCTCCCTCTCTAGTATGTAAAGATGTAATAATATATTAAATTAAAATATTTATTATTTTATGAATAGATTTTACATTTTGTTATTTACTTTTTGATACTCTGTAAACTTCTCTCTCATTGTTTCTCTGGTATTTTTATAAATGTCGATTTGTATTTGCTTTAAATAAATTGCTGTGTCATCATCCGGATAGTTGGCGACTTTAGTACGTGGCTCCAGGAATCCAGGTTACCTCAAGAGAAGAGAGAGAACGTCACCTTAAAGTTTGTCTTTCCTAATTTTTTCTACGATACAATACAATATATTTAATTTTCTAATTGACTCAATGCTTTTTTATAGGGAGAGGTTCTTTTTTTGGCACATGTATACCATGGGAAAGACGGACAAAATGTTGTGTGTGTGTGTGTGTGTGTGTGGGAGAACACCAAAAAATTCATAGTTGGGTTAGTTTCTTATGCGAGGACCTATGTAAACGTCTTCGAATGAATTTTCGTGAATTTAAGAAAATATTTCCAAAGAAAAACGTGTGAAGCTGTAAATTTCTAGAAGAATAATTCTCTTGGTTATCGATGCTAGTATGTAAATAAGTTTGAAAGAAATTCTCCAAGGTTTTGACGTGTGAAGGCACCTACAAACCTAACCGCGGGTTTTCACGCTTCTACTACACTCTAGGCGTTACACGTTATATTAGTTTACTCTATTTTTGCCTCAGTGATTTTATATTATGAAAATTAAACTTCTGAAGAAAATTTCACAGCGAACACGGCGTAAAGCTGGATTGTTTGTTTCCATTAATTCCAAAGGAATGCAGAAACAGACAAGATGATTGCTGGACTAACCAATGGAGACACTCTGAAGTCAAGAAGTTAGCTGCAACCTGAAACATTCCTTCACCTGATCCCTGAACATGACCTGGCAGAGACACCTGAAGCCCAACAATAGAGAGAGGCCTCACCTCACACACTGGAGATTGATTGCATCAGGTCTTGGAACATCCAAGGTAGAAAATAGTTTACCAAAAACAATTCTCATAAAATATCTATTTGTTTTAAAAATTGACTTAGAGCTCTAAAACTTACCTGTTGCAAATAAACAACCCCGAATACAATACTGAGCTTCTATTTGAAATATTTACTGCAAGCATTCAGTGCGATTGATCAGGATCTAAGAGTAGCCTGAGGCTCCAGTGGCTTGTCGCTGGCCTACATGTCATTCCGATGGCCTACACGTGCTGGTCATGCAGCTGACCTCTAATTCAAGAGCCCTTCAACATCATCCAGCACTCGCAGGACTACTGGCTCTTCAGATGGACATCTACAGATGGTAACCAACTCCATTATCATGTCAACAAATCATCTACAAATTTTCCCTGAGCCTTGAGGCGAAGTAAGATTACGAAGATCCTATCGTATGAAGGAGGACTCTTCGGCTTTGGGGAAGTCTGCTCGAATATACACACATGGACAAAACTTAAGGAAGTGGAACGTTTTTGATATCTCCGTCCCTCTTTTTTATTTTTTAAAGAGACAGAGGCAAATTTGCTCACACTTGGTTATCTCGTGTGCCTTCAATGAAGGTCACTGTGTATCAAAGAGCTTTCAGAGTTATTGTCTGAATCTCAATATGCGTGTTAAAAGGTACAACTTCCTTAAGTTTTGTCCATGAGTGTACATTGTAAATATAGTCGTGTTTATCGTTTCTCTTTTAAATATCTCTTTTGTATGTAAGATTCGCCATTGACGGATGTCAATAAAATGTTTTAAAATCCAAGAGTAGGTGGGCTCAGTACTGCTGCCACCGGACGTGGGGCTATAAAAAAGTAGGTCAGACCAGAAATCATAGCTACCGCGTATTCTACCGCCGTCATCGCTACAGAGTTGAACGCTCTCATTAAACACAATTTATAGACATCTGTCCTTCTAAGTTTTAAAACTTTGATATTTCTGTTAGTATTTTTATTTAGCTCTTCGATTATGACATTTATTGAGGGTTAAAAACTCTTTATGACGAAAATTGACTTTTTTTTTAAATAAAAAAAGGTGATGTACCATATTTGCACTGGTTGCGTCAATTTGCACTGGGTAGATATCCCAAGTTGTGATGTTATAAAACTGAATATTAACATTATATAAAAGGGCGTACCTTGATCTGTAAAGAGAAAAAAAATTTTTTTTTCTTAAAATATTTCGAGAGATTGCTCCCTCTTTATCAATTTATTGCACAGTGAATTTAATTTACAAATTATTGTACATCATATGAAAACAAATTTGTCATTGGTCAAAAATAATTATTGATAATCTATATATATATAAATGAATGTATGTGTGTGTGTGTCTGTCTGTCCTTTATGCCTGACCAAACCACTCATTGGAACGCCATGAAACTTTGGGAAGTTATTTAGTATAGTACTGGGAAGGTTTCTAGCAAATAAAATTTTTGAAATAACTTTTAGCCTAAAAATAATCAAGATAAATATTCTAATTTATCTGTTATAATTCAACAATCTGCTTTAAATATTATCCTGATGATACGATGATTTTGTAATGTAGAAAATTAGGAAAGACAAAATTCAGGATGACACGGCAATTTATTTGAGACAAGAATAATGATACATTTCCAAGGCAAGATACTATTCCTTTAACTTCCAATTACCGAGGGAACCAATTAATATTGATTTTATTCAACATATCGAGTATTTTTAAAGGGACCAGGAAAAAATGTTCACTTTATCGAGAGATTCGTTAGACAAATCTTTACTCGGGTAAAACCCGGGCGAAGCCGGGTACGTCCGCTAGTGATACATAAAAAAAATAAAATAATAATATAATAAAATATTTTGAAAATTAAAGGCTTTTTAGTAATGCAGTATTTTATAATGTTTTTGAAACAAAATTTAAGGAAATAAAAATAAGAAACAAATGAAGTTGACTGCGATTATTAGAAAAAAAAATTAAGTTAAAAGAGACAAATAAGGTTCGGGGATTTCTTCGTATCTATTTACACTAGCAGGGTCCTTCATTGATGCTATGGCCTCCAGGAACTTCCTCTGGTGCAAGTTCTGGATACCCCTGTAAATAGTGGAAGTATTTTCCCAATCTGGCCGATGTCCCGATCGGAGACCATGATCCACCATTTAAAAAAAAAAGGCATCTCCTTATCGTGCAACTGAAAGTTGCTAATGGCTTGCGCCATCTATCGGAATAAATATAAACTATTATCGTTGATATCAAATTATTCCAGAATTGGCCAAATACCCATTCTTGATTAATCAAGAAAAGCTAACCACGGACGCGTTTCGGGCTATTGGCCCTCATCAGCGTGGTGCAAGCTGTACCTCAACGATTCTGTTTATTATTCTGTACATAACCCGGACTCCTGGAGCGTACGAAAGTCGAGCAGTTGTTGAGAATCCGGGCTAATTGGCCACAAAAATGGGTCTTCTAGCCCTACTATGGCTGCAGGTCGCGAACTGGTGGGAAGGGATCCAAGGATCTGGCAGTGGAGGTGTCATCGCAGGGGGGAGAAGCTGGAGAGGTCAGGCAAACAGCGCCTTGATGGGTGAGAAGCCAGGATGGAGGCCAGTTGAGGAGGCAGGAGGTCCTGGAAGCCTAGAATTGGAGGGCTCTAAGCTTCAAGGTGGGGCAGCTTGAGGCTCTCGCCTCGTGCTTGTCTGAGAGGCCCTGGGCACAGCAGTTGGCGCACTTGGAAGTGCGCCGGTCGGCAGCGGAGGGACAGGAACGACCATCGTGGCCGCTTACACCGCAGTGGAAGCATTTGGGGTCTCTGGTGCATTGGGCGGAGTTGTGGCCGAAGCCACAACAGCGGAAGCAGATTCGTGCGCGGATGGACTCCTCGAAGTTGAGGATCACTCCATCCACCACGATCCTTCCGCGAATGCCCAGAGCTCTGAAGGTGTTGAGGTCCACCTCGATGAAGGCGGTGCAGGTCCCGTTTCTGGTTGCAGAACGGTGCGCCACGCGCACCACCTTGTCCCCAGTTAGTTGGCTGACAGCAGGAGTTCCCAGCAGCGTCTCTTCAATGGTGGAGTTGGATGTTTCCTCATCCACTTTGAAGAGGCAGATGCGAGGCAGGATCACCTTCTGTTGGCGGACCTTCATTCCCGTTAGCTTGCTGGCCAGGGAGGTTGTTACCTCAGGGATGATGTCTGGATTGCTGGAGTGGAGGACCAGCTTCCCCTTGGTGCGTAGAGAGGCCCAAACACCTTGGGGTAGAGTGTGGGCAGCGCGGACAGCCTTGTAGATCTCCCTAGGGTCAGCCTGTGGGTCATCAGAGACGACCACTGTGTGGGCCGCCGATTTTTCCCCATGGAGGACCACTTGGGCGGCCGCAGGCTTGGTGGGGCGGGAAGGCGCAGGTTTTGCTGGACCTTTCAGGTTGGATCTTTTGGCAGGGGGGTTGGGAGCTTCAGGCTGCTTCCTCTTGGTTGCAGCATGAGTGGCAGGCTTGTTGGAGTCAGTCTGGGAGCTGGTTTCCTTTAAGCAGGGAGGAGGGCTTGTTTGGGTGCTGTGGCAGTCAGTCTGGGGCTTGCTGGCATCTTCATCCAGCTCCTTAAAGGACGCGAGGATGCCAGAGAGGCTCTCCACTTCAGCAAGGAGGGCATTGATCTGCCCAGTACGCAACCTGACGAAGCTGTCCATGGTGGCGTACAGTTTCCACACGAAAGTAGGATCCCTAGACTCATTGGGATTTTGGAAGGGTAGCAACGCCTCCGCGTTCTCCATCTTCATTTGGGCGAGGGTTATGAGGGGCTTCTCGGCCTCCTTCTTCTTCTTCCTAGAGGGAGCCATGGCAGGAGCAGTACGAAAGTCGACCAAAATATTGGTCATTAAGGCATCCTGAAAAATCATGAAACGGGTAGTTAAGGCCAGAATTGCGTGAGACCGCGATACAATGTGAAAAATAGTACAAATGTGATATTGTACTGAGATAAGGTGCATAAATAAAAAAAAAAAAAGGCATCTCCTTATCGTGCAACTGAAAGTTGCTAATGGCTTGCGCCATCTATCGGAATAAATATCAACTATTCTCGTTGATATCAAATTATTCCAGAATTGGCCAAATACCCATTCTTGATTAATCAAGAAAAGCTAACCACGGACGCGTTTCGGGCTATTGGCCCTCATCAGCGTGGTGCAAGCTGTACCTCAACGATTCTGTTTATTATTCTGTACATAACCCGGACTCCTGGAGCGTACGAAAGTCGAGCAGTTGTTGAGAATCCGGGTTTTTATCAGCAGCATTACTCAAGATACGACAAATAAACTATAAAGTGGTAATTAAAACGTGACAATGATATCTTTCTCTCCCTTTCGCTATTTTTTTTAACGATAAAAATAAATATTTCACATACCAAACCATATTATATATGGTGAACTGAACTGAAGGCACCGATGTTGACAACAACGACAAAAAAAAAAAAAAAAAAGACGTTCGCGCTTGCCAACAACATTTTCGATTGTTGAAATAGCCGTTTCGATTGTAGCACATACCACAAACTGGACGAAGGCTACTATTGGTGCAAACAGTCAGGGATCCTAACGACAAATATGGTTGGAAAATCTGCCCCACACACTAGATCCCTAGAATACTCAGAGAATTAACGATACAAACAAAAAAGTTTTATTTTTGATTTCAGACCCTACGAGAGTATAGCAATTTTATCCCAAATACTCAGATCTAAGCTCATACTTTCTGTAGTGTGAAGTCTGAATTCCTCGTTTTTAACTTTCATGGTCTATTTTATTTTTTCGTATTCCCCCTGTATGAAACAATTAATTTCAACCACCTTGACTGGTAACTGTGTGGTGTGTAAGATTCTGTCAAACAGACAGGACTTCCGCTTGGTAACTTCATTGTTAAACCTACATTCCCAATTAGCCATTTGACAAGCTAAAGGTAATTGCTCTTCGTTAAAAATGGCATTTTCTTTGTGGCTATTGTAAACTGGAATGGGTAAATTGGAGTCAAATACAAGGGCTGGTTTCTAATTGAAGTATGGGGCATTGAATCGTCATAAAGGTCTTGCTATCGAGTGTCTAAATTGGCTCGATTCCAGGGAGGACACCCAACAATGGGGGCTGTGCACAATCAATCTAATGGCAGGAAGCCGTTGGTATCAAGATCTTCGCTATTGTTTCTGGCTCATCCGAGATGTGCAGTTAATTGAGGTCCCCATTCACAGCGTGTAACGTACGTCGGAGCCCCTGGGGCTAGAAGAATTGTGACCATTCATGTGCGACCAAGTCTTCTTCCATTCAGCCTTCCTGTCGGTTGTAAGGATAGCTGATGTTTCTGCTGAGACAAATCAAAACTTACCTTTTTATTTAAATATTCTTTAGAATTTTTCATTTTAGAATTTTCATTACCGTTTTAAGCTTCTCATTTATTGCTACATAATCATTGCGCATTTATTTACTCACTTAAAAAAAGTCGGTGGACGAGTGGGTAACCCCCTCGATTCCCGACAGTCATGAACCGGGATTGAATCCCGTGTTAAAATTGTTTAATATGTGAATAACCTTCACATATTATTCATTGTTCAATTATCATGAACTAGGTTGCTCTTGTTGAGCGGTACCTATTTATGTGAATTTGAACCAGACATTTACTCACTTTGTAAATTCTAATTTATTTCCTCTTCCTTTTCTCCCACTCTATAATGTTTATCCCAAGAAAATCTTTATAAATGAATGAATGTCTTTAAAATATATTTATTGATTGATACAGTTTTGAAGCTCACGTGATTTTAAGGGTTTTTTTTAATATTGTGTCAAACTTTAGTACTAGTTGATGTTTCCAAGCCGACATTTCTACGTTGCATTGTTCATCATTTCAATGCCTACTCAATACAACATTTCATTACTTTAGTGTTCGCCAAATTCGCCAATCAACACATTTCTTGCCGACGTATCATCTAGCGCTATTTCATTTCGATACTTACCTTTAAATTGAAGAACCGGTGTGTGTTACCATTTGCTGGTCTAGGGAAGGGCGGTTGAAAAAAAATAAAATCCACAAATTGTTTTTGGTAGGATATTTAATTAAAATACTTAATAAATTGAGTCTACTAGTCTGCTAGGTGCCACTTCCAAACTGCTACATGGTACATCTACACTGCTGGACGACAATCTATTCTGCTAGGTATCGCCTCCAAACTGCTAGATGGTACATCTACAGTGCTGGACGACAATCTAGTCTACTAGATGTCACCTCCAAACTGCTAGATGGTACATCTACACTGCTGGACGAAATTCTATTCTGCTAGGTGTCACTTCCAAACTGCTAGATGGTACATCTACACTGCTGGACGACAATCTAGTCTACTAGATGTCACTTCCAAACTGCTAGATGGTACATCTACACTGCTCGACGAAATTCTATTCTGCTAGGTGTCACTTCCAAACTGCTAGATGGTACATCTACACTGCTGGACGACAATCTAGTCTACTAGATGTCACTTCCAAACTGCTAGATGGTACATCTACACTGCTCGACGAAATTCTATTCTGCTAGGTGTCACTTCCAAACTGCTAGATGGTACATCTACACTGCTGGACGACAATCTAGTCTACTAGATGTCACTTCCAAACTGCTAGATGGTACATCTACACTGCTCGACGAAATTCTATTCTGCTAGGTGTCACTTCCAAACTGCTAGATGGTACATCTACACTGCTGGACGACAAGGTAGTCTGCCAGTTGTCACCTCCAAACTGTTACATGGTACATCTACACTGCTTGACAACAATTTAGTCTGCTAGGTGTCACTTTCAAATTGCTAGATGGTGCATCTACACTGTTGGACGAAAATCTAGTTTGCTAGGTGTCACCTCCAAACTGCTACATAGTACATCTACACTGCTGGACGACAATCTTGTCTACTAGGTGTCACTTCCAAACTATTAGATGGTACATCTACACTCCTTGACGACATTCTCATCTGCTTGGTGTCCCCTCCAAACTGTTACATGGAACATCTAGACTGCTGGACGACAATCTAGTCTACTAGGTGTCACCTCTAAACTGTTACAAAGTACATCTACACTGCTGGACGACAATCTAGTCTACAATCTAGTGTGCTAGGTTTCACATCCAAACTGTTACATTTGATGACTTTATTCAACTGTAAATACAAAGCGCGATGTCCCGCCAAGGACACTGGCGCCCAAAGGAAAGCAATACAAGAGAGAGAGAGAGAGACAATTGACAATTGACATATTTTTATTGACATCTGGTCAATACATGTAAAGTGCACAGTCCGCACTAATTATGAGAAAATGAGAAATTTACAATGAGGATGATGGTTATAGTAAAAAAAATGATTTTAAAAATGATTAAAAATACAACTATGTACATGGCGCCTCTGCCACCGCTGCAGAGTTTGATGAAAGATCGCCAATGGGTCCCCAGCGATACCACGCATTTCGCGATCTACGAAGAAAACGTAGATGGCATGCTTTGCCGCTGAGGAGATGGTGATGGCGTGGTTCTCGAGGTTCACCGCGAAGATCCAGGATTGCAGGTCCGGCGGCCGCCCGATGATGGAGAACACCTCTCGGATGAGAGGGCGGACGGCGCTGCAGGACCAGTAGCGATGAGCCAGCGACAGGTCGCTGGAGCCGCAGGCGATGCAGACGGGCTGGCTCGACGCCGGGTGCCCCGGATGAGGCAGGGCGTGCAGGGCTAGCCGCAGAGCGATGTCCGCTGCATGGCCCCCGAAGGAGCAGCGACGGAGAGATGAGAACGCCAGGCTGGTGGAGGGCACGTCGACGACAGGCGCCCAGCGCCGGAGATACCGCGAGATGGGAACGGCGGCCAGGCGGGGACGCTCCAACATGCGACGCGCAGTGCGTGTGCTGATGCGCAAGAACGGCGTGGCCGTCCCGCGCAGCACCACGGCTTCCTCCAAGGTCCGCTCCCTGTAGACGCTCGTCGCGTTGTCCGCCACCAGGCGTTGGCAAAATGCCCCAAGAGCAGCTGCATCTTCGCAGGCGCTTCTTGTAAGCCTGGCGATGGGCGGCGGAGCAGGGCCTGCCAGGTCGCGGACGCGAACTCCTCTCCATCTAGAGGGAGCCCGAAGCGATGCGTCGCCAGGAACCTGCAGGCACCGACGAGGGGCAGGTTCAGTAGAGTGGGAGCAGGCAACACCCGATGGTTCAGGCCCAGGATGGAGGAGGCCTGCCCCCATAGATCCAGCAGCCGGCGGCGGCGAGGCAGCAACCAGGAACCCGAGGACAAGGGGGTCATCCAGGCTCCAGACTCCACCAGCCAGGAGTAGGCGTTCTTGCCTCCATTGCTGGATGCAGCCTGGACCCCCTTGAAGCAGGCGAGCTGGAGTTGGGTCTTGATGTCGAGCAGTCCTACGCCACCGACGGACACAGGACGTGCCAGTAGACCTCCCGGGAGCCAGGCGGCGCGATGGCAGGATCCCCAGACGAACCGCGTCAGCCTGGCCTGCAGTTTGGCGATAGTGGCATCACCGGGCAGGTAGCCGTGCAGATGGTGGAGCACCGCTGCCAGTACTAGCGAGTTGGCCGCTCTCGCCCGCCCCACCAGGGAGAAGCCGCGGACAAATGGGGACCATCTGGAGATCGACCTCTCCAAGATGCCCAGCAGGTGATTTTCCTGGACCGAGGTTCCATGGCCTGATGTTATTTCGCAGCCCAGTACCGTGATGGAGGATGCGGACCACGAGATGCCCAGCGGAGAGTCGGCACGGTCCCTCCAGGCGCCGCACCACAGTCCTTTACTTTTCGGGAAGTTGACGCTGACTCCCGACGCACGCCGGAATTCGTCAAAGATGGTCTTGACTCTCTCAAACTGCCAATCCTCGCGGATCAGCAGGAGAATGTCATCGGCGTACGCCAGGACGTTCCCTCTTCCGAGGATTCTCTCCAAGTGGCGCAGGAGGGGACCCGTAAAGATGGAGAAAAGGGCTGCACTGCAGGCACAACCCTGCCGAAGCCCTCTGCGCATTTTGAATGGGCGGGTGAAGTTTCCATCCACCTTGATGGTAGCGTCGGCCTCCGCGTAGAGCAGGTGGAGCCATTCCATGAAGGGCGGAGGCAGGCCGATGATGCGTAGCTGGGAGGCCAGGAACTCTCGGTCCACGTTGTCAAAGGCGGACTGCAGGTCGGTGGAGATGACTGCTAGCGGCGTCTTGTTCTTGAAGGCCTGGGCCACCTCGTCAGACACGCACGCGATGTTCCAGGAGGGACATCTTCCCGGAACTGCGTATGTCTGGCAATCCGGCACGATAGCTGGAAGGTGGCGACGTAGACGACCCAGAAGAACGCCGCTGACGATTCTGTAGTCCGCCGTCGGAAGTGATATGGGCCGGTAACCGCTTAGGCCCGGACCACCGTGCGCTTTGGGGACGAGGCAGATGATATTCCTCCTCGATGATTCTGGAAGAGTCCCGCGAAGCTTGGATTCGGCGAGGACTTGATGTATGGCTCCACCGAAGAAGTCCTCGAAGCCCTTGACAAGCTCGCAGGGTATGCCATCCCAACCAGCCGCTTTCCCTTGAGGCAGACGGCTGATGGCAACTTCCACCTCATTCAAGGAGATATCTGCTCGATGAAGCGGGTCACTGTCCTCCAGAGTGATGCACTCAGAGAGAGAGAGAGAGAGAGAGAGAGAATCTATTTATATATCCAAAAAGATATGCTCAAGGCATTTACCATATTCTTGAAATTGATTTCAAACAAGCATACTATATACATAGGTAATTTAATTTAAACACACCTCAAAATAAAGAAAAAAGGAAAAAAAATCATATATACAGCACATAGTTAATTATACCTAACACTTGAGATTATTTAAAAACTTTGATATAAATTTACAAAAACTATTGAATACAATGTATGAATCCCTGCTGGATATCAGTTCTCTTGGATCGGTACAGAGAATACCGTTATTGAGTCTGTAGTCTTGAAATGCTGGGCACTTAAGTAAAAGGTGAGTAGAATCTTGAATGCGGCATCCACAAAAACAGCCCGGATCCTCCGATGCGCGGATTCTTTCCAGAAAACTCCCGAAATTACCATGGTTGGTTACAAATTGTGTGTTGTGGAAATAATGGCGAAAATAATTTGGAATACCCCGGTTGAAAAAACTTGTAAATGTCTCGTTTGTATTATTCAGTAAGAGCGACATTCTTTCGTCTATATAGGATTTAATTATATAGGGAATATCGATGTTGTATTTTTGCTTGTCCTCGAACGATAAGTTATTTAAGTCATATTCCATATTTTTTGCTTCAATGTAATCTGCAATCAATGGAGTTTTAGCCAAACTATGAACACAGTTGTACGAAGTTGTCTTGTAAGCTTGAATGCTCCATATTAATATCTGATATTGCATTGAGTTTAATTTTTGTATCGATTTTTTATTTAAAAATTTGAACCATATTTCTGATCCATATGTTAAAGTTGATCTGAATAAAGATTTATACAATGTAATTCTTTTATGGGAGCTCAAATTTGCTGCACAGAGAGAATAGAAATTTTTTTATTCTTAGAGTTCTGCTCACTATTTCCTCTATATGAAAAGCAAAATTCAATTTGTTTTTTCTTCTATGATTTGCAATTGTTATTCCTAAAATTTTTATTTTTTGTACTGGTGAAATTAATCCACTCTCAAATTTAACTGGGATCTTCTCTTTATTATGCAAATATAAAATGTTTGTTTTTTCGGAACTGATTTCTAACTTGTTCTTAATACACCACAATTCGATAGTATTTAATGCTTCCTCTATAACTATTTTTAGTGATGCTAGATCTTTATTCCAGCATATGATCGAAATATCATCCGCATAACAAATCAACTCACAATTGGGCACCTGAAAATTCATCAGCAAATCATTCAACAAAATTGCCCATAGAAGTGGAGAAAGCGAACCGCCCTGAGGACACCCCTTAGTAATTGGCTTTGAAGTTGTTAGATTGTCGTAACTGAAAGAAATGATCCTGGAATTTAAATATGATTGTAGAATTTTGATCAGTTTTTCCGGTAAATTATCTGAGTCTATTCTTTTGATGATCGCTGGCCACCAGGCATTATCAAAAGCCCCCGAGATATCTATTGTAACTAGTGTAGACAGTTCTTTTTGCTTATGTTACATAGTACATCTACACTGCTGGACGACAATGTAGTCTGCCAGTTGCCACCTCCAAACTGTTACATGGTACATCTACACTCCTGGACGAAAATCTAGTCTACACGGTGTCACTTCCAAACTGCTAGATGGTACATCTACACTGCTGGTCGAAAATCTAGTGTGCTAGGTGTCACCTTCAAACTGCTACATAGTACATATACACTGGTGGACGACAATCTAGTCTGCTAGATGTTACCTCTAAACTGCTACATGGTACATCTACACTTCTGGGCGAAAATCTAGTTTGCTAGGTGTCACCAACAAACTGCTACATGGTACATCTACACTGCAGAACGATAATCTATTCTACTATGTGTCACCTCCAAACTGTTACATGGTACATCTACACTCCTGGACGAAAATCTAGTCTACACAGTGTCACTTCCAAACTGCTAGATGGTACATCTACACTGCTGGACGACAAACTATTATGCTAGTTGTTACCTCCAAACTGCTACATGGAACATCTACACTGTTGGACGACAATCTAGTCTGCTAGTTGTCACCTCCAAACTGATACATGTTACATCCACACTGCTGGACGACAATCTAGTCTGCTAGGTGTCACCTACTAACTGCTACATGGTATATCTACCCTCATGGGCGAAAATCTAGTTTGCTCGGTGTCACCTCTTAACTGCTACATGGTATATCTACCCTCATGGGCGAAAATCTAGTTTGCTAGGTGTCACCTACAAACTGCTACATGGTACATCTACACTGCTGGACGACAATCTAGTCTGCTAGGTGTCACTTCCAAACTGCTACATGGTACATCTACACTGCTGGACGACAATCTAGTTTGCTAGGTGTCACTTCCAAACTGCTACATGGTACATCTACACTGCTGAACGACAATCTAGTCTGTTAGGTGTCACCTGAAAACTGTTATATGGTACATCTACACTGCTGGACGACAATCTAGTCTACTAGGTGTCACTTCCAAACTTCTACATGGTATATCTACACTGCTGGACGGCAATCTAGTCTGCTAGGTGTCACCTCCAAACTGCTACATGGTACATCTACACTGCTGGACGACAATCTAGTCTGCTTGTTGACACCTCCAAACTGTTACATGGAACATCTACACTGCTGGACGGCAATCTAGTCTGCTAGGTGTCACCTCCAAACTGTTACATGGTACATCTACACTGCTGGACGACAATCTAGTCTGCGAGTTGACACCTCCAAACTGTTACATGGTACATCTACAATGCTGGACAACAATCTAGTCTGCTAGTTGACACCCCCAAACTGTTACATGGTACATCTACACTGCTGGACGACAATCTAGTCTGCTTGTTGACACCTCCAAACTGTTACATGGAACATCTACACTGCTGGACGGCAATCTAGTCTGCTAGGTGTCACCTCCAAACTGTTACATGGTACATCTACACTGCTGGACGACAATCTAGTCTGCGAGTTGACACCTCCAAACTGTTACATGGTACATCTACAATGCTGGACAACAATCTAGTCTGCTAGTTGACACCCCCAAACTGTTACATGGTACATCTACACTGCTGGGCGACAATCTATTCTGCTAGGTGTCACTTCCAAACTGCTACATGGTACATCTACACTGCTGGTCGAAAATCTAGTGTGCTAGTTGTCACCTCCAAACTGCTACATCATACATCTACACCGCTGGACGACAATCTATTCTGCTAGGTGTCACTTCCAAACTGCTACATGGTACATCTACACTGCTGGACGACAACCTAGTCTGCTAGGTGTCACCTCCAAACTGCTACATAGTACATCTAGACTGCTGGTCGACAATCTATTCGACTAGGTGTCACCTCAAACTGCTACATTTCACATCTACACTGAAAGATGTCGTCTCTATGCTTCCAGATGATATATCTGCTCATATAGTACATTCTACACACAAATAGCTCGATGTTTGCAGGCAGAACAACAAATCGTGCGACAAGGAAACAAAACGTCAGCTCATTAGAGGAAAATCTGTAAGAGGAAGATGGAATAAGTAACGTGTCAGGAATGTGCTGGTGGCAGGTTCAGCATATCAAATCAACCTACAGACAAACCTTACACGACATATTTACAAGTCACCTCGAAGCTCTCTATAAACTTGAAAAACTTACTCTTATTGCTGATAGCATGCCTCTTTACGTTCACCTTTATTTACGCCACAAACTGCTCACATAAAAGTGGTTAACGCAATTTAAACAAACCCTATCAAATTTTGAGACATAAAAATTTTCAATTTTGCTAAAATCTCTCATTGAAGAATATCATAAACATATTTATATTGGGTTCTTTTTTAAATATTAATTTGTTAAAAGGGTTGAAAGGATTCAAAAACGAAATTCGATAACAAGATATTGAAAAGAATTGATTGCTTATAATTTTGGAACACATTTTTGGGTTATATAATATTTTTCAGTTTCTTCAGCAAGTTCTAGTCGCCATTAGCGCCATTCGAGTCATCACATACTGAGAATTCTAAAATGATTGAATCTAGTAAGTACATACTCACAGAATTTATTTGAATAATGCTTTTACTTTAGTTTTAACCATTTATTTATCTCTGGTGTATTGCAAGATGACCAAAATCAATTCGGAATTGAATAATCAAGGGACCTGTGTTAATCAACTAAACTAAAATAGAGAAGGGAGCTGTTCTTGATATTGAAAACTTCCAAGTAGCTTTCTCGTTCTTTAAAAGGGATTAAATCATCAGGGGAATCTGTAAATAAGACTTAAGGTCTTAATAAAGGTATTGATCGATCGAAAGGAGAATACCTCAGTGTTTATGGTAAAAGAAACTTAAGGAAACTTTGCTAAAGAATTGAGCAATCGGAATAAAACATCCGTTAGAAGAATTAAGTAAGAAAACAAAGACAATGCTATCTATTCTATAATGCATTCAATCGACCATTTGAAGAAGTCCTAAATTCAGCATCGTACCATGCACTGGATCCTTAGTTATCTTCAAATAAAAAAAAATGTTATCTTCACTTTCTTTAATAGAATTCGTATCCTATTTACAGAATTCTGTTACTACTTGCGGTGAGGAATGATAGTTATAGCATTGATTGTTTTGTCAGGGCAGTTTGGAAGCCATGCTAGTACTTCTGAATTTGTTCTAGATTGGTCTGAAAAGAGGTTTTTTTCTATTTGAACTCTTTATAAATGTGTCATCTATCGATAAAATGTGTAACGCTATTTTTTAGGAATGTGTTTCTTTTCGCATATACAGTGGACCCTCGGTTTGCGAGCATAATCCGTTCCAGAGCCATGCTCGTACTCCAAAACGCTCGTAGTGCGAAACTAATTTCTTATTTTTAATAATTGAAACTCGGGCAATTCTTTTATAACATTTTATTTTTTTTCTTTCAATTTTATCGAAGAACTGGTCCAATGACTGTTGCTTCTGCCTCTTTTGAGAATTTCACGGAAATGCGACATCGCATTATCGTTACGAGTTGCTCGTAATGCGAAATTTCACTCGTAATCCGAGGTAAAATTTTTCAAAAAATTTTGCTCGTACTGCGAAAAGCTCGTACTCCAAGGTGCTCGTAAACCGAGGGTCCACTCTTTAGACCTTACTGCTATTAGAGGGTTGGGTTCATCAGTGGTGACCCTCTTAGCGGTTTCACCAAATTAGTATCCAGACCGCTCTACTATTGTATTGAATTGTTTTCTTACATAACCTGCTCTCTCTTTTACTAATTAAGGCAGCTTAGGAGTGTTTAGGGAACCTATGGATATAAGGTTATAGGTCTATTGAGGTGTATGCATATAATTATAAGAAATTACACAACACATTGCCAAAAAAAAAAATACGAATTTTAACGATAGAGAGATGGGAATTAAATTTCAAGATGTAATTTGCTAATATTAGCTTTGATAAGAAACCATGTTTTACGGAAGAGCATTGTTTGATGCAATTTCTTGTAATTATATGAATGGACCTCTACAGACCTATGTATACCATTGATTTCCTAAACACCCCTAAGCTGCATTCCATAGTAAATGCTGGTTATATAAGAAAGCCAATTCAATCAATAGTAGAGCGGTAAGGAGATTAATTTGGCGAAACCGCTGAGAGGGTTCACTACTGATGAGACAAGTCATCTCATTCAATATATTCTATCATTACAGTAAGGTCTGTAGAGATTTTATTTGATATGTGTGAAAATAAACGCATTGGCAAAAAAAGTTTAGTTAAAATTTTTATTTAAACTCTGGTAAGTTAAATGGAAAATGTTTTAAGTGTAAAGGCTTCCTTGAGAGATTGCCCATACAAACATATATATAATATATATATATATATATATATATATATATATACTCTTGACAACTGATACTGTAAGTGGCCGTTTTGGCGATGATTGGATCACCATAGAACGAGTCTTTTTTTTTTCTTTTTTTTTTAACTTACAAAAGTTTTCTCTCTTTCTCGGTGATGTGGTCTTTCATCAGATGGGTCACTCATGGGATGTTTTGCTGTATACCAACACACATACAGAATGGTATAAATACTTTTTTAGCATGTTTTAAGTGAAATATATTTAAGAAGTATTATGCACACGTAGATTTTTTGCTTTCTTTATATCAGATTACGTTCCATCTTCCCCTAAAATGTAGCGATGGATACACTGAAGATGAAGAAGTCGGTTCCTTAGAACGACATGTTCAGCGCCGAGAGAAGAAGCGGATATAGAGGGGGGCTGGCGGTCAAGGTCCAGCAGTGCAGTCCGGCCGAGGAGATTCCTGAGAGGCAGACCTGCGTCCGAGGAATGCAGCGCGGACTTTGTGCGCTGCCGCTCATGCAGACATTGACCACTGGGCCGTGAAGCAGATCGTTGGCATGACGCATTCCAGGCCGGTCGGATTAGTTCTGGGCCATCCCCACCGCCGCCATTGTTGTTGGGACCTACCCTATGTGGTGTCAAAACCTACATACCTTGTTGGGACCTACACATCTCATGTTGTTTGGACCTCGCAGGATGTATTGTAAAAACCTACAAATTTCATCCTGGGTTTTTCGACTTACATATCTTTCCCGGTTTTCTGGAGCCTATGCAAGGCGTATTGTTAGAACCTAGGAACCTCGATCAGTGTGTCGTCAGAACCTAAGAACTTCGCCTTGTGTATTGTTAGAACCTACGAACTTCGCCCTGTGTGTTGTTAGAACCTATGAACTTCGCCCTGTGTTGGTAGAACCTAGGAAACTCGACCAGTGTGTTGTTAGAATCTAAGAACTTCTCCTTGTGTGTTGTTAGAACCTACGAACTTCGCCCTGTGTTGGTAGAACCTAGGAACCTCGACCAGTGTGTTGTTAGAATCTAAGAACTTCTCCTTGTGTGTTGTTAGAACCTACGAACTTCGCCCTGTGTTGTTATAGCCTACGAACTTCGCCCTGTGTTGGTAGAACCTAGGAACCTCGACCAGTGTGTTGTTAGAACCTAAGAATTTCTCCTTGTATGTTGTTAGAACCAACTTCGAATTGTTGGAATATACTCACCTACTACCATTGTTGGAATTTGTTTATCTTGTCTATCATTGTTGGAATATGTTGACCTTGTCTACCATTGGTGGAATATACTCACATTTCTACCATTGTTGGAATATGTTTATCATGTCTATCATTGTTGGAATATGTATATCTTGTCTACCATTGTTGGAATATACTCACCTGACTATCATTGCTGGAATTTGTTTATCTTGTCTACCATTGTTGGAATTTGTTTAATTCTCTACCATTGTTGGAATATGTGTATCTTGTCTACCATTGTTGGAATATACTCACCTGACTACCATTGTTGGAATTTGTTTATCTTGTCTACCATTGTTGGAATTTGTTTATCTTCTCTATCATTGTTGGAATATATGTATATTGTCTACCATTGTTGGAATTTGTTTATCTTCTCTATCATTGTTGGAATATATGTAAATTGTCTACCATTGTTGGAATTTGTTTATCTTCTCTATCATTGTTGGAATATGTGTATCTTGTCTACCATTGTTGGAATTTGTTTATATTCTCTATCATTGTTGGAATATGTGTATCTTGTCTACCATTGTTGGAATATACTCACCTGACTATCATTGCTGGAATTTGTTTATCTTGTCTACCATTGTTGGAATTTGTTTAATTCTCTACCATTGTTGGAATATGTGTATCTTGTCTACCATTGTTGGAATATACTCACCTGACTACCATTGTTGGAATTTGTTTATCTTGTCTACCATTGTTGGAATTTGTTTATCTTCTCTATCATTGTTGGAATATATGTATATTGTCTACCATTGTTGGAATTTGTTTATCTTCTCTATCATTGTTGGAATATATGTAAATTGTCTACCATTGTTGGAATTTGTTTATCTTCTCTATCATTGTTGGAATATGTGTATCGTGTCTACCATTGTTGGAATTTGTTTATATTCTCTATCATTGTTGGAATATGTGTATCTTGTCTACCATTGTTGGAATATACTCACCTGACTATCATTGCTGGAATTTGTTTATCTTGTTTACCATTGTTGGAATTTGTTTAATTCTCTACCATTGTTGGAATATGTGTATCTTGTCTACCATTGTTGGAATATACTCACCTGACTACCATTGTTGGAATTTGTTTATCTTGTCTACCATTGTTGGAATTTGTTTATCTTCTCTATCATTGTTGGAATATATGTATATTGTCTACCATTGTTGGAATTTGTTTATCTTCTCTATCATTGTTGGAATATATGTAAATTGTCTACCATTGTTGGAATTTGTTTATCTTCTCTATCATTGTTGGAATATGTGTATCTTGTCTACCATTGTTGGAATTTGTTTATATTCTCTATCATTGTTGGAATATGTGTATCTTGTCTACCATTATTGGAATATACTCACATTCTCCCATTGTTGGAATTTGTTTATCTCTACTACCATTGTTGGAATTTGTTTATCTTGTCTATCATTGTTGTAATATGTTATAACCTTGTCTACTATTGTTGGGATATACTCACCTGTCTACCATTGTTGGAATGTGTCCATGTATAATTTATGAAAGCCAAACTATAAATTAAAATAATAAAATAAATATGCAAGTAATATTATATAAGATTATTATTTCATTTTTTTTTTGTATAGGAAAATATTTTTAGTTTTATGCCATTTTCAACAAAAGACAAGACTAATGGACAAAACACTCTTCACATATATTTTTTTTCTTCAAGATAAAATTGGGGAGTGTTCGTTTTTATAGTTAAGCCTATTTTCTATAATTAAATGATTTTTGAAAGTCGTAATTATGTAAAGCTTTTTATATATAAGAGTAAAAAATGACGTATTTTGAAAAATTATTTTAAATTGAAAAGTTCTTTGGAGTTTTTTGAGTGTATGTGTGAGTGAAATTACAAAAGTTGTGTGTGTGTGTTCTACCACGTTCTATGATGCTATCATAAGTAGAGGGGGTCGATGGAAGGATAGTCTAAACTATTGGTTTTCGACCGCTACGACCCGGGTTCGATTCCCGCATTGGGCAGTTTTTTTCCGATAAAAAAAAATGCTCCAATTGCCCACAATTCTTGCAAAAGACCAACCCCACCAGCGAGTGCAAATAACCAAACGGAGTTCTGGCACATTTATAAGTGCAAAGTCGAATTGCTTTTCACATGTGTAGACATGTGGTGCATTTACAGTAAAAGCAGTCGTCTACTTCTACCCACCATGATTATCATGGCCATGGTACCACGTGTACTTAGGGATAAGCAAAAAAAAAAATCATAAGTGGATAAAGAAATAGGTTTGATCTCCACAATTTGCATCTGTATCTATAATGAAGATATTGATTCAAGAGTGTCAACGGTTGTATGGATCTTTTCAACATTCTGTAGCTATAAGACCCATTTCTCAGAAAAGTCTGACTTCCATGACTGATGTAGAAATGTCCATAGAGAAATAATATTTAATGAATCACAATATTGTACCTATTCAATAAGCCAAGTTGGAGAGGAACTGAGAAAATGTGGTTTTACAGGCTACTTACAGGCTATTTTCGAGCCCCATGGAGAGGAACTGAAGCAAACGACACACTAGACGTAGCCTTGTTCGCTAAGATTCTTGGTCTTCATGGCTTTACATGACATTTTTGATACTTAACAAATAACTTAACAATCAGCATTTGATGTAAATCAAGCACAGGATAAATGGCTTCAGATAGCAATGAAAACATTAAGAAATAAAATTATCTCAGTAAGGGTAGTAGAGGTTTGTTTTATGGGTAAGAGACACATTCGTGCTTTCATTTAGAGGTTTGTTTTATGGGTAGAAGACACATTCGTGCTTTCATTTAGAGGTTTGTTTTATGGGTAGAAGACACATTCGTGCTTTCATTTAGAGGTTTGTTTTATGGGTAGAAGACACATTCGTGCTTTCATTTAGAGGTTTGTTTTATGGGTAGAAGACACATTCGTGCTTTCATTTAGAGGTTTGTTTTATGGGTAGAAGACACATTCGTGCTTTCATTTAGAGGTTTGTTTTATGGGTAAGAGACACATTCGTGCTTTCATTTAGAGGTTTGTTTTATGGGTAGAAGACACATTCGTGCTTTCATTTAGAGGTTTGTTTTATGGGTAGAAGACACATTCGTGCTTTCATTTAGAGGTTTGTTTTATGGGTAGAAGACACATTCGTGTTTTCATTTAGAGGTTTGTTTTATGGGTAGAAGACACATTCGTGCTTTCGTTTAGAGGTTTGTTTTATGAGTAGAAGACACATTCGTGCTTTCATTTCTTATATTTCATATATTTTTAGGATAAAAACACAGCCTCATCAACCAATAGTTTAACTCTCGACCTTTCAGTGACTTCCTGTCAATCTATTCAGGGGAGTATATTCATATGTATAGATGATGGGTTTATTGCTTTATAATTGAAAAGTTAGAATATGCTTGCACACATCGATTGAAACGAAGTGGTATTTTATCTCTTCTTATCATTTTAACGGCACCGTCTGAAGTACTTATCTCGTCTGTAAAGATCTGTTATTACGACACCCAACTTTTCTTCTTTTTTTATTACGTAACTCATAACGGAATCGAATATTTCAACATCAAGTAATATTATAAGCTTGGTTACCTATCATAGATGGATATACAAGATTTTGAAGGACCTCACGCAAGAACGACATGCCAAAAACTGATATCATTGCAGTAAGGTCTGTAGAGATAATATTTGATGATATTTAAAAGAAACGCATTGCCAGTAAAAAGATTATTTTTTGTTTGGTATAGCCGTATTATCGGCGATTTTTTGATGCTTAAGATTTTTGAAAAACGAATATACATTCTGTGTCAAAATGAAATTCCAGTTACAGAAACGTTGTTAATGAATCGGCAAGACATGCCTAGAGAAAACCGCAGTTTTTGATTGTTATAACCGCTTTAAATGTGGATAGGTGAGAGAAGAGCAATCCACAAGAAGATCCAAGAGTCAGTGGACCTATAAAGAGAGAGAAAAACCATCAACCAAATTTCAGAAAAATTGCCGAGAATCGAAAAATTGGCATACAGGAACTTTCGGGGATAAGACGTATTTCGGCGGAATTAGCTCATTCAATTATTCACGACAATCTTCAAATGGTAAAGAAGTTCTCTAAATTTGTCTCTAGAAATCTCTCACTCGAACAGCAACAGAAACGCTGAGAAACATGTCAGACCATGCTTGAAATGGTCGCAGATGAATGGTTCAAGAAAATGATAACGGAGGATGAGAGATATGGGTTTAAGATTGTGAACTGGAAATGAGACGTTAATTAAAAGAATGACGCGGTGAAGAAGAACCAAAGAAAGGTATCTTCTCGAAATCCAAAAAAACTCAATGTTCTGTTGGTAACATTTTTGACCATAAAGGACTGGTCAGCTATTTATTGTTCCTGAAGGACAAACCAGCATGTCGAATCGATGTTTTACGGCGGCTACGGAGGAAACGACCAGAGAAACGGGCTTCTCAGGATTGGGTTCTCCACCACGACAACACCAGGCCTCACACGGCTGTTGCAGTTTTGAATTACTTGGCCAAGAGCAAAGTTCCTATACTTTCTCAGTCCTCATACTCATCGATTCTTTGCCTAAATGAAATTTTCCTACAAAGTAAAATAAAAATGTCTCTTGAAGAGCAGAGATTCGAGCCACGAGGAGTTATAATTGAAAGATTGCTAAATTGCCTCAGAAGATTGAAAGAAAACAACTATAAAAGTTGCTATGGAAATGGAGAAGTGAGTTGGCTAGGTTTTTAGATGTGAAGAAGTTATTATTTCGAAGATTACTAAAATTTAAAAAAAAACTTTTAAAATTATATTTTTGTTATTTTTGATTATTAAAAATTTCGGGAATTTAAAGAAATAACTTTGTATTATTCTCCCTATATAAATATTCAAATAATGACAAAATTCCCCGTCTATACAGTGTCGACGAAGTTCCCCTACCGGCAAAAATAATTCCTCCATGGAATGAGAGGATCCTCTAATTTTGCCACAATTACAAATTCAGGAAAGACTTGAATATTCTGGCTTTCACTGAGGCAGGAATGGCAAGTTCTTTGTCCAAATTCCCAGGAGAGGGAATCGTAAGTATGTCGTAACCTTACGTTTGTTTACTTCTTTAAAAAATATTTGCCCACTTTCAAAATCACCGACTCTCCCTCAAATTCCACCACTCCCTAGACCGTGCAAACAAAGGGAACTATTGAGATGGGTGAACGAGTAGCAATAATGATGAGAAATTAATTTTTAATACAATTAGAGACTAAATATAGAGTTTTACGTTTCCAGATGAATAAAATATACTTAACGACCGAGGTGAGAGAAAACAAGCATCTTTTATAATTCACTAGCGGACCCGCCCGGCTTCGCCCGGGTTTTACCCGAGTAAAAGTTTGTCTAACGAATCTCTCGATAAAGTGAACATTTTTTTCCCGGTCCCTTGAAAATACTCGATAAGTTGAATAAAATCAATATTAATTGGTTCCCTCGGTAATTGGAAGTTAAAGGAATAGTATCTTGCCTTGGAATTGTATCATTATTCTTGTATGGATGTACCCGGCTTCGCCCGGGTTTTACCCGAGTAAAGGTTTGTTTAACGAATATCTCGATAAAGTGAACATTTTTTCCCTGTCCCTTGAAAAATACTCGATAATTTGAATAAAATCAATATTAATTGGTTCCCTCGGTAATTGGAAGTTAAAGGAATAGTATCTTGCCTTGGAATTGTATCATTATTCTTGTATGGATGTACCCGGCTTCGCCCGGGTTTTACCCGAGTAAAGGTTTGTTTAACGAATCTCTCGATAAAGTGAACATTTTTTCCCGGTCCCTTGAAAAAATACTCGATAAGTTGAATAAAATCAATATTAATTGGTTCCCTCGGTAATTGGAAGTTAAAGGAATAGTATCTTGCCTTTGAATTGTATCATTATTCTTGTCTCAAATAAATTGCCGTGTCATCCTGAATTTTGTCTTTCCTAATTTTCTACATTACAAAATCATCGTATCATCATGATAATATTTAGAGCAGATTGTTGAATTATAACAGATAAATTAGAATATTTATCTTGATTATTTCTAGGCGAAAAGTTATTTCAAAAATTTTATTTGCTAGAAACCTTCCCAGTACTATACTAAATAACTTCCCAAAGTTTCATGGCGATCCAATGAGTGGTTTGGTCAGGCATAAAGGACAAACAAACAGACATACATTCATTTTTATATATATAGATTAAAGATATATCTTCGAGAAACCAAAATAGATTAACTAAACAATTTTATATGTAAAAGATATATATGCTCTCTTTTTTGATAAATACATGAAATGTTCAATGAATGAAAGGAAGAAAAAATTGCAACGAGTTTCTTTATTCTGAATGTTGGCAAGCTTTCAGGCGTTAGCCTATCTTCAGGCCGATTTCGCAAATACATGAAATGTATCGAAATAATGTATTTTTGACTTTTTTCTGAGCAGAATATGCCCATGCTCATATCAGTGAACAAGCCACAACATCAGTTTTGGCAAATTCGAACAAATGCCTAACTCAGGCAATGGCCCTCATCACCTCACACATCTTTGACAGGTTCGGCTGATTTCATTAATACTTTCGTAGGATATTATAAAATCATGGCCGCTCTTGTACTGATGAAGGCCTTGGTCTGAAACCATGGTATACAGGTTGTTTGGCTTTTGTTCTTGTAATTTGCACAAGTAGGTGTTTGGAACTTATTCACCAATCTGAATTTGAGGGGAAATTAGTAACTAGCGAGATATAGCGCGTTCTGAATATACATATAATTATTACTATATGTAGATATTTTGTATATGTTCCTTTTTGGCTTTTTCTTCTTTTAGATTAAGCAAGTACAGTAGAGCCTCCCTTTAAAGGACACCTAATTGCAGAGCCAAAGTGTTCTTTAGGGAGAGGTGTCTTTTTACCCGAGAGTTGCGAAATTATAAAAATGGTAATTTTGCAAATGAAAACTGTTCTTTGTGGAGAGGTGTCCGCTAAAGGGACGTTCTACTGTATATAATTCCACATATAAAACTAATTGTTTTAATGAAAGCTTTATGTGTGCGAACTATATTTTGCTAAACACTTTATGATTGTAAAGAGAAGGAGTGTATTTTTCAAAGACTGAAAAGTTTTTGCTATTTCAGAATGCTAAGAATTAAGGGTGAGAATGCTCCCATATAAAGGAACTTCCAAAACTTGCTCTGTACTTACGCCATACCTTTTTTTTTTATTGCATACCAACTCTTTGTACAAATTTCAATTGTGTTGATATATTTTTTTCTCTTTTCATCTAACTAACTTGTATACTAATTCTTGTACATATTTCAAATATCTTTCTTTTTTTTTTCTTTCAAAATTTTGTTGATCTTTAAAGTGCAAAGGGGGACATAGCGCTCTAAGTATATTAAAAATAAAAAATACTTACGCCATACCTTAGTTAGAAAATGTGGCTAAATATTCTTATCTCTATGTATATAAAAGATGTGACCATCTCTTCCACAGAGTTCCTGTAGCCACATCTGGTTGTTATTTCAGTATGGAACAGGATAGCTTTGACATCTGATAGGTTTGTTTTGGTTCTTCCACCATGGCGACGTCATTGCTCTGTGAGAGGTACTAAATACTTTTTATTTATTTTGACCAAGTATTAAAAAATCAGCCTCGCGGTAACTTTCAATTTGGCATAATGACTCTTCACTAAATGCAAATATTCTTTTTGCTTTTGTATTACTATAGAAAGAGAAGTTTTTTTTTCAACTAGTGTCAAAACGTTACCAAAATTTGTAACAATTTTTTTTTCTCTAGAAATTATTAAGCTGTGTGACAATTTTGGATAGTTATATTTCTCTTTTATTAATGAATACGTGCTAATATTGTTGCACCAAGTTGCAGCTTTTCAGGGTCATCGACCTTGGTTTCCTCCTTCTTGGTGTAATACACGTTTCCATAGCGGGTTTCCATACTTGAAACAAATAAATAAAAAGTAAATTCTTCCTCGTAGGTCGTGATCCTCCTCTAGGTCCTCTCTCTCTCCCCAACCAATCAAGATATATGTACAATAACTGTTTGGTTAAAAATTGTATGTTTTCTTATTTGTCATTTGTTGTAGAAATTGTTGGTCATTGTTTTGCATAATTCTTTATTTTATTTTTAATCTGTACATATTTTATTGATTCGGTAACACTGTGTTGTATATATATATTTTGTGTTGCTTAGTTATTTCTAGTTCTGGGCTCAAAAATCATAACTTTTGGTTAGTAGCCCGTAAATAAAGATATTTTCTCTCTTATTTCTAGTTTTAAGTCAGTCTAGTCAGTCAGTCAAGTTAAATTCATTCGTGTAGCCTACTCAAAGAGATAATTAAATTCATAGGTTCCTGATCGATTTGCGTGGAGTTTTCCTTTTATTCAAATTAATCATTCAAGTTATTCATCGCTGTACCGTAGCGCATAGGGTTTTCGCTCGGTAGTAAACGCGAACAACAATAACAATATTACAAAAGGAGAATGAAACTATAAAAATGAATGATACCGTTGTATATAATCTGTTTTAAATACATATTAAATATCATAGAATAATTTGAATAAATGTAGGGCGCATTAAAATTTATTCAACACTTTGATATTTAGAGAGAAAGAGAGGTTGTGAACACCTCAGGTAGAAATATGAAGGAATTCGACGTTATAAGAAGAGTTGTATTAAAACTGGAGAAAGCCAATTATTCATTCGCCAAAAAGACACTAAGGATGATCCAACAAGACCTATCTATCAGCTCTGCCGCCGCTCAGGTCTAATTCAGGCCTTCTTCTCTCCTCACCGGAAGTAATTGGAGGCCACTTCCGGTCCCGGGGGGGTGGGGGGATGTCCGTTGCTCCCCTCCTAGCCTTGAGCGGCGGTGGTGGCACCTATTTCTGGAGGGACCAGAATAGCTCTGGTTGTATTCCCCCCCTAGTTGTACATTTTTCTGTCGCTCACCGTTATACCCTACTTTCCTTTTAGGTGTTCCACGGGGTTATCGACTTACAATTTGTAATCTACAAGATGGCCGTTGTTGTTGACCCTCGAACATCTCATTGTATGAAAACATCGGCAATCAATAATTTCTGAGAATGAATAAAGAGAAGAAGACTATTTATATGTCTCAAATATGTAATCTCAATCTTATTTACATATATTCTCTAAAATGTATGGACAAAACTTAAGGAAGTTGTACCTTTTAACATGTATATCTGGATTCAGGCAATAACTCTGAAATATTCTTGATACACAGTGACTTTTATTGAAGACACACGAGATAACCAAGTGTGAACAAAATTTTGTGAGGCCTCTCTGTCTTCTTCTTCTAAAAAAAAAAAAACAGACAATAGGCGACATACAATATTTTCCACTTTCTTAAGTTTTGTCTATGAGTGTATATATGTTGACATTTTCAATAAAGGAAGTCTAATATGTGAGAATGATAAGGCAATTTATTCTGATAAAAACAATTATCAACTAAGTGAAATAAAAGAGAAGCGCAAAATGAGAAATTTGATGAATAATAAAATTTGAAAACTAATAATTGTTTTTTTAAATCAAAAATATTATGTTACAAAGCTCATTCTCTTTGGGAGTTGAGACCCAGAGCTGTAAATTTTGTTGCCAGTGTGATAACATATCTTGCGTATTTCGCTCAGGGTTTCCCTCTCCGTCTTGAAAGTGATCCCTAGTATCGTTAAGTCCTTTTTCTTGAGGTTTTGTACACATTACGTCTATAGGGACATCGTTTTCTTGGAGGAAAGTCTTGACTATGACACGGGGTGGGATTCTAGTGTCTATCGCAGAAAATGTAGTTCACAGTATCAATGACCTCAATGTCTACTCGGTCATTATCAGTTTGTCTTCCTTAATATCTACCCAGAATCTCCACCAAAAGTTCACATAGAAAAATGAAGGAAGACAAAAATGAGAATGGAAATTTATTTTCAACAAAACAATTCAATCGAATCTAAAAGAGAGGCAAGGAGAAAAATTTGATGAGTAACAAAATTTCAAAATAATAATAGTCTATTAAATTAACAAAATATCCTGTAACCAAAACAAATAAAAAGTTTTAAAAAACATATTTTTCGTTAACCGAATAAGCTTTTACATTCGATCTTTTATTATTTGTAGTCGGTGCGCTTTGATTTGTTAGTCTGTAGTCTCTCTCTCTCTCTTTAGCGAGAGATAATTTTAGTATATAACTATACACGCTTGTTCGGCGGTACATATACTAAAACTAGCCGAATGACCCGGGCAACGCCCGTGTTTTACCCGATTGAATGTTTTTAACAAACAACAAAAAGCCTTTATTCAGAGTCACTGACCCTATACAGGATTCACCAGAGGTATGCATAAGAACAAAGCAGTGAGACAAAGGAAATAACGATATATACAGAAGAAAAAAAAAAAGATTTAATGTTTTTATTCAAATACTATTTGTTACAATTATAAATTGGCGTCTTAAATAAATGCATATGTTAGTTAATAACTATAGCCTATGTGGCTTTATCTGTCTATGTACTGTTGGCTTCCGTAGGCGTCTCTTACTGGGAAAAAGAAAGAGAGGATTCCATTTAGTTATTAACTAATATATGCATTTATTTAAGGAGCGACCCGCTCCAACACAAGAGTTACAAAAACGTAAAGGCGAGTGGGGGAGGCATGATGGGGGGGGGGGGGCAAAGGTGGCGTGTTCGTAGCTAACCAATAGGAGGGCGCCATTCCAAAAAAAAAAAAAAAGCAAACGGTGACAGAGTTGATTAGGAGATGAGGAATGACGCTCGTAACTGTATATAGAATAGGAACGATACAGAGAAGATTAGCATGGCCCCTGCGCAAGGATGACACCTAAAATCGTGAAGCGTTCTCTCTCTCTAAAGCGAAAGATAATTTCAATATATATAACACTATATCGCTATGAAATAAAATGACGAGAAACCTCTAAAGGAACAGGTTCTTCATTGTACCACCCAATGTAGGTCTAAGGGACTGAAAGACACGCCAGCGTCTTATCGGCCACCTGCCCCGGGACCTGACCTACAAACCCCGTCCGTCTGTCTGTCCAGGTCAACTCGGCATCGGGTCAGTCCCACACTAAACATTGTTAGGTGTATAGATATTGTTGTTGTTGTTGTTGTTAAGTCCAGTGTTTTTATTCCTACCATGTCTGTATATAAAAAGTAGAGCAGGATATTACCTGTAACCTAGGTATATACTACTATAGATAGAGAATTCTTCCTGATTTGGAATTAGCCGAAAAACATGGTGAAGGAAGACGAGTTTCTTTTATTGATGCATAGGTGCAAGCTTTCGGGTAAAAACCCTTCAACAGGCGAACATTGTCGCGCTTCATTGTTCGCCTGTTGAAGGGTTTTTACCCGAAAGCTTGCACCTATGCATCAATAAAAGAAACTCGTCTTCCTTCACCATGTTTTTCGTCTAATATAATACTATATTAATACAAAGCAATAACGCGCCATCTATATATAACGAATGGATAAATTAAGAGGCGAATGTTTCTTTTTACAAATAAATCAAAATTCTACTGAAAAAAATATTGGGATGGCTTGGCTCATCAGTGGTGAACCCTCCCAGCGGTTTCGCCAATTTAATCTACCAGACCGCTTCTTCAGAGCTCTAATATTTTATTGGATCATTCTGCTTTTATAAAACTAGACATCATCCTATAAGGAACAAAAACTAATCACTTTACATTCTACAATGAGCTTACAAACTTAGTACAGATCAATCCTTTAAGACATTTTATTTATATCGTTGGTATTATTTTTGGATCCTCCTTTAAATTTTCTTCAACTATCTAAACTGGATTGGCGAAATATTTACTCTTCATGTTCTTCCTGAAGATGAATGTCCTTGGAACTCCTCAAATTGTTGATATTTTCACTCTTCAAGTTCTTCCTGAAGATGAATGTCCTTGGAACTCCTCAAATTGGTGGAATTATCACTCTTTAAGTTCTTCCCGGAGATGAATGTCTTTGGAACTCCTCGAATTGGTGAAATTTTCACTCTTCAACTTCTTCCTGGGATGAATGTCCTTGGAACTCCTCAATTTGTTGAAATTTTCACTCTTCAAGTTCTTCCTGAAGATGATGGTCTTTGGGACTCCTCGAATTGGTGATATTTTTACTCTTCAAGTTCTTCCTGGAGATGAATATCTTTGGGACTCCTCGAATTGGTGATATTTTCCCTCTTCAAGTTCTTCCTGGAGATAAATGTCTTTGGAACTCCTTGAATTGGTGAAATTTTCACTCTTCAAGTTCTTCCTGGAGATGAATGTCCTTGAAATTCCTCAAATTGGTGAAATTTTCACTCTTCAAGTTCTTCCTGGAGATGATTGTCTTTGGGACTCCTCGAATTGGTGATATTTTTACTCTTCAAGTTCTTCCTGGAGATGAATATCTTTGGGACTCCTCGAATTGGTGATATTTTCCCTCTTCAAGTTCTTCCTGGAGATAAATGTCTTTGGGACTCCTCGAATTGGTGAAATTTTCACTCTTCATGTTCTTCCAGGAGATGATGATTCTTCTTGAAACTCTTCGAATTGGTTATATTTTCACTCTTCAAGTTCTTCCTGGAGATGAATGTCCTTGAAATTCCTCAAATTGGTGAAATTTTCACTCTTCAAGTTCTTCCTGGAGATGATTGTCTTTGGGACTCCTCGAATTGGTGATATTTTCACTCTTCAAGTTCTTCCTGGAGATGAATGTCTTTGGGACTCCTCGAATTGGTGAAATTTTCACTCTTCATGTTCTTCCAGGAGATGATGATTCTTCTTGAAACTCTTCGAATTGGTTATATTTTCACCCTCAAGTTCTTCCTGGAGATAAATGTCTTTGGAACTCCTTGAATTGGTGAAATTTTCACTCTTCAAGTTCTTCCTGGAGATGAATGTCCTTGAAACTCCTCGAATTGGTAAAATTATCACTCTTCAACTTCTTCCTGGAGATGAATGTCCTTGGAACTCCCCGAATTGGTGAAATTTTCACTCTTCAAGTTCTTCCTGGAGATGAATGTCCTTGAAACTCCCCGAATTGGTGAAATTTTCAGTCTTCAAGTTCTTCCTGGAGATGAATGTCCTTGGAACTCCTCGAATTGGTGAAATTTTCAATCTTCAAGTTCTTCCTGGAGATGAATGTCCTTGGAACTCCCGAATTGGTGAAATTTGCATTCTTCAAATTCTTCGTGGAGATGAATGTCCTTGGAACTCCCCGAATTGGTGAAATGTGCACTCTTCAAGTTCTTCCTGGAGATGAAGGTCTTTGGAACTCCTCGAATTGCTGAAATTTTAACTCTTCAAGTTCTTCCTGGAGATGAATGTCCTTGAAACTCCCCGAAATGGTGAAATTTTCACTCTTCAAGTTCTTCCTGGAGATGAATGTCCTTGGAACTCCCGAATTGGTGAAATTTGCATTCTTCAAGTTCTTCGTGGAGATGAATGTCCTTGGAACTCCCGAATTGGTGAAATTTGCATTCTTCAAATTCTTCGTGGAGATGAATGTCCTTGGAACTCACGGAATTGGTGAAATGTGCACTCTTCAAGTTCTTCCTGGAGATGAAGGTCTTTGGAACTCCTCGAATTGGTGAAATTTTCACTCTTCAAGTTCTTCCTGGAGATGAATGTCCTTGAAATTCCTCAAATTGGTGAAATTTTCACTCTTCAAGTTCTTCCTGGAGATGAATGTCCTTGGAACTCCTCAAATTGTTGAAATTTTCACTCTTCAAGTTCTTCCTGAAGATGATGGTCTTTGGGACTCCTCGAATTGGTGATATTTTTACTCTTCAAGTTCTTCCTGGAGATGAATATCTTTGGGACTCCTCGAATTGGTGATATTTTCCCTCTTCAAGTTCTTCCTGGAGATAAATGTCTTTGGAACTTCTCGAATTGGTGAAATTTTCACTCTTCAAGTTCTTCCTGGAGATGAATGTCCTTGAAATTCCTCAAATTGGTGAAATTTTCACTCTTCAAGTTCTTCCTGGAGATGATTGTCTTTGGGACTCCTCGAATTGGTGATATTTTCACTCTTCAAGTTCTTCCTGGAGATGAATGTCTTTGGGACTCCTCGAATTGGTGAAATTTTCACTCTTCATGTTCTTCCAGGAGATGATGATTCTTCTTGAAACTCTTCGAATTGGTTATATTTTCACCCTCAAGTTCTTCCTAGAGATGAATGTCTTTAGAACTCCTCGAATTGGTGAAATTTTCACTATTCAAGTTCTCCCTGGAGATGAATGTCCTTGAAACTCCTCGAATTGGTAAAATTATCACTCTTCAACTTCTTCCTGGAGATGAATGTCCTTGGAACTCCCCGAATTGGTGAAATTTTCACTCTTCAAGTTCTTCCTGGAGATGAATGTCCTTGGAACTCCTCGAATTGGTGAAATTTTCAATCTTCAAGTTCTTCCTGGAGATGAATGTCCTTGGAACTCCCGAATTGGTGAAATTTGCATTCTTCAAATTTTTCGTGGAGATGAATGTCCTTGGAACTCCCCGAATTGGTGAAATGTGCACTCTTCAAGTTCTTCCTGGAGATGAAGGTCTTTGGAACTCCTCGAATTGGTGAAATTTTCACTATTCAAGTTCTCCCTGGAGATGAATGTCCTTGAAACTCCTCGAATTGGTAAAATTATCACTCTTCAACTTCTTCCTGGAGATGAATGTCCTTGGAACTCCTCGAATTGATGAAAATTTCACTCTTCAAGTTCTTCCTGGAGATGAATGTCCTTGAAACTCCCCGAAATGGTGAAATTTTCACTCTTCAAGTTCTTCCTGGAGATGAATGTCCTTGGAACTCCCGAATTGGTGAAATTTGCATTCTTCAAGTTCTTCGTGGAGATGAATGTCCTTGGAACTCCCGAATTGGTGAAATTTGCATTCTTCAAATTCTTCGTGGAGATGAATGTCCTTGGAACTCACGGAATTGGTGAAATGTGCACTCTTCAAGTTCTTCCTGGAGATGAAGGTCTTTGGAACTCTCCTCGAATTGGTGAAATTTTAACCCTTCAAGTTCTTCCTGGAGATGAATGTCCTTGGAACTCCTCGAATTGGTGAAAATTTCACTCTTCAAGTTCTTCCTGGAGATTAATGTCCTTGAAACTCCTCGAATTGGTGAAAATTTCACTCTTCAAGTTCTTCCTGGAGATTAATGTCCTTGAAACTCCTCGAATTGGTGAAAATTTCACTCTTCAAGTTCTTCCTGGATATGATGATGAGAAGAGTAAATTATTTTCTCTCTCAATCCTTCCTCTTGTTATTTATATTTTAACCACTTATATCACTAGTTTATACTGGATACTGAGTATGGAAGTTACTTTGATGAACAATATAGAATTTAAAAAAGAAATCTGTGTACATGTGTTTGTTTTCTCACAAATTCCTCAACATTTCAACACGGCCAACATTTTTATAGGTTGCAGCCGATTGAATATCGAATTGGCACCTAAAAAAAAATTGTGTTTACATTGGGTAGAGAGTGGGGAAATATAACTTCTATATCTTGGAAGAGAAATACGAGTAACAATTATTCAAGTAAAAAATAGTTGAAAACTTCGCTTTTTATCTTTACGAATGCTAAACAGAATTTAACGGAGTTTTTTTGTTTCTCAGTTTTCGATTCTACAAAGTTTTGAAATATTACAATATTCGCTATCTTTGTAACTTGAGCTCTTCCAGAACTTTTGGAAACTAAAGCTGAATAAATAGAACGAAGGCTTGTTGAACCATTTAAGGAAACTTTGGACATAAGCTTTGAGTACTTTATTTTATTTGAAGAATAAAAAAATCGCCTTTACATAGTTTCCATATATATTTAGATATGGAACGCTTCACTATTTTGCGTGCCATCCTTGCGCAGGGGCCATTGCTAATTTTCCTGTATCGTTCCAATTGTAGTAGTTGTACCGCCGAACAAGTATCACAGGGGCCATGCTAATATTTTCTGTATCGTTCCTATTGTAGCAGCTGTACCACTGAACAAGTATCACAGAGGCCATGCTAATCTTCTCTGAAACGTTCCAATTGTAGTAGTTGTACCGCCTAACAAGTATCACACAGGAAGCATGCTAATATTTTCTGTATCATTCCTATTGTAGTAGCTGTGCCACCGAACAAGTATCACAAAGACCATACTAATATTCTCTGTATCTTTCCTATTGTAGTAGCTGTACCGCCGAGCAAGTATCACAGGGATCATGCCAATCTTCTCTGTATCGTTCCTATTGTAGTAGTTGTATCGCCGAAAAAGTATCACAGGGGCTATTGCTAATCTTCCCTGTATCGTTCTCATTGTAGTAGTTGTACCGCCGAACAAGTATCACAGGGGCCATGCTAATCTTCTCTGTATCGTTCCCATTGTAGTAGTTGTACCGCCGAGCAAGTACCACAGGGATCATGCTAATCTTCTCTGTATCGTTCCCATTGTAGTAGTTGTACCACCGAACAAGTATCACAGCGACCATGCTAATCTTCTCTGTATCGTTCCCATTGTAGTAGTTGTACCACCGAACAAATATCACAGCGACCATGCTAATCTTCTCTGTATCGTTCCCATTGTAGTAGTTGTACCGCCGAGCAAGTATCACAGGGATCATGCCAATCTTCTCTGTATCGTTCCTATTGTAGTAGTTGTATCGCCGAACAAGTATCACAGGGGCTAGTGCTAATCTTCCCTGTATCGTTCTCATTGTAGTAGTTGTACTGCCGAACAAGTATCACATGGATCATGCTAATCTTCTCTGTATCGTTCCTATTGTAGTAGTTGTATCGCCGAACAAGTATCACAGGGGCTATTGCTAATCTTCCCTGTATCGTTCTCATTGTAGTAGTTGTACCGCCGAACAAGTATCACAGGGGCCATGCTAATCTTCTCTGTATCGTTCCTATTTTAGTAGTTGTACCGCCGAACAAGTATCACAGCGACCATGCTAATCTTCTCTGTATCGTTCCCATTGTAGTAGTTGTACCACCGAACAAGTATCACAGCGACCATGCTAATCTTCTCTGTATCGTTCCCATTGTAGTAGTTGTATCGCCGAACAAGTATCACAGGGGCTAGTGCTAATCTTCCCTGTATCGTTCTCATTGTAGTAGTTGTACCACCGAACAAGTATCACAGCGACCATGCTAATCTTCTCTGTATCGTTCCCATTGTAGTAGTTGTACCGCCGAACAAATATCACAGCGACCATGCTAATCCTCTCTGTATCCTTCCTATTGTAGTAGTTGTACCGCCGAACAAGATATAGACTAGCTATTACCTATGTTTAAGTAACAAAAAGCTTTTATTATATATAAATTTGACTTGTTTCCAGTACAGGAGTTTCAGGAGTGTTCTGAGAGTTTGGAAAGCGATAAGATAAAGACAGCAGTGAGTAATGGCGAGCAGGAAACACGATGCCACCACACACACGTCAATGGACAGCCATCCCACTGTTATCGTCCGGCGTGTACAAACTTGACTTGTGCTAGAGTAGGTCAGGGGGCAGGGAGACATCTCAGATGACCTTCTGCTGCACTTCCTGTCATTTTTTATGCTGACAAACCACTTCTTTTTTGAAATTATATGCAATGACGAACACAATTTTTATTAAGACATAGCATTGAACATTAGATTCGCCTCAAATAGAAATAAATAATATCTACATTTGAAAATAATGCTAGAGATATTACATTCGAATAATTATAATCCCTTTCATTATATCATTTGAAAAAAAAAAAGGCAACTAGGTGTAAGTTTCTTTAACTAGTATTTTATTAACTAAAGTTTTCTGGTCTTAGAGCCCTTCTACAGGGGCATTGTCGAGTTTTTCATTTGTATAGATCAAATATTGTGGAAATCTTTGTAGGATAAACCGAAAATTCCCATTTTCTGGTTGATTTACATAACCCGGGGTCGTAATCATGACTTCGTACAGGCCTTACTCTATATCGTGTCTGATAAGATACAATTTGGATTATAGAATAGAAACACAAGAGGTATAATAAGACTACTTCACATAAATAGTTTGTGACGTTTCAGTAACAACATAGTTAGCGCAACGTTACACACTTTATATTTATATAGATGTGGCCGTATTACCTTGTGTGTTCTATATCGTGCTAAATTTCTCATCTTTATATATTGTCCCTCTTATATTGTTGCACCAAGTTGAAGCTTTGCAGGGTCGTCGACCTTGGTTTCTTCCTTCTTGGTGTTATACACGTTTCCCGAGCGGGTTTCCATATTAAAAGTAAATAAATAAAAGTAAATAAAAATAAATTACCTTTTAAAGTTATTGTGTTTATTTGTTCTTGTCTTCCTCGTAGGTTGCGATCCGCAGTCTTCGTCTAGGTCCTCTCCCGCTCCAATAAGCAATAAAGATATATGTACAATAAATATTACAAAAGGAATGATGCTAATCTAAATATTCTGTTTTAAATAAATATTAAATATCATAAAATATTTTGAATAAATGTAAGGCGCATTAAAATTGATGTAACAATATGTTGTTAATAATAATCTGAGAAATATTTTGATCAAAATAAAATTACCAACCTCGTGTTTGTCTTCCTTCATTTTATACACACACACGTCATAATATTTTATTAAGACATCTCCTAATCGTACAGCTAAAAATTACTGATGGCTTGCGCCATTTATCGGAATAGCAACTAATCGTTGATTTTTTATTATTCCAGAATTTGTCTAATACCCATTCTTTATTAATCAAGGAAAAGCTAATCACATACGCGTTTCAGGATGTTGGCTTCTCATCAGCGTAGTGAAATCTGTACCTCAAAGACTAAAAAAGCTGGTCTTTGGGGCATCCTGAAAAGCATGAAACAGGTATTTAGGCTGGAAGGACGTGAGAACGCCCAGTTATGTGAAAAATAATACAAGAGCGAAATTGTACTGGGTTAAGGTTCTTGTTGTTGTCGTGTCCAATGAAGAACCACAGATGTCTCTATACATCTCTGAAGGAGGACTCTTGGTCGTTGGGGGAGTCTCCTGGACTTTACAAAACTGTATATTGTTTACTCTTTTTTATATTTTTCATATATCCCTCTTTTTATGATTATTTGATAATACCACCATTGACTTGTGTATGATGTCAATAAAATATTTTTAAATTTCAAATCTCTATGCATCTCTATCACAGCAGTCGCAATGTCCACTATCTTAGGTGTGTAGAGCTGCTGCTCTGGGTCCATGTCAATTTTCTGCAAGGCTGCAGCCATTGCTGGGAATGAAAATATGTGGGTAGGTGTTGGTTCTACACCAGGATAGTTGTTTGTTGCATGTTCTTGTGCCATCTGGATGTATTGTCATTCCTTTATAGTGTTTCGTTCTGAGTCTTGTTATAGTTTTTGTAATTCTTCTTTCAGAACCTTGGGACCAAAATTCTCTCAGAGTTTTGATGTTTTCATTTGTGTTATAGAGATGGCGCGTTATTGCTATATACACAGTCTAGCCATAAATTCTGTTACAAACAATTTTATAAATTAAATGATTAAGAACAAAAACTAATGGAACATAAATAAATATTTTATTAGCCAATAGGACATAGATTTTAAATATATACAATCATTCAAAATGTCCTCCCTTATTTTTGACACAAGATCTCAAACGTTCGGGCCACTGATCTATGGCGGCACGCACCTTTTCTAAGGGTATTTATTTCATTGCTCTCACCAATGCTGATTTCAATTGATCCAAATTATGATATCTTTTATAGCGCACCTTCTCCTCTAAATATGCCTACAAACTGTAATCAAGGGGTTTTAAATTAGGGCTTTCAGAGGGCCATTCATTGGCCTTTATGAACTCTGGAACATTCGTCTCCAACCATTGTTGAGTTGACTTAGCTTTGTGAGCAGGAGCTGAATCTTGTTGAAATATCCAATGTTCTCCAATAAAAATTTTTGTATTCAGAGGCTTTACTATTTGTTCCTAAGTATTAATTTATGCCTAACTGGCCTTGTCCTTATTGTTTGCGGAAGAGCATTGCTCGATGAAAATATTTAAAGGTAATTCTACTGTCCTAAAAGCTTATGTTCATAGTTTGTTTGAATACCGTTTCTAGGATACAACCCTTCAGTGTTGAATTAAAAGCAGAATGATCTCTCCAATACAGTATTGGAGTTCTAAAGAAGCGGTCTGGTAGATTAAATTGGTGAAACCGCTGGGAGGGTTCACCACTGATGAGCCAAGTCCTCCCAATATATATATATATTTCATCGCAGTAAGGACAGTAGAAGTTTGATTTATTTGTGAAAAGAAACTTTGCGTTTTGGTGTTTTCATTTGTACAATATTTTATTACTAACCTACGATATTTCAACGATGAAGAGGCTTATATTGTCACTCTGGAAAGAATTGATAGAACATTTATCCACTGACTCCTAGAGGAGTATAGGCAATCGTTGAAATATCTGAGGATAGCAATATAAATAATTGTTGATTATATAAACCCTCTTGTTTAATACAATATAAAGGACTGCGGTGTATGATTATAAAGTAATACTTAAAGCCTCCCCGCATAAGTTTCTTTTTTTGTGAAAACCAATATTAATTTCAAAGAGAAATATGTACTATTTCTAACTTTTTGGATGACGTATGAAAAGGTTGAATATATGAAGAGTAATGGTCTATATATGATTGGATGACGTATGAAAGGGTGAAAATGTGAAGAGTAATGGCGAACGGAAAAATAAAAGTGTCCAGGGGCGGGAATCGAACCCACAACCTCTTGGTATATTTTAAAATACAATACATATGTGGGTGAAGTACATATATATAGATTATGGCACATGAATATCGTGCCAGAAATATAGAGATTTACATATAAGAAATATGAGCATTAAAGCATGAATGTTTCTTTTAAACATAAACCAAACTTCTACTGTCCTTACTGCGAAGAAAAAATATTGGGAGGGCTTGGCTCATCAGTTGTGAACCCTCCCAGCAGTTTCGCCAATTTAATTTATCAGACCGCTCTTTAGAGTTCTGATACTGTATTGGATCATTCTAATTTTATATGCTTCACTGAAGGGTGGAATCTCAGAAAAGTATTTAGGCAACCTATGGACATAAGCTTTTAGGATAGTATAATTTATATTATTTGCATCGATTATTGATTATATAAACCCACTTGGGATATTTTAAAAGACAACACATATATGGGTGAGGTACATTTATTAAATAATTAAAAAGGTTTCCGGAGATGTGGGTTTATTTTTATTTTAAAACCGTCTCAAGATTTCGAGCAGAAGAACATATACAATGGATAAAACGCCGCCAAAGTTAGGCATCAGGCAGCGTTTTATTCAATGCATAAGTTCTCCTGTAGAAGGGCAGAGATGCCTGAAAGCTTGAGACGGCTTTAAAATTTAAAAAAAAAAACCATTTCCGGAAACCTTTTAATTATTTAATTAATGTTCAGGAGATTTAAATCAATTGAGGTACATATACATAAATTAAAGCACATCACTCCAGAAATGTAAAGATTTACATGTGCTTTGTGTGTCCGAGGAGAACCCCAGCAGTACTGTCCTTCAGTTGATTGATTACAGGAACTCGGAAGAAATTAGAAAGAAATAAAAACGTCAAGTCACGGCCGGCTACTTGCAATCAACTTGAAGAATTCAAATTATTAAGGAAGTGTATTTTATAAATATTCAATCGTTTTATCACATATCTCTAATAATTAAATAATAATATTTTTAAAAATGAATATCAAATTATTAATACCTTTATTGAGGCCTGTAATCCTATATGCAGATTCTCCTGAGAGTTACAGCAAAGAGTGAAATTTAGATGGAGAAAGAAATTAGTATAAACAAAGTTATATGGAAAATATTGTAATAAAGTATTTATTATTTTATAAACAGAGTATCAATTTTTTTATAATAATATTCTACTACTCTGTTATTCATGTACCTCAAATAAATTGCCGTGCCATTCTGAATTTTGTCTTATTAGACATCAACCCAAAAAAGTCTCAGGCAATAATTTTTCCTCCACTAGACAATAAAAAATTCAAGCCACAATCCACCCTAAAGGTAAACCAGAGCCCTATTAACTGGACTGACAGCGTTAAATATCTTGGAGTTACCTTAGACTCCAAGTTGAAATTCAACATGCATGTCAAAAATGTCATAAAGAAAGCAAAAACCGAAAAAATAACATTATCAAGCCTGTTCAACTATAGAAGCAAATTGACTACAAAACAAAAGTTTACTCTATACAGAAGTTGTATCATCCCGATAGTAACATACGCACTCCCAATTTGGTGTAAATATATTACAACCACAAACAAAAACAGGATAAACGCATTTATCCTCCCCGATTCCGACGACCCGGCCCTGACACTTAGTCAAGAGCTCATCGCCCAACAGCTGCCCTCCTGCAAGGCCTAGGGGGACCACTTCTACTCCACCAACTCGCCATGTGTAAATAGCCAGGACAAGGTGATTCGCGAGCTGTGCTCGAATGTAACACCTGTAAATTGAGACGAAATAAAAAAATAAAAAAAATTGTCTTTCCTAATTTTCTACGTTACAATATACAAATATAGAACTATACCTATTTTTTATTATCATTATATACAAAGGGAATGAATATAATGAATTTTGATGTAATAAGCCATGTAGATTTACATTTTCTATTTTTTGTTAAGTTCATGGTGTTTTTATACTCTCCCATAACTTACGGAAATCTGTTTATATAAAAAGTATAGCAGAAGTATATTAATACTTATAACCACATATACACTCATAGACAAAGCTTAAGGAAATTTTACCTTTTAACATGTATATCGGTATTCAGACAATAACTCTGGAATATATTTGATACACAGGGACCTTTATTGAAGACACACGAGATAATAAAGTTTGAACAAAAGTGCCTCTGTCTTCTTAAAAAACAAAACAGAAGACATAAAAGACTTTTCACTTCCTAAGTTTTGTCCATGAGTGTATATAATATATAAAAATATTTTAGCTCTATGTATACATTATACTATATAAGTTTGTATATTCGAATTTATTTCTCCCTATTTTCCCACTTATTTTCTGTAACTTTCAGGAGGATATATGTAAATGAGAATGAAGGTTTTAATAAAGTTATTGATTGATGGAGAGAATTAATGAAAAATTAAGCATATTACCGCTTATAGAACACTATTATAGTAAACCATGTCGTGTTGGTGAAATTAAAGATGGGCAAAGCATTTTATCCTTTATTAGGATGGCTTTCATTTATATACGAAATAACCATCTTAAAAAGGAAAACAAATATATGCATTTAAATGAAGAACTACAGATGTTAAAATGTCATTGATATTTGTCCAATGGAACATATCTAAATATATGTCTAAATACAATATATTCAAATAGATAACAAAATTATTAAAACTACAATGAAAAATAGTTAGTGACAAATTATAAATAGATGGAAGAAAGCTGACCTATTTTACATACTATTAGAAAAAAAATCAAGTTAAAGTTAACAAAATAGCAATGGCCTTCGAAATATAAATCAGATCAATTATTTCGATAAAATCTAGTTATGAACTCTCCCAGCGGTTTCTCCAATTTAAACCACTATTCCGCTTTTTATTGTAATAGATGAATATGCATATATTTATGCAACGCTGTTATGTAAGCAGAATCTTCTAATGCAGTATTAGAGTCCTAAAAACGCGATATGTTTCATTAAATTAGCAAAATCGCTGAAAGGATAAACCACTAACAAGCCAAGCCCTTCCAATATTTTTTATGGCAAAACCCAGTTAGTTTTTTTTTTTGCTTATCCCAAGCCATGTTAATCATGTCAAAACACACACGATTATTTATAACAAAACCAGTACTTATCTTTTATTGCAGCGTTGATAAAGAACGGACCGAGGTTACACAGGTATGCGAGGAGATCACCAGACACAGCTCACAGAGAACGCTCTAAGTGTCTCCACACAATCACTCCTGCCAAAGTCCCGCATTACCTATGAACCCCCTTTATATACAGGCCATGTTAATCATGGTGTGTCGACGTTGGCGACTACTTTTACTGTAAGTGCACCACATGTCTACACATGTGTAAAGCAGTTCGACTTTGCACTCACAAGTGTGCCAGAACCCCGTTTGGTTACTTGCACTCGCTTGTGGGGTTGGACTTTTGAAAGAATCGGGGGCCATTGGAGCATTTATTCTTAATTAGAAAAAAAGTGCCCAATGCGGGATTCAATCCCGGGTCGTAGCGGTCGAAAACCAACGGCTTAGACCATCCTTCCACCGACCTCACTAAGCTAGTCGATTTTTTTTCATTCCTTAGCCTTTCTAGCAGGAGTCTTCTGCTTCTTTGCCCCACTTTTATAAATCTTGTTTGACCTCCTTTTTCAGTCCCGCCGTTTTTAGCTCTCTTCTGTTTACCTTTCCTCGCCTCCTTCCTGGCACCGCTCGAAAAAACAAAGATGGAGGAGAGAAAACAGAGTGTTCAAATAGAACATCAGCGATTGGTACCTGCGTGGGGTTTTGATGGAAGAACAGTATAAACCGTCAAATATTTCGTCATCCATGACTCAGGATCGAATCCTGCATTGGAAACTTTTTTTTTTCTGAAGAAAAAAGTTGCTTTACAATGGCTCCAGGTTCTTCCAAAAGTCCAACTTCATAAGTGATTGTAAGTAATCAAACATATTTCTGGCTCGCTCGTAATTGCAAAAGTTGAGCTGTTTTCTACGTATGTGAATATGTGCACCTTTACAGTAATAGACAGTCACTAATCATCCCCACCATAATTATCATGGCCTGAATTACGTACTTAGGACTTTGTAATGTAAATTCAATCGTTTTTCAAAATGTCTTTTAAATAAAGATTGTGGTAAATAAAATTTCAGATTATATTTAGTCAAGATATTTCTAACTCGCGCGTCTTTCTTCCTCTCTGTCCTCCTCGTCTAAAATAAGTCCCTTTTCAATTGATTCTTTAGCTTCTAAAAGTTCTGGGAGAGGTCAAGTTAAAAATATAGCAATCATAGTATATCATAATCTCTCATAATAATATCATGATAGTTTTACAGAGCTTTATATAAAGTAACCCCGTTTGCATCTGGTAAGGTAGAAAAAGAGAGAGAAAGAAATTCGAATTTACAAAGTTTATGGAAAACATGTGCATATGGAGCTATCAATTGATTTAAATCTCCTGGATATAAATTAAACTAGCCGAATGACCCGGGCAACGCCCGTGTTTTACCCGATTGAATGTTTTGATTCAAATACTATTTGTTACAATTATAAATTGGCGCCTTAAATAAATGCATATGTTAGTTAATAACTATAGCCTATGTGCTTTATCTGTCTATGTACTGTTGGTTTCCGTAGGCGTCTCTTACTGGGAAAAAGAAAGAGAGGATTCCATTTGGTTATTAACTAATATATGCATTTATTTAAGGAGCGACCCGCTCTAACACAATAGTTACAAAAACGAAAAAGCGAATGGGGGGGCATGATGGGGGGGGGGGCAAAGGTGGCTTGATCGTAGCCAACCAATAGGAGGGCGCCATTCCAAAAAAAAAAAAAAAGCAAACGGTGACAGAGACGAAAACTGATTAAGAGATGAAGAATTGATGACGCTCGTAACTGTATATAGAATAATACAACAGATTTCTGGAGATGTGTTTCTTTTTCATATTTATTAATGCTATCTCAAAAGCTTTCGGGAATCTCTGCTCTTCTACAGGAGTACATAAAACGAATAATAATAAACGCCGTTAGATACCAACGGCGGGGATACTAACTAATTAACAGTCTAATATTATCATTCCTTTTATATACTCTTATAGAAGGGCAGAGATGCCCGAAAGATTGAGATTACATTAATAAATATTAAAAATGGCATATCCTGACCAGGAGCACATGTGCTTTTCAGAAGGCAGAGCGCCATCTAGTGGAGCAAAAATAAACTAAACGTTTATTTAGCTTGCTCCGAGATATTTGGCCAACCCAATTTCTTGATAAATCAAGAAAAGCCATCCACGAACGCGTTTCGCGCTGTTGGCGCTCGTCAGCGTGGAGAAGGCTGTAACTACCGCGACCAAAAATATTTTTTGGTCCCAATGGCTTCCCGAAAAATCAAGAAATAGGTATTTAAGGCCAAATTTGCGTAAAGACGCTTAACACATGTAAAAACAATAGAAAAAATAAAAGATAAGTGGGTCAGGTGTTGATATTAAAAATAAAGAAGGCATCTCCTGACCTGAATAAATATAACAATAAACTAATCTCCAGAAAAACCTGTTGTATTATTTAATTACAACATATAAGCCTATAAATATTTTAAAATATAATATTGTAGCGTAGAAAATTAATCCTTTTTATATCTGGGGATGTGAAAGTATTTATTGATAACGTCAGTACGACAAATTATCAACAACTCAACAAAACTATCTACAGCTAGAGAATCTTGAGCAAGCACGCAAAGAAATATTTCGATCATTATTTTATATTGAATAATTAAATTAAATCTGTTTCCAAATATTTTCATTGAATAATTAAATTAAATAATAAATTATTTCTTCGCCACAATATTATACGCATAGAGAAAACAAACAAAGATAATAGTAGTGAAAGAATAGAAAAAATGGGTCATACACCTCCTTTCTGGAACTTCCTGTTCCAAAGCTTCATTTGCTTCATTAGGTACCGCTCAAAAAGAGAAACCTAGATTATGTTATTTACAATAAGAAATATGAAAGGTTCTTCACAGAAAAAAGTGTACAATGTGGGATTCGATCCCGGTTTATAGCTGTCGGTAATCGAGGGTTTTAACCATTCGTTCAACGAATCTTTCCTGGAACTGGTTCTGGTTCAAATCACATAAATAGGTACCGCTCAGCAAGAGCAACCTAGTTCATGATAATTGAACAATGAATAATATGTGAGGGTTATTCACATATTAAACAATTTTTAACGCGGGATTCAATCCCGGTTCATGACTGTCGGGAATCGAGCGTGTTACCCTCTCATCCACCGACTTTATTTTTTTCCTGGAACTTACCCATTTTCTTGGTTTATTCTGTTTTCTTTTTAAAACCGTGCAATGGTTTTTAAATTATTTTTGCGTGAGAAATGGGCTTCTATTCCTCAATAGACTTGTGCGAGCGGGGGAAGTGTAACATCGGGATTACCAAATGAATACCTAAATGAAACTTATATTGGCAAATATGTGTTGTGCATACATGCATGTACTTGAGCCTTCGTTAAGCGACCACCTGTGTTATCCTGCCCCTTTATCTCGGTCCTATGAGTGCTCGCTTAAGACATGTTTTTTATTCTACTTTGTATGTTCAGTGCTGTTTTCTACCTGTGTGTAGTGCATGTGATACAAAAAAGTGTGGGATAACTCTCTTCTCACTGATTTTCATGTAATTCCTTTTCCTTGGCACAAAACCTATATTTTGTTTATACATTTATGAGGGTTGGCGCTCGGCCAACAGAAATATTGCTAAATATAAAGTAATGTTTACCTCTAAATTATCTAAATATATACAATGCAACTTTGCGGGAGAATGATATACATGTACTCTAAGATACACCCATCCCATTAAAAATGCTTTAAAACAATGTATATTGTTTATTCCCCTGTGCAGAATGCACAGATGGTGATAAAATAATGTGCTACAACGCCAGCTTTGGCAAACTCATACAAAAGCCAATTTGTTAACCATGTTTTCGGGCTATTTCTGTAGAGGAATACATTATTCTATTGAGGTGGAGACAACCCCAGACCATCTACTCTCATGACGCCATTGTCTTCGGCATTTATAGGGTCAGCAAGCCAAAATAACACAAACACATATAATTAAAATATACCTACCATAGATTTAATCATCTAATCTTACAAATTTTGAGTTTTTCATCCTCACGAAGACTGTTTATTTACAAACTGTACGGGAAACCAGCATAAAGTGATCATATGCTAATATGTAAATATTGATTTTATTTACATTTTCTCGCTTGTGAGGATGTTACAATGAAATATACATTTATTGGATCAATGACTCCATACATATCATCTCACCACATCCTGCTGCTGATACTAACACTGTTATTCCAATGACTTCTTATTCGACAAATCTAAACAAGTGCAGATTTGCTTTTATCGAACCTAACCTACATTTCCCATATCCATCACCTTGGGGAACTTCTGCCTGCTCAGGGACTCACTACCGTCAGGACCACCCCGGGGGTTTCCATTGGGTGCTCAATAAAATTAAAAAGAAAATTATTTAACAAATAATATTCATATATGTAATTCTACACTGTCCTAAAAGCTTATTTCCAGAGTTTGCTTCAATACCATTTCTAAGATTCCACCCATCGTTGCAGCATATATAAGCAGAATCGTCCAATACAGTATTAGAGCTCTAAGAATCGGTCTTGTATATTAAATTGGCGAAACCTTTTGGATGGTTCACCACTGATGAGCCAAGCCCTCCCAATATTTTTTCATCGCAGTAAGGACAGTAGAAAATTTATTTTATATTGAAAAAGAAACATTCAAACTTCAATGTTTCCATTTTTTATATATATAAATAGCACGTTATCGCTTTATAATTAATTGGCTGAGTGCCAATAACATATTTTAAATCTCAGTTGACATCGCGCGAAGACAGCAAAGTGACAAATAATCATAATGACACCAAAATACCGATTTAAAAAAAACTTCCTAGTATTTAATTTCAATGTTGAGTCGATGATATTGAAGAACTCAGTTGCAAGATTTTTTGGAATAGAAGAGTAATATGAAAGGGAGTGGAACCATGGGTGGGGGATGAGGAACCGCAACAAAAACCTTTCTAAAGAGTCAACCCACGGGAAAACTCCTTTTTACCCATTTACAAAATGTCTTATTTATTAAAATTAAAAATAAGGAAATAAATCTGAAAATAGATAAAATCGAACGAAATGAAAATAGCCACATCAACACATAACTCCATTAGAAACTTTCAAAATAATTTTGGTCTGAAAATTTTCACCCGAGATACTATCGTACAAGGGCTATTTTAGCTTGTGGTCTTTCACTCGAGATGCTATCGTACAAGTGCGGTTTTGGCCTGAGGTCTTTCATTTCAGATGCTATTGTACCGTACAAGTGCAGCTTGGAGCTATGGCCTTTCACGACAGATTTCACCGTACAAGTGCAGCTTGGAGCCATGGCCTTTCACGACAGATTTTACCGTACAAGTGCTGTTTTGGGCTGTGGTCTTTCACGAGAGATTCTACAGTATAAGTGCAACTTGGAGCTATGGTCTTTCACGAGAAATTCTACCGTACAAGTGCAGCTTGGAGCTATGGCCTTTCACGACAGATTTTACCGTACAAGTGCTGTTTTGGACTGTGGTCTTTCACGAGAGATTCTACCGTACAAGTGCAGCTTGGAGCTATGGTCTTTCACGAGAAATTCTACCGTACAAGTGCAGCTTGGAGCTATGGCCTTTCGCGACAGATTCTACCGTACAAGTGCTGTTTTGGGCTGTGGTCTTTCACGGGAGATTCAGACGTACAAGTGCAGTTTTGGGCTGTGGTCTTTCACGAGAGATTCTACCGTACAAGTGCAGTTTGGAACTATGGTCATCCACGAGAAATTCTACCGTACAAGTTCAGTTTGGAACTATGGTCTTTCACGACAGATTCTACCGTACAAGTGCAGTTTTGAGCTGTGGTCTTTCACGAGAAATTCTACCGTTCAAGTGAAGTTTTGGGATGTCTTTCACGGGAGATTCTACAATACAAGTGCAGTTTGAGCTATGTTATTTCACGAGAGAATCTACCGTACAATTGCAGTTTTGAGCTGTGGTCTCTCACGAGAAATTCTACCGTACAAGTGCAGTTTTGGGCTGTGGTCTTTCACGGGAGATTCTGACGTAAAAGTTCAATTTGGAGCTATGGTCTTTCACGACAGATTCTACCGTACAAGTGCAGTTTTGAGCTGTGGTGTTTCACGGGAGATCTACCGTACAAGTTCAGTTTTGAGCTGTGGTCTTTCGTGAGAAATTCTACCGTACAAGTGCAGTTTTGGGCTGCGGTCTTTCATGAGAGATTCTACTGTACGTTTTGGGCTGTGGTCTTTAACGGGAAATTCTACCGTACAAATGTCATTCCGGGCTGTTATCTTTCACGAGAGATTCTCCCGTACAAGTGCAGTTTTGAGCTGTGGTCTTTCACGGGTGATTCTACCGTACAAGTGCAGTTTTGAGCTGTGGTGTTTCACCGGAGATTATACCGTACCTTATGGGCAGCTTTGGTAAGCGGGGCAAACATTCCGCAGCATCATCAGACCAACAAGGCCGGCGTGAATTTATGGAGTTCTCCATCGGTGTTTATTTCAGCGGCTGGATGGGTTACTTCCCATGCCAAAGGTCAATTGGCAGACACTACCGCAACCCTCCAGTTTTTTATATATAAATACATATCCCTCTCTCTGTGTGCGTGGCAAATATTTCACATCTGTGTAAACATCACAACTTTCAGGATAGCGAGAAGTAATTTACACGATCGACTGGTTCCCTACAGGAGAAGGATATAGAAGGTAATTGGATGGCATTACGTAAAGACAAGATGTAAATATGGATTCTTGCATATGAGAATGTTTTCTTGAAAATTTTATATTTTCTGTGGAACATAAGTTTATACTTATCAAGTGTATTGTGTGTCAGTACATACGTTTTTTGTTCTTTTTTTTTTCCTGAAGATGAAACAGAAAAAAAAAATTCTCTAAGAGGTATATTCCCTGTTGTAGTTCGGTACAAAATAAACTATAGTTTCAAAGAACTACACGGCCCGCAGGTTTCAAAGAGCCACATGGTCTGCAGTTCTCAAAGAGCCACAGGGACGACAGAATACGTTGCTATTCCACCGGAACATCCTCCGTGCTCTAGTTCTCTCACTCAGCGACTCAACATTTGGCAAATCTTCACTTGTTTATATTTGTCGAATAAGAAGTCATTGGAATAACAGTGTTAGTATCAGCAGCAGAATGTGGTGAGATGATATGTATGGAGACATTGACCCAATAAATGTATATTTCATTGTAACATCCTCACAAGCGAGAAAATGTAAATAAAATCAATATTTACATATTAGCATATGATCACTTTATGCTGGTTTCCCGTACAGTTTGTAAATAAACAGTCTTCGAGAGGATGAAAAACTCAAAATATTACCACAATGGCCTTTAACACAATATGTAACGGTGTCAGGGCTGTATGGACTCCCTGTATGAACAATATGTAATTATAAAACATTCATTAACGTAATTATGGTGACCTCAATACCCATAGTTTTTGTGTTCCCTCGACATATATACAGTTTCACTGGAGCGTCAGCAGTTCTTCCTCCCGTCCCGTACAATCATTTCTTCGGTGATACCTTTCTGATAACCTTCACTTTGAATCAAATTTTATTCAAGGATAGGCTGACAACGCGGCCATTTGAAACAGAGTAGCTTATGTCGCGGACAATTAGCCTGTAATCCCTTAGCTTGGAAACAGTTCCCATAGTCATGAGTTCTTTTCACTTGCTAATCAGTAATCTCCTCTGGTCTCTAATAGTTGGACGGTAATCTTTATTTATGTTTTTTTTTTTTGTCTCCGAGTCTGAGAGCATTCCTAAAAAAGCAGAATTCTTAGATTGAAATCAGGCACTTCAATAAGCAGCAGCGAGTTAGTTTTTTTTTTTTGTCAATCTTTGGCACTGTTCTATCTTAAATTCTTCGTAAAATTTGCATCGTTTTTGATATTAGATCTTGAATCAAAGCGCGAGATTCCCCAGGAGTTTCAGTTTCTGTTCCTTCCAGTCCGTAAGTAATTAAATTCCTTTTCCTCTGCTTCATTTCTCCAAGCTCCAACCGTCTCTCGAGATCGGATATTCTATTAGCATTAAGCGAAACAGCTTTAGAAGTGGTTTCCAAAGATGACTCGAGGTGTTGTAGGCGCTGATTTATTTTGTCCAATCCTTGTTCTACTAAAGCAAATCTAGTCTCCATTTTTTTGCCCAAGTTATCTATTTTAGTTGAAAGTGCCATAATTAGATCATGCAAATCTATTCAAGGATATGCTAGTTTGCGAAATTGTAAAGTTTTTATGAAGCCAAATTTTACTACTGTTCGGAACTAATAATCTAGATAAAATATTTTCGAAACAAAGAAGTTTTAGCAGTAAAATATTAAGTTTTGCATAAATATGAAATAGAAATACAAAACTTCTTCAGGTAAACTAAATATGCTTAGAATAATTATGTAGAATTCACATATAGGCCTGCTAACTAAGAATATAATAGATGATTTTCACAACGAAACATAAAGATATTTGATCAAAATAACCAATAAAATAGTCCAGAGGAAAGCAGATACTGTCGCCCTGGTTTCGGTCCATACTCTTGTCTTCTCATCAACCAGATGGTTCTATCAAGATGCTCGGCTGATGTGGTCCATTTGGGTTCAAAACCTACATTGAGACTTTTGTTTGAATAATGGATTCCTTTTTAATTGTTGTGGATTTTAGTGTTCATCGAGTTCGAATTTTGACTATATGGCCAAATATTCTTCAATTTGATCCGTTAATGATTATCCCTCGGAGTTTATCATGTGACCTTCCGTTAATTTCCCCGATCCCTTTAGAAATCTTCCCCTCTCTCTTGTTTCAAATTTTCCCAACATATTTTTTAATCGATTATATATCAGAAGAAGACCTGTCTTTGTGTTCACATATTTAGGATCCTAGAGATCTACTAGGAATAATTTAATTTGATCTGCCCATGACAATCTGAGTAGCTTTCTACAGGTCTACATTCTAAAAAAAAAAACATGAATACTTCTTTAATTAAGCCTCTCGAATTTGGCACGGCGCATGCTCTTGTAACGACTAACGCTATATGTCACGGAGTCACAAAAAGCGTTACTGGGGATATCTCTACTGCTATTTAAGCAACAACAACAAAAAAAGATCATGTCTAGATTCGAACCTAAAATCTTCCTATCAATAATCAGATGCGTCAGCCATTGGTCTACCCCCCCATATATATGGAATAATAAATTAAACATATATTCATTAGGAGAAATATAGTAAAACGTAGATAAAAACATAATAAAAATTAATAACATAATAAAGTTGTAAGTAAAGGATATGAAGCGTACGAGGATACTTTTCTTTTAAACTTTAATGAAGATTCAAGCTTTCGGGCGAAAACAGCCCTTCTACAGGAAATTATAGAAAAACATTTTCAAAAAGTAACGTTTGTAAACAAAAATGATATCTCTATTGATCTTGTAACGCGTGAATAAATCTCACATCCACGCGACCCAGACTATGATACATTGAATAAATCTGCTAAGTTGAGACTTTTCAAAGTAAATCAAACTGGCATAGGGCAACTATGGTACACAATTTATGGAAATATTGCTTTATATGCATCAGGAATCTCTATATGTCGGTTGATACTTTTGTATTTCAAAGAGAGCAACGCCTCGACGACTAATCTTTTAAATTTGCTGTTGATATTAGAGTAATATACTTGTGGTTGGGATGTGTTAAAATATATATAATAAAGTTGTAAAAAAAAAACATAATAAAAAAAGTAGATAACGAAAAGACAAGAAATACAAGTGACGACGCAGAGGATAGCATGTACCATGTTTTATTATTTCAAACTTAGAATGTAAATAGATGTGATCCAGGGAGGGTTCGCCTCCCTTTCGTTGGCAGATTTTTTTACTGCAATCTCCATCAGAATGAGTACAATTAAACTAACGGGGCGCTAATAAAGTGAAAAAAGCAAACTGATTTCCTATGTGTAGACATAAGATGGCTTAAAAACAACAAAAACAACCTTTTATTGACTGGTCCCGGAGCCCAAGAAAGATAGAAAATTTTAAGGCAATAACGCGTCATCTATATATAAGTAATTAAATAATAATTAAAAATACCACGAATGATTCTTTTATACATAAAACAAAATTATATTGTCCTTACTGTGATAAAAATATTGGGAGGGCTTGGCTCATCAGTAATGAACCCTCTCCCAGCGGTTTCGCCGATTCAATCTACTAGACCGTTTTATTTTTAGATCTGTATTGGACGATTCGCAGTAAGAACAGTAGAATTTTTTTTATGTTGAAAAGAAACATCCGTACTTTAATGATTTCATTTCTAATGGTATAAATACCAATACACGTAAATACGTCATCATCTATACAACGTCTTGGTGGAGAGACACAACAAAGTGTGTCCACCAGTCACCTTCTTTTTTTACGATATTATCTCAACTTTTCTGTTGAACTGTATACGCTTCACGATTTTGCGTGTCATCCTTGCGCAGGGGCCATGCTAATCTTGAACTGTAGAGCTGTCAGTACAAGCAGACAAAGCTCTCATAAGCTAAAAGAAAGAAGACATAAACCCACCATGCTTATCACTGCCTGTGCCATGTATATATATATATATATATTTGCTTATCCCTAGTACACGTTGTACAGCCCATGATAATCATGGTGGGTAAAAGTAGGCGTCTGCTTATACTGTAAGTGCACAACATGTCTACACATGTGAAAAGCAGTTCGACTTTGCACTTACAAATGTGCCAGAGCCCCGTATGTTACTTGCACTCGCTGGTGGGGTTGAACTTTTGCAAGAATCGGGGGCCATTGGACCATTTTTTATTTTATCCGAAAAAAAGTGCCTAATGCAGGAATCGAACCCGAGTCGTAGCGGTCGAAAACTAACGCTTTAGACCATCCCATGCCATGTATGCTTGGGGTAAATGACAACAAGAAATTGAACCAAATTCCCTCAATTGTATTAAGAGAGATTTAATACTATTCACATATAGCTTTTCGATAAGACATAAGCAAGAGTTTCTTTAAACTCTAATAAGTACTTTCGCAATTTTATTCTTTATGAAGTATAAGAGTCTATCTATTTAGTTGAGTGGGCTACACCATTTCCTTCTTTATTTTTACTGCAGCCTGATGAAACTGGAAATATTTGAAAACAGAAGTATTTATAGGACAAGGATGTAGTGAGCACTTTTTATAACTCTAAGTTGATCGATATCCTATTTAGTGAAAAAAAATTCTAATTTGGTAATAAAAATCAGTAGAATTTAAAAAGTTTCATTTCTTCTGCTTGCACAAGTCTAAGAAATGATTGTTTTTCTTTCACAGCTCTAAACTATTCGCATAAAAGAATGCTTCAAGTATTCGCCGCTACGTTCTAAAGATCCTTCACTTCCAGTTTAACCATTTAGAATATAGAAAAGCAATTGTTATTGGTGTTTTACTTATTTATATAAAGAAATTATACCATATGTTTCGTCTTTGCTTCTTTGTTTAGCATGATAAATGCTCTTGCAATGGCTCACCGGAAAAAAATACACAGTGCCATTATATCACGAAATTATGCCACGAAAATGTGCCCAGAAATTTTTTCGTTAAAAAGTGTCTTGAAATTTTGTCAATAAAATATGTCACGAAATTATATCATTTTTTTATTAACTATTATTAAGAGTGTGCTTAGAAATTTTGTTACTAAAATTGTATCACGGCTTTTGGCACACTAAATTTGTATGATAGAATTTTTGGCACTGAATTTTGTCACTATATTTTGTGACTAAAATTGTGTTAACGAAATTTTTTAATAAAATGTGTCTTGAAATTTTATTATTATAATTGTCAAGAAATTGTGTCTCGAATTTTTTACACTCTAAAATTGTGTCCCGAAAATTGGAAACTTAAATGAATAACGAATTATTTGCTAAAATGTTGGGTTGCTGAAATTTTATAACTAAAACGTTTCACGGAATTTTGTCACCAGAGATTGTGCCACGAAATATTTTTACTTAAATATGTCACGAATTTTTGTTAATAAAATTGTGTCAAAATTTTTTGTCACGAAGTAGTGTCAAGAAATTTTGTTATTACATTTGTGTCACGGAATTGTGTCCCGAATTTTTTATATAAAAATGTTGTTACTGAAATTGTGTTCACGAAATTTTATCATTAAATAGCATCTTTCAAAAAGCTATAAGACGCCGCAATTCAATTTTTGTCACTAAAATTATGTTACGAATAATTTGTCCCTAAAATGGTTTCACGAAGTTTTTCACTTGAATATGTCACGAAAATGTTTTTACTAAAATGGTCACGAAATTTGTCCTTTAAAAATGGTGTCACGAAATTTTGTCACTAAAATTGTGTGTCATAAAATTTGTAACACTACAAAATATGTTACGAAATTTTGTTCTACTGAGTCTGTGTCACAAAAATAGGTCGCGAATTTTTGACACTAAAATAATGTCGCGAAAATTTGTCACTAAAATTGTGTCACGAGATTTTGTTACTAAAATTTTGTCGCAAAAATTTGTCACAAAAAATGTTTCACGAAATTTTATCTCTAAAATAGTTTAATATTTCTAAGAAATCAAATCAATTGTATAAGCTGTAAAAATATGTGGATTAAACTGAAAGATAAATAAGATGTGAACTGAATACTTTCAATACTTACTCTCTATATATTCTGTATTGTGTAAACTTATTTACTTTTTCTTTGCTTTTTGAACTTGAAGGCCGGCTTCTCATATGTCTTAATAAAGATTTAACGTGTAATGTAAAACTCTACAGTAATTCTGACTGTCATATTTTAAACTCCATCACAATTCTATCGAGAGAGCTAAAAGGCCAAAAGCATGCCCCCGTATAATTTACATTCCAATGTCTATAATCTCCCCTGGGAGGATAAGTAAAGATACGCTGGGTGCCATTTGATGAATTCAGAGCTATGATTAGCCTGTAATCTTATCATTGGGTGGAGAGCATAACTAGTGCATACCACACTCCTAGCTTGTTTGCTCCGAACACCAAGGTGTGTTCGGACTGCGGCGCCGTGTCTCATTCATAACTTTTGGCCTGAACGTTAGGAAATATTATTGTTCCACATAGTTATCCCTCAATGTTTTTATTTATAAGTTGTCCCAAAAGTTTGTAAACATTTGTAAAAAAAATGAAATAGCAATATTATTCGCCATAATATTATTTGCCGTTATGTATAATGTCTTTGTATCAAGTATAAAGTAATTGTATTATGCATTATAATGTTCTTCGCCGTAATATAATTATTCGCCGTTATGTATAATGTCTTTGTATCATGTATAAAGTAATTGTATTATGTATTCTTATGTTTTCACCCTAATAATATCATTCGCAGGGTAATAAAAAAAAAGTTTTAAGAAAAACACGATCTTTTGGGATAACCTTATACTTTTTTTTTATCCACAACAACTAAATTCTTTTAATACGACATTTTGTCTTACACATAGAATCATTCTTGAGTCTCCAAAAAGGTAAAAAGTAAAAAATGGTAAAACGTATTAAAAGTTGAATAGTAATTTGGGCAAAAAAAGAGAGACAAAAACCATTGCGTTTGTCTTCTAGTTATCTTATATTATTTCCATCTTTTACGACATTCTCAAATTTTTAGCTGAACTGTCGCGCGGCTGCCAATTCTAGTGTATGGTTACCTATTCCACATCGTGCAGTAGCCATGAAACGCAAATACTTTTATTAAAGAACTTTAGTTTTCTACAAGTTTCTCCTGAACGATAGAGGAGGTGTATATACAGGGTGATCCAAAAGTCCCGCACTATTTTAAAAATTAATAACTCCGCGAATATTTGCGCTAGAGCAATGCGGTAAACACCATTGTGTTCAGGATGCAGTGGGATTTTTTATGGCAAATAATGAAAAATTCGAAATTGATTTTAGTTACAATTTTATTCGCCAGATGGCGCACTACCAAAATCAGAGATTCAGCGGCCAAATTGTTTGATAAATTGAAAAATATAACTGATCGACACGTATTTTTCCTCTTTGAATGCCAGGAAAGAACCCTAATAACATCAAATAACAAATTAATAAAACACCGCTTCGCCAAAAGTATGAAGAATTGGTTAACAATTTTTAAATACAATAAGAGATATGTAAAATAGGTAAATGCAAATTAAAACATGTAGCAAAAAAATGATATTTTAGATACGGTTTGTGTTTCCGAAGATAATAAATTTCTAATATTTTTAATTCAACTCTCTCTCTCATACTGTACCCAATTTTAAAAAATGTGTCCCCTGAAATAAAAATATTTTTTAAATCGACCTTTTGCGTTGAAAAACGTGGTAGTAAAATCATTTTGTATTATTTTTTGCACAAAATTTCTAAAGTTATTGGTGTACAGAAAATATTCCTTATGCTATTTCTTCTAATGAGCGAAAAGCGAAAAACTAAATATAAGGGGAAAAATTGTGTGCACCAGTGTTATTCGAGAAGTTATAACACTCTGGTTTGCACGAAATAATATGTGAGCAAATGACAAACAAAATATTACTGTTCACAAAAAAAAAAGAGTCAAGATGTGAGGACAGCATTTATTATCCCCATATCCCAACACAAAGAGCTGCAAAATATTGGTAGATAATATAATACATGGCAGCTTATATAACACATGAGTTAACTGCCTTCTCTCTTGTATTAGGTCACAATCCTTGCTCAATGTGGCACCCTTCATTCTCAATCACCGCCTGCAGACGATAAATGACAGAATGGACAGCATTAAATAACATATCTGTTGAAATTGATAAAACGTGCCATCTGATAGAAGCCTTTAACATGGCCAATGTGGTAGGCCAGCATCGATAAACACACGATTTAATGTACCCCCATAAACAAAAAATCGCAAGGCGTCAAGTCTGGTGATCTTGGAGGCCACTTGAATATAAAGTGGCGACTTATCACACGATTTTCAACGAACGTATTCTTCAGCAATTGTTTGGCACCGCGGGAGATATGAGGAGGTCCTCCAACTTTCATGAATGTTATTTCGCTTAGTGCTTTTTCCCTGCAATATGGGAATACCCCATATGAACATAACGTTCACCAGTTACAAAACGGTTTTAAAAGTTCTTCCATTGATTTTTCAAAGAAAAATGGCCCAATAATATAAGAAGAAGTGAACCCACACAAAACTGTAACTCTAGGCTCATAAAGTGGCATTTCTGTAAAAATCCTAGGGTTTTCTGTTGCCCAAAAGCGGCTGTTTTGAATGTTAGATTCTCCGTTTAGAGAAAAGTGAGCATCATCTGTCCACAGAACATTCGACAGCCAGTTTTTATCAATATCAATTTTCCGGAAACCCCATGCAGCGAATTCTTGACGCATCTCAAAATCGCCAACTTTCAGCTCGTGAAATTTTTGAATTTTGTATGGGTACACACAATAGAGACATTAAGTGAGGCCTCTTCGGATATCACAATCATACTCGGCGATTTTAACGCCAAAAGTTCAACTTGGGGATCACCTGTCCAGGATAACAAAGGTCAACAGGTTGAGGACATGCTAACCGACCTCGACCTTACACCATTAAATAAGGGAGAGAACACCTATCTATCCAAGTCGACAGGCACAGAATCCGCAATAGACATCACAGCGATACATTTCAACATCGCACCCACAACACAATGGAAAATCCTGAGAAGTGCAATCAGTGACCACAGACCAATTTTAACAACCCTAAACTTCAAAATTGAGAATGTCCAACAGAATAAAAGAACATGGAACTTTAGGAAAGCCGACTTGAAAAAAATTCACAGAAAAGCTTGAAGAACTGTGCAACGAAAAATTGAATTACAGAACGCTTGACAAAAACTTGGAAAACTTCTCTTCGAATATATCAAAAGCTGCAAAAGCATCGATACCTAGAAGGAGACGTTAGACCTGTGGATACCTTACTGGAAGGACCACAACATCGAGGCAATGATTGCAGAGAGAGACAATATCAATGAACTTCTTTAAAATAATAAAACAGAAGAAAAGAGAAAGTAACACATTGAAATTAGTCACAAAATAGAACAAGAAATTTGGATATGCAAACAAGAGAAGAATGGCAGAGTTCTGCGAGAAAATGGATCCAAGAAAGGACAGCCAACACTGGAATATGATTAGAGTGTTAGAAAAGAATCAAAACCAACACCAATCCTCCAATACTCTAACCGATATGAATAGAACAGCGAGAACGAGAACAAACAGATGACTAGCATAATTGCTGAATACCTTTCAAGCACTTCCATACTCAAATATACGATTGAAGACAGGACTCTAAAAATAATATAAACCAGTTAGTTAAACAAGCAAGAAACTTCCATCAACAAGATATTTTCTCGAGAGACTTCACACTGAATGAGCTAAACTCATCAATAAAAAAATCTAAGAGGTCCCCAAGAGATAATCTAATCTTTGGTCAAATGATTAAACACTTTGAAGACAAAGCTAATAAACAACTCCTACGAATACTGAACATTTCATGGTAAACTGGTGAACTACCAAAGAATTGGAAGATATCAATTACTGTGCCAATACTGAAACCAAACAAAGATGCCAAGGAATCCAAGAACTATCGGCCAATTGCTCTCACCAGCATACTTTGTGAAATAACAGAACGAATTATCCACTCTAGGCTCATAGTCTGGCTCACTAACAATAATAAAATAAACTTCTACCAAACTGCCTATAGATCCCAGCACTGTACGACTGATCAACTGTTCTACTTCTGTCAATCAATAATAGTTTCTTTCCAGGAAAAACCGCCAAAGAAGACCACGGCTATATTCCTTGATATGACCTCAGCTTTTGATCGACTGTGGAGGGAGAAATTACGTGAAAAGCTGCACAACATCGGAGTAAGAGGAGAAACCTTAACCTGGATTGCAGACTTCTTAAGGGGAAGAAGGTTAAAGGTTTGGGTCAATGGAGAATTTTCCAAGGAAGAAAGAACGTGTGATACTGCAGTCCTGGATCTTTCCAGTTGGTCTCGAGGACCGCTCCATCACCATCTCCGAAGCGGCGAAGTACGCGATCTAGGTATTCATCGTAGATCGCAAAATGCGTGGTGTCGCTGGAGACCCACTGGCGATTCCCCACCAAACTCCGCAGCGCTGGCAGAGGCGCCATATTCATTGTACATAGTGTATGTGATGATTTAAGACCATGGAATTGTTGTGAATAGTCCAGATATCTACTACCACATGTTCCACCACGTAAATGTATACAACTTCTTATTTACTGCAAATAAAAAGCCTCAGCTAACATCAATCTGTACCGCGTAAGAATCTAATAAAGTATAGCAACTGTACAGATAGAAGGAATGGAGACTAACAGGAGAAAATTAAGGTTAAAACTAATCAGGCTTAGGTGAAAATAGGAGAGAAGGCCTAGCAAACCCAGTCCAACTTTTACGAAGTCGTGGCCCTCCTGGATAATAAAACTTCCCCCACCCCTGTTTACGTCAGAAAAGAGCAGTGACCTGTTCGGACCCAGCTCAGCTATAAAAGGAGGCCTCGATCCTCAGTTAGTCAGTCCTTAGTTAGTCTTCGTTCCAATCCTTGTCCACCGGACGCTCCGATAAAAGGTAAACCCTTTCCTGCCAGAAATCTCCTCGTCCCATTCCTTCTTGACGTTCAGACGCTTCTAAGTGGAATCTCTATTTGCTTATTTCACCTTTGGCCCAGCTGTGTCGCCTTCCACCACGACTGCACGGTAGAGTTGACATCGAGGTTCGTCTAGCATCAGGTAACACTGGTCCCAGAGGTCCCAAGATATCACATGTATATAATGCATATTATCTTTTTTTAATAGTGCATACTGTGCACTTTGTATGTATTGACAAGATGTCAATAAAATTATTTTAACTGTCATTGATGAGGAATTGGAATTTTCAAAACACATAATTAGCACCTCAAATAGAGCTACCAGAAAACTAAACATTCTGAGATGGCTATGTGGAACAAATTGGGGAGAAAACCCCAGAATTCTCAGAACAACATATATCACCTTAATAAGGCCGATAATGGAATATGCAACACCGGTCTGGGCTCCCTCAAGCTCATCACTAAAAGTAAGACTAGACAGTGTTCAAGCAAAAGCGGCCAAAATAATCACTGGTGCTGTTTCATCCACCAACAATGAGAAAATTCAGAGAGAATGTGTTCTAGACCTACTCGCTCGAAAGCAGAAGATAAAATAAAAACAACTTGGATCGGCACTTCGGAAACGAGGAACCAGAGGACGAGATCTCTCTGACCACTTGTGGTTTGGTGGATCCGCCCTTTTCTGAGAATGAGGTGAAACTGACGGCTTTCAAGTTCGGGAAAAGGAAATCTCCTGGTCCCGAAGGGATCGATAACACGGTCGTGAAAGCCCTGTTAAGAATGCACCCATCACTTCTTGCCAGGTTTTTCAATAGGTGCCTGGACACTGGTACTTTTCCAGAGGCATGGAAGGTTGCCCGAGTAGTGCTTCTCGAAAAGTCTGGTAGAAAGGGTAATTCTCCTAATGATTATCGTCCGCTTTCTTTACTAGTGTGTCTAGGTATGGTCCTGGATAGCCTACTAGCTCAGCGACTGAAGCACTGGCTAGAGAGTAATGAGCTCCTTTCCTCTTTCCAACATGGTTTTAGGGAAGGGAACTCCACAACCACGGCTCTGAACGAGGTGTTAGAGGGGGTTGAGATGGGCTTAAATAAGGGTGCTTGGGTTCTCCTCGTGGCCCTGGACATTGATGGCGCGTTCAACTCCATGAGCTGGAAAAAGCTGATGAAATTTGATGGACATGGGTTGTCCTGATAATTTGTGCAGCTTGGTTCCTGACTTCCCGAGGGATAGATGGATTAGCTTCAGTTTTGGTGGGCGGAAGTTGGAAAGAAACTGTGCTAGGGGTTGCCCCCAGGGCTCTTGCTGCGGACCTATTATGTGGAATATCCTGGTAAACACCGTTTTCCAGGAGGAGCTACCTGAGGGAGCCAGGCTGGTTCTCTATGCTGACGACCAGTTCCTCATCATTGAGGCTGCTTCGAGAGCGAAGGCTGAGAAGTGTGTTGAAGCTTCTCTCCAAATCCTCTCGAACTGGGCCCATGACTCTGGCCTTAAGTTCAATGTCTCCAAAACTAAAGCCCTCAGCTTTAAGCCTAGGGACATAAGAACTAAAAGGAAAGGGATCAAATGAGAGCACAAGCCGGCTATCCGGATGAAAGGACGGAGGGTAGCGTTGGTCAATAGGATGACCAATCTGGGGGTGGTCATTGATGACAAGATGGGTTGGCAATACCAGGCGGAGGAGTTGGTGACGAGAGGCAGGGAGGCGTTGTGCAGGCCTGTCCTGGTTGGCTCTCAATAGGGGGGGGGGGGGGGAAGAAGGAGGGTACTATTTTTAGGAACCTCTGCCTCTCCTGTGTCGAGCCAATCCTGCTATAACAGGGATCAGGAGGTGGCAAAAACTCTAGAGAGCGTGCAGAGGACAGCGGCACTCAGAATCACAGGGGGATATCGCACTACCAGCAGTGAGGCCTTTTTGGTCCTCGCTGGGCTTATTCCCCTGGGATTGAAACTAGAGGAGGAGACCATCAGACAGAAGATCTGGGAGAACAGGGAAGATGCCCTGGGACTTAAAGCGAGTGCCCTGGAATGGAAGAGGGACCCAAGGAAGCCTCCGCAGTGGTTGCCAAAGTGGAATTGGAGTCCTGGAGGGCCGACAGGGATTGACACGGAGGTTTTCACTGATGGTAGTAAGTCTGGAACCAATACTGGAGCTGGAGTAGTGATTTTCACTAATGGAGAGCTGATCTTCCAAGAAAGCTTAACACTCAGAGTGGATGAAATGGTCTTTTCAGCCGAGCTGGTTGCGATCAGGGTAGCCCTCAGAGTGTGTGCCGAGAAGAACTTCAGCCCGGACCGCCTCTATTCAGATTGTATGTCGGCCCTCGTCGCCATCAATCTGGTGAAAGGGCAACTCGCGCATCAAATAATCCAGGAGCTGGAGATGATAACGCGGGCTCCAGAGGGTTAGGGGACACAGCCTCATCGAAGGTAATGAGTTCGCAGACAGGCTCGCTAAGGCAGGATGCTTTAGAGGTAGATCACTGAGGACCCCAGTGACCAAGAAAGAAGTTTATAGGCGGATCAGGGGGCACGTCCAGGACTTATGGTTGGACAGATGGAGGAAAAGTGTGAAGGGAGAGAGGTATTCAATTGGGTAACAACACCCAAGTACCTCTGTAAGGTAATGTCTCACAAATTCATTAGGGTAGTTCGGGACATGGGCTCTTCCCCAAGTCTCCACAGATTTAAAATTAAGAGAAACCCTGATTGCGTCTATGAAGAAAGGGATGTGGATGCACGCCACTACGTCTTGGATTGTCCAAGGGTAGTGGGTGTGCAAGAAGAGAGAAGGAGGGCGAGGGGCGCGATCGAGAGTAAGCTGCTGAGAAACCACAGCAAGCTTCTTGAGAAAGCCTACGACGTGGAATCTGAGCTTTTCCTCAACTGTGAGTGAAAAGAGTCGACCGGGGGCCGCCTCCCCTTTCCTCTTTTGCTGTGTTTAAAGGCCACCGGTATAGAAATCCTTCCAGACACGTTGTCTGGGAGGTGGTGTTTCCAGGTACAAGGTCCAAGCTCTAGCTTGGATACCGTTACTTGGCTTATGAGTTGAACAGAATAGCAGCGAAAGGCATGCTTCGGATGCCGGCTTGTGGACCGAAAGGTCTGGGTGGCCATCTGCTTCTAGGGTGTACCAACTGTGCTTAGGTGGGATCCTCCAGTTCTTGTTTATTTTTGTTTTGGCTACTGTTTCTATTTCTTTAAAAGTAAGTTTATTTTTCTGTAGTAAGGGTTCTTTTGTGCCTTTTTTCGCTAGCGCATCAGCAGCTTCATTGCCTTCAATGCTAACATGTAAGGGTATCCATTGAAGGTGAATTTTTGAGGTATTGAGAGTTTTTGGAGATAACCAATTATGTTCCTGCTTACTTTGTCTCTAAGTTCCCTTGTGTGACTCAAGTGATGTATGGCACTTCTACTATCAGTAAGAATCCATATATCGTGATGTTTAGTGTTTCTGATGGATTTTAAGGCTTCATAGATGGCTATAAGTTCGGATCTGAAGACTGAGCAAAAATCTGGGTTTCTTCTGTTTATTTTCTCATTGCCATTTATGGTTTTAATGAGAGAGTCACTGTCAGTGTGTCCCAAATCGTCTCTGCTACCATCGGTATAGATAGTTATTACATTTTTAGGAATTTTATTAATTATTTCTAATGATAATTGTTTTAAGTATTCTGGATTTTGGTATTGTTTGTTGGTGGGTTCATTTAAAGTGGCATTAAAAATAACATTTTGTTAGTGATTCGCATGGAGATATTTTTTCTGCTAAATAATATTTTTCCACTTTATATTTTAAAAATCAATTTCTTTTGGCCAGGTGGAGAGGGCCTTCTTTTTTGAGTCTTATATAGGATTCCCAATTAAGTATGTAATTGAAAGTTCTGTGTTTGTTTTCATAACTCTTGATTTTGTTTATATATTTTGGCAGATTGTAGCTTCTTCTATCCTTTAAGGGCATAATGTCTGCCTCGTAAAGTACAATATTATTAGGGCAGGTATTTCGAAGACCTGTAATAATTCTAGCTGCATTTAGTTGTATCCTTTCCAGTGATTTTAGATTTGTTTCAGATGCTGTACCATAGATTTGATATCCATATTCCAAGATAGGTCTCATTAGCTATGTGTAATTTAATTTTAGTGTTGTTGCTTCAGCTCCCCACTCTTCCTGAAATACATTTCAAGATTTTTAGTCGGTCTCTTCCTTTTCTAACAACTCCTTCAATATGTTTACTGGAGTTAATGTCTGGATCCAGGGTGTAGCCGAGATATTTAGGATGTTTATTATATTGTAATTGTTGTTCTTTCAGAATAATATTTGGTCTTATTTTGTATAGTTTCTTATCGGTAGTAAAAAGACAGGTTTCAGATTTTTGGGGGTTAAATTCTAATTTATGTTTATTTGCAAATTTTTCTAGGTGGAGAAGAGTCTTGTTCAAATCTCTTTCAGCTTTTTTCCAGTTAGTGTTGCTGCTCCATAGAATAATGTCATCAGCGAAAAGTCCAATATTGGTTTTATGTGAAAAATTTTCTTCTATGCCTGCAATAAATAGGGTGAAGAGATTTGGGCTAAGGACTGATCCCTGTGGTAATCCTTGATACAATTTGAAGGTTTTAGATAGAGTGCCATTATATTTGACCCTGATGTATCTATTTTAAGGGAATCATTTATCCAAGTGATAGCTTTTCCATCAATTTTGAAATGTTTGTATAATTTTGTAATTAACTTGTTTTTCCATACCTTATCAAAAGCTTGTGTAAGGTCTAAAAAAGCTATTGTGTGGTTAGTTGGTTTTCTGTTTTGTGCATCTTTTACTTTTTGTGTGAAAAATAAGAGTTGGTCTATTGTCACATGTCCTTTCCTAAATCCATATTGTTCTTCTGGTAAGAGATTTCTTGTGTCGGGGTGGTAGGTGAGTCGTCTGAGTATAATTTTTTCCATTAATTTTCAGCAAATACTTGTGAGGGAGATAGGTCGGTAGTTTTTTGGGTCATCAGCAGATTTGTCAAGTTTTTAAATGGGAATTATTGTTGCATTTTACAGTCTTGAGGCAATTTTCCAGTTTTACAGGAGTTATTGAAAATATTAAGAAGTCTTTCTTTGCCAATTTTGCCCAAGTTTGATATCATTCGGTCATGGATTCCATCTGGCCCAGGAGTCTTGTTTAGGTCAGTGTTTTCTAATGCATAAGCTAGCTCTTTCATATTGATTTTTTTCATAGAAAATATTGAGTGCTGGTGACATTTTTACAGTCATGAATAATCCTTCGGGCCTTTGTTTCAACCTTGATTTTACTACTTATTTGATATGAATTACCTAAAAGATTGGCAGCAATTTTGTCATTAGTTAGTGACTGGGATCTGTCAATTTGTTTTGCCAAATTCCAAAGTTTTGTATTTGGGTTTCTTGGGTTCAGGTTTTCACAAGTTTGTTTCCATTTTTCCCTTTTCACATTTACGTATAATCTTTTTATTTTTGCATTCACAATGTTCATTTCAGTTCTACAATTTGTTTGGTTTTGGGTGCTCTTTTTTGTAGTTCATTTCTTTTAGTTATAAGTGTTTGAATATTTTTTGCCTGGTGTGTATAATTTGGAATCCATTTCTTAATATTACCTCTTGGTATTGAAACTGTGGCTGCTTTAATAATGGTGTTTTCGAAAGATATCCAATTAGCCTTTTTGAAGTTCCAGAATTTTTCTTAATTGAGCTGGTTTTGGTCTTGGTGCTAATTTCTATCAAATTAGGCAAATTATCACTTACAATACTTTTTAATATTTGCTATTTGCATTTGTGGAAAATGTCAGGATAGTAAAAACTTATATCAAGGGCTTGTGCAGTATTATAGCTGTATGAATGATGGGTAGGATTCCCATCATTTAAGCACATGATGGCATTGTCGTCAAATATGTTTGAAAGTATTTTGCCTCTTGGGTTTGGCGTGGAACATCCCCATAGTTGATGTTTGGCATTAAGGTCACATACAATAAGAGTTGTCTGTAAGAAATTGAGCCATTGTTCCATCGTCAATAAGTGTATTGTTTGGAGGGTGATACATATTGTATATGTTGATGGCTTTGTTTTGATTGAGGTAGACTTTGATATCTTGGGCTTCGAGGTCTAATGTGTTTGAAATATTAACGGCTATGTCCTCATAGTACAAATTCTTGATTAAAAATGCTAGGCCACCCCCTTTAACAGCATATTACAGATGGATCTTCAGACCTTACCCTGAGTTATGGAGGGGCCGGAATTAACATAATACTGCAAGATGGAACGCACATCAAAATCAAAGAAGGAGCAGGACAGATTTTGTCAAACTTCACTTGTGAACTGACGGCTATCTGGAAAGCCCTTGATGTATGCCTTAACCAACCATCCCTGCATCAAGCAGAAGGAAATTTAATATACAGCGACTCCATATCCGCTCTAGAAGCAATTCAGAAGGGCAATACTAAAATCACACGGAAAATACACTCGTTACTTACCCAACTGGAACCATTGGAGAATAACTGCATTTTACAATGGATCCCTGCCCATGCTGGGATCGGGGGTAATGAAATGGCATCTGAATTGGCAAAGGAAGCCAGAAAGTTGAGCCAAAGGAAAGAACAATTGCCATTATTTGACGCTGATGCTTTGGAAAAATACAATATAATTGAACAAAAATAAGAAAAAAATCAAAATGCGAAATAAACACTGAGAGAAAAATGACAAAAACTATAACAAGACTTAGAACAAAACACTATAAAGGAATGACAATACATCCAGATGGCACAATAACCTATAGGGCATGCAACAATTGTCCTGGTGTGGAACTTACACCTACCCACATATTCTCATAGCCAGCAATGGCCGCAGCCTTGCAGGAATTTGACATAGACCCAGAGCAGCAGCTTTACACACCCAAGATAGTGGACATTGCTGCTGCTGTGATGGAGATGCATGGATATATCTGAGGCTCTTTATTGGACACGACAACAACAACGGCATTCCAGAGTAAAATAAATTATCAGAGATAGATACATATTTTTCAAATGAATTAAAATAAATATAATCGATACTGAGAGAGAGTTGAATTAAAAAAATATTATAAATTTATTATCTTTGGAAACACAAACCGTATCTAAAATATATATATATTTTTTTGCTACATGTTTTAATTTGCATTTACCTATTTTACATATCTCTGATTGTATTTAAAAATTGTTAACCAATTCTTCATACTTTTGGCGAAGAGGTGTTTTATTAATTTGTTATTTGATGTTATTAGGGTTCTTTCCTGGTATTCAAAAAGGAAAAATACGTGTCGATCAGGTATATTTTTCAATTTATCAAACAATTTGGCCGCTGAATCTCTGATTTTGGTAGTGCGCCATCTGGCGAATAAAATTGTAACTAAAATCAATTTCGAATTTTTCATTATTTGCCATAAAAAATCCCATTGCATCCTGAACACAATGGTGTTTACCGCATTGCTCTAGCGCAAATATTCGCGGAGTTATTAATTTTTAAAATAGTGCGGGACTTTTGGATCACCCTGTATATAAAAAAAATGTTTAATTTTTACATAATATGATAATTTTATTTAAAAATTCAAGTATGTCATATCAAGGAGATCGATGCTTATGTCCTGAGATCAAATGACACCACACAGGTATAGAATATCCACATAATACTAATGTTATTTTCCTAACCTATATAGCTCCAGCCCACTGATTGGCAGGAGGACATGTTTGAATCATATCTTGAAATCATTTTCCATTAGCAGAGAACTCCACTATCTACCTGTGCAAACCTGATAAGTTTCGTTTCTCTAGAGAATCTACACTACATACTCTAATACAAAGCAATAACACGCCATCTATATATGACAAGTGAAAACATTAAGACGCAAATGCTTCTTTTCACTAATAAATCAAACTTCTATTGTCCTTACTGCGATCAAAAATATATTGTGATCCCAATATCTCAATATTTTTTCATCGCAGTAAGGACGATAGAAGTCTGATTAATTTGTGAAAAGAAACCTTCGTGTCTTAATGTTTTCACTTGATACGACGTACTCTACTGTACAAAGCACATGTACATTCCTTATTCAGACAGTATTCCCAACCTCTTCAACATCTTGTCATATTTTGATGATCCTTGCAGAGAGAGAGAGTCAATACAAACATTTAGAACCTCTAATGAACGCCGTTCTTTATTTGATCGCTGTCTCACAAACATCCGGAGGCCAAACTTGTTCTCTGTTTGACCATGTAAATCTTCTTGGCAAATATAGCTAATGAGCATGTGTCATGTTTCCTTAGAAAAATTATTGTTATTTTTTTACATATATTGATTTTTCTAAAGATATACAAATGTTCCCACGTTCTCATTAGCGTTAAAAAAAAAGCTATCAATAAAATATGACATGTAAAACTGTATATTGACTCTTAGGATACTTAGTGCTTAGGTCGAGAAGTTGGGCTTTTTAAAAGTAAGTACTGGCTAGGCCGAATCCATAGATTGATCCTCTGTACGCTACTAATCGAAGATATTAAAAAAAAAGCTTTTAAAATATTTTAAAGAAACTGGTTGTTTCAATTGATTAGGAGTTTTCAGGATAAAATACATTTTCAGTGCACCTACCTCCATCTAAGTGCTTTTTTTTCTGTAAGAATTGATTAGAAGAGTCGATATAATTGTTTAAATTGTCTGAGTGCTTCCCTTCCCTGAACCGGGGGAAGTTTTCGAACTTCTGCTTCTTGTAGACTTAAAAAATGAATAGCATAATATATTCTATGATGAACATTCGTATGGTTAATTGCAACATGGATGATGTTAGTATTCGAAATTTCCATCTTTATTGAAAGTGTCGCTGACATTTGTAGAAATGAATCGTACAGTCCATCAATATTGAAAGTCTGACGCTGAGATTTCTTGGAAGTAATCGTAAAAAGTCCATCATTGCTGAATGTTTGTCGCTGAGATTTGTTGAAAGGAATGGTAAAGTCCATCATTGCTGCAAGTCTATCGCTGAGATTTGTTGAAAGGAAAGGTAAACTCCATCAATGCTGAAAGTCTATCGCTGAGATTTGTTGAAAGGAATGGTAAACTCCATCAATGCTGCAAGTCTATCGCTGAGATTTGTTGAAAGGAATGGTAAACTCCATCAATGCTGAAAGTCTATCGCTGAGATTTGTGGAAAGGAATGGTAAACTCCATCAATGCTGCAAGTCTATCGCTGAGATTTGTTGAAAGGAATGGTAAACTCCATCCATGCTGCAAGTCTATCGCTGAGATTTGTTGAAAGGAATGGTAAAGTCCATCATTGCTGCAAGTCTATCGCTGAGATTTGTTGAAAGGAATGGTAAAGTCCATCATTGCTGCAAGTCTATCGCTGAGATTTGTTTAAAGGAATGGTAAACTCCATCATTGCTGCAAGTCTATCGCTGAGATTTGTTGAAAGGAATGGTAAAGTCCATCATTGCTGCAAGTCTATCGCTGAGATTTGTTTAAAGGAATGGTAAACTCCATCATTGCTGCAAGTCTATCGTTGAGATTTGTTGAAAGGAATGGTAAAGTCCATCATTGCTGCAAGTCTAGCGCTGAGATTTGTTGAAAGGAATGGTAAACTCCATCATTGCTGCAAGTCTATCGCTGAGATTTGTTGAAAGGAATGGTAAACTCCATCAATATTGAAAGACTATCGCTGAGAATTGTTGAAAGTAATCGTAAAAAGTCCATCATTGCTGAAAGTTTGTCGCTGAGATTTGTTGAAAGGAAAGGTAAACTCCATCAATGCTGCAAGTCTATCGCTGAGATTTGTTGAAAGGAATGGTAAACTCCATCAATGCTGAAAGTCTATCGCTGAGATTTGTGGAAAGGAATGGTAAACTCCATCAATGCTGCAAGTCTATCGCTGAGATTTGTTGAAAGGAATGGTAAACTCCATCCATGCTGCAAGTCTATCGCTGAGATTTGTTGAAAGGAATGGTAAAGTCCATCATTGCTGCAAGTCTATCGCTGAGATTTGTTGAAAGGAATGGTAAAGTCCATCATTGCTGCAAGTCTATCGCTGAGATTTGTTTAAAGGAATGGTAAACTCCATCATTGCTGCAAGTCTATCGCTGAGATTTGTTGAAAGGAATGGTAAAGTCCATCATTGCTGCAAGTCTATCGCTGAGATTTGTTTAAAGGAATGGTAAACTCCATCATTGCTGCAAGTCTATCGTTGAGATTTGTTGAAAGGAATGGTAAAGTCCATCATTGCTGCAAGTCTATCGCTGAGATTTGTTGAAAGGAATGGTAAACTCCATCATTGCTGCAAGTCTATCGCTGAGATTTGTTGAAAGGAATGGTAAACTCCATCAATATTGAAAGACTATCGCTGAGAATTGTTGAAAGTAATCGTAAAAAGTCCATCATTGCTGAAAGTTTGTCGCTGAGATTTGTTGAAAGGAAAGGTAAACTCCATCAATGCTGCAAGTCTATCGCTGAGATTTGTTGAAAGGAATGGTAAATTCCATCAATGCTGCAAGTCTATCGCTGAGATTTGTTGAAAGGAATGGTAAACTCCATCAATATTGAAAGACTATCGCTGAGATTTGTTGAAAGAAATCGTAAAGTCCATCATCGCTGAAAGTCTATCGCTGAGATTTGTTGAAAGAAATCGTAAAGTCCAATATTGCAGATTTGCTTAGAGTATATATATCAAACAAGATGCATCAGTACGCCATCTATATTTGGGAATATAAACTATTTAAAGCGCGACCGTTCCTTTTAAATGTAAAACAAATTAAAATATTTTCTACTGTTCTTGCTGCAATGATAACAATATTACGCTGGGAGTCTTCGCCACTAACGAGCCAGGCCCTCCCAATACTTTTATCATTGAAGTTAGGGCAATAAAACATTGATTTATTTGTTTTATTTCAGAAACAATATCGGTCGCATTATAAAAAGTTTATATTTCAAAGTACATATGAATAAAGTATAGTTCACAGGTTGGTAATGAATGACTTGAAATATCCTTCACACATAAACGAGTTTAGGGAACTTACTAACTGTTTGAATTGTGGTTTCTATAAAGTACATCACGTATATTGGCAAGGAAACTTTCTTCTGTCAGGTCCCAATGTCCCAAAGTTTGATGATGTTACAGCAGTAATGAGATCAGGAATCTACTCATTCTCATGGATCATTCCTAAGTCTGATGTGCCTCCTTTCCTAGGCGAAATAATTTGCATATTTTGAGCTCGGAAAATAGTAATGACTCGAAATTTTTCTTGAATTCTCATTATAATTACTTTTACTAATGATAAAATGATAATTATACATATTAAAAAATAATTATATATAATAATAGCCTTTTCCTCGAATATATTTTAAATGTCTAATTGATGTTTGATTTTTCTACGTTCCGTTTGGCAAACATTCATTTGGGGAAAAAAGCTAGGAAAATATCCTATATATAGTTTTCTAATAAATATTTTGGTCAAAGACTTTTCCAGAAAAAAAAAAATGTGAGTGAAAATAAATTTAGTTTAAGGTATCTCTTAGCAACACAAAGAAAGAAAAGTTATTCTCTTGAAGAAAATATAAGTTGTTTCAGATTCAGAACGAATCATGTTTGTTAGATAGACAAAATATTTACTTACTAAGGCGTATATTGGAGTGTCTTTTTATATAATTTATTTATTATTCAAACTATTTAAAAATGTCTTATTCTACATCTGATCTAGTTGCCACGTCTTCAAACTTTAATGGCGTCACTCCACATCTGATATATCTACAACGTCTTCAAACTTTACCGGCGTCACTCCATATTTTATCTATCTACAACGTCTTCAAGCCTTAACGGTGTCACTTCACATCTGTGATCTATCTACAACGTCTTCAAACTTTACCGGTGTCACTCCACATATGATATATCTATAACGTCTTCAAACTTTACCGGCATCACTCCACATCTGATCTAGCTACAACGACTTCAAATTTTACCGGCGTCACTTTACATATGATCTACAACGTCTTCAAACTTTACCGGCGTCACTCCACATCTGATCTATCTACAACGTCTTCAAACTTTACCGGCGTCACTCCACATCTGATCTATCTACAACGTCTTCAAACTTTACCGGCGTCACTCCACATCTGATCTAGCTACAACGTCTTCAAACTTTACCGGCGTCACTCCACATCTGATCTATCTACAACGTCTTCAAACTTTACCGGCGTCACTCCACATCTGATCTAGCTACAACGCCTTCAAACTTTACCGGCGTCACTCCACATCTAAAATAGCTACAACGTTTTCAAACTTTACTGGCGTCACTCCATATCTGATCTATCTACAACGCCTTCAAACCTTACCGGCGTCACTCCAAAAATCTGATCTATATTCCTGCGGTAATATACTTCCCTAATTAATCTAGAATTTTCTATCTCGAATCTGTTTATTAACGAGACCCTCAAGCTTTAGAATCGTAGTCTCTTAGCAGCCTGTTGCCTCTCGACATCATTGCTCTTCACCTTCATTCCTCTACAACAGCGCAAAGTCTCTACTTGTTATCTCTCCGAGCGTATTGGTCTTCCCCACCCTCCATCTTCGACAACGTTGGTCTTCATTGCATTCTATCTTCGACAACGTTGGTCTTCCCCACCCTCCATCTTCGACAACGTTTGTCTTCACTGCTTTCCATCTTCGACAACGTTGGTCTTCCCCACCCTCCATCTTCGACAACGTTGGTCTTCACTGCCCTCCATCTTCAACAACTTTGGTCTTCACTGCCCTCCATCTTCGACAACGTAAGTCTTCACTGCCCTCCATCTTCAACAACGTTGGTCTTCACTGCCCTCCATCTTCAACAACGTTGGTCTTCACTGCCCTCCATCTTCGACAACGTAAGTCTTCACTGCCCTCCATCTTTGACAACGTAAGTCTTCTCCGCCCTCCATCTTCGACAACGTTGGTCTTCAAGGCCCTCCATCTTCGACAACGTAAGTCTTCACTGCCCTCCATCTTTGAAAACGTTGGTCTTCACTGCTTTCCATCTTCAACAACGTTGGTCTTCACTGCCTTCCATCTTCGACAACGTAAGTCTTCACTGCCCTCCATCTTCGACAACGTAAGTCTTCACTGCCCTCCTTCTTCAACAACGTAAGTCTTCACTGCCTTCCATCTTCGACAACGTAAGTCTTCACTGCCCTCCATCTTTGACAACGTAAGTCTTCACTGCCCTCCATCTTCCACAACGTTGGTCTTCTCCGCCCTCCATCTTCGACAACGTTGGTCTTCAAGGCCCTCCATCTTCGACAACGTTGGTCTTCAAGGCCCTTCATCTTCGATAACGTTGGTCTTCAAGGCCCTCCGTCTTCGACAACGTTGGTCTTCAAGGCCCTCCGTCTTCGACAACGTAAGTCTTCACTGCCCTCCATCTTCAACAACGTAAGTCTTCACTGCCCTCCATCTTCAACAACGTTGGTCTTCACTACCTTCCATCTTCGTCAAACACCCTCTCCGAGAGAGACATAACCCGGGTTCTTGAAGTCCAACCACCCTCTCAGAGGACAGACATAACCCGGGTTCATAGAGTGCCAACCACCCTCTCTGAGGAGAGACATAACCCGGGTTCATAGCGTTCCAACCACCCTCTCAGAGGACAGACATAACCCGGGTTCATGGGGTACCAACCACCCTCTCCGAGAGAGACATAAACCGGGTTCATGGGATACCAACCACCCTCTCTGAGGAGAGACATAACCCGGGTTCATAGAGTGCCAAACACCCTCTCTGAGGAGAGACATAACCCGAGTTCATAGAGTGCCAAACACCCTCTCTGAGGAGAGACATAACCCGGATTCATAGAGTGCCAAACACCCTCTCTGAGGAGAGACATAACCCGGATTCATAGAGTGCCAAACACCCTCTCTGAGGAGAGACATAACCCGGATTCATAGAGTGCCAAATACCCTCTCTGAGGAGAGACATAACCCGAGTTCATAGAGTGCCAAACACCCTCTCTGAGGAGAGACATAACCCGGATTCATAGAGTGCCAAACACCCTCTCTGAGGAGAGACATAACCCGGATTCATAGAGTGCCAACCACCCTCTCTGAGGAGAGACATAACCCGGATTCATAGAGTGCCAACCACCCTCTCTGAGGAGAGACATAACCCGGGTTCATAGAGTGCCAAACACCCTCTCTGAGGAGAGACATAACCCGGGTTCATAGAGTGCCAAACACCCTCTCCGAGAGAGACATAACCCGGGTTCATAGAGTGCCAACCACTCTCTCTGAGGATAACCCGGGTTCCTGGAAGCGCCAACTGGGGACAATGTCAAGTCAAAGAAAGCGGCGGAAGTATGGGCGGGGTTTTATGACTTTGGTGGGGCCGTGTTTGTGTCTTCGACTTAATTGTTTTCTACCAGGCGACACAGTACTCGGGTGGAGTCTGATACTGAGATCAGCATCTATCTTGCAACTCTGAGGCCAATATTTGGTCAACACAATCCACAACAAGCTGATGAAAGGCTTGTCTAAAATATATTCTGTAATTATTTCTAATAAAAAGTTTCGGCATTACCTTTTACTCTTTTGTGTTATAGTCTCAATATATTAAACAATTAATATTATAGAATTGTCTATGTACATATTTGCTATACATATAGGACTCTCTATAGGACTATATGTCTTTATAGAAGCGTTTGAGTTTTTCTTTTTATAAATAAGTGAAATCAGCTTCAAAAACTTTCATCTCTTTTTCGCATACAAAGATAGCATCTTCTTTCGTTATTTAATTTAGCAGTAAATATTCAAATTTCTTTCTGGCGCACAATCCCTGATCAACGAATGAGTTACGTTTTTGTATTTTTTATATATAGTACCTAGTTGAGTATATATATATTCCCTACTCAATAGCTAGGTACCAGTGTCATAACGTCCTTCTTTGCTTTATATTAAGGAAATTCTCCGAAGGTTCAAAGCTTTTCAAAAATTTTTCCCTGTACGTTTATATTTTTAAAAAATGGCGTTAACAGAATTTTATTTATATATTTTTTCAATTTTATACATCTATATATATATAAAAATCAATGTTTGTATGTTTGTTTGTTTGTATGTCCGGTATACAAATTCGCAGTAGTTCACTAATTCAAACCAAAATTTCCATACATAGGTAAAAAAAAATACGGGGAAGACGATAGGCTATTTTAAAAAATATATAAATCAATTATTAAAACTATATATTCAAATTATTCTACTTAGATCACGAACAGCGCCCTCTATCAAAGATTAGATTAAATTATGCTGATGCAAACAAATAGATATATAATGCTAATAACAAACAATTATAAAAAATCTTATCTAAATATATATCACTCGGGTAGATATGCACACGGGTCAATCCCGGGGCGAAGCCCGGGTCACCCGTCTAGTAGATATATAAAGCATCCAGGATTAAATTTCTCGAGTAATTTTATATAGCTAGCTTTTCCAGAATAACATGCCCTACAACAGGAATAATTAGTAGTATAATTTCTAGTTAACTATACACACACACGACGAAAATTAAATGTCGGCTATACACGTCCACAATACGTAACTAATCTGACTGAAATTTTAACAGTATATAGAGTTAACTATTGAAAAACTTATAGCGAATATTTAAAGGTCTCTATATAGAATATTTTTCGAGTTATTTGCAAATTTGCGTGGAAATTTGCCCTTTAGCTCGCAAGCAGCGCCTCTAGCGGTGAAGATGGGAGGTAATATCAGCTGACCTAATATACATGTAAAACGTGTTTCAACAGGACATAGAGAAAAATCTGAAAGACACAAAGTTTGGAGCGGGACGTTTCACAAGAGTGACATCCACGCCGCCAATTTATAATTGTTACGAATAGTATTTGAATAAAAATATTTAATCGGATAAAACCTGGGCGTTGCCCGGGTCATTCGGCTAGTTAACTTATAAATAAGGGGATGAACGTTTATTACATAATGTTATGATCTGTATTTTTATTATAAAGTGATCATGTATCAACTTTTATCAGAAACACCAAATTGTTCCTGCGGAGAAACTGAACAAACTGCTCTTCAACTTATCTACAACTGTCCGAACTTTACAGAAATGAGACATCAATTTTTCTTTGATCTAAATGATTTAACTCTCTTACATCTGCCACTTTGTCTATATAAATTTTATGAAATTTGTCGAATAATACAAGTAAATTTGCAAATATTTAATTTTAAGATCCAATTTGTTAGTTGTTTTGTTTGTTTGCTCTGTAATAGGCGAAAATATTTCAGTATAGCACCTGGTTGATTAATAAAATGTAGAAAAACATCTATGCATCAACTATATTTATACTATGCTTATTGTACTTATATTATTACTAGAAGAATGACCCGGCTTCGCCCGAGAAATCACCCGAGTGAAGTATCCTTCATACTGAAAGTACATCAATAATAAATAGTATAAGTGCCATAGAATAGCAATACAGAAGAAACATATAAACTACAGGAAAAAAGTGTGTAATGGCAAAAATTGTATTATATTAGTGTTTAGGTATTTGATTTAATTATTTTTTGCAATCCATTTAGTTGTTTCAAAATTAATAATATAAATGAGTTTTAAAAATTGTAAAAAAAATAAATAATAATGCATCGGCCGGGAATCGAACCCGGGCCGCCCGCGTGGCAGGCGAGCATTCTACCACTGAACCACCGATGCTTATAAGAAATGGCCATATTTGGGTATTTATTCCATTCACAAAAGCAAACGATGACAGAATTGCTTGTTGATGACTCTGATACTTGTATATTTTAATACTTATATTGTACTTTATTTTGTACACAGGTCTTTTCTCGTTTTTTTTTCTCTCTTTCTCATTGTTAACATCATATGACTACTCTATTCACGGCCTAAAATTATGTCCCTAGGGGGACATAGCGCTTTAAATTGAGCTCGTCGACTGAGAACACCAAGTTATCTACATAGAATGAACGTTTCAGAGCATCTGCAACAGGTTTACGATAATCCATAATGGACTCCAAATGATATTTTTAACACTGCGGCCAAGATGAAAGGACTGCAAGTTAAACCGAAGACCACTCGGGTGTGTCTCAATGTCCGTATCTTGGAAGGATCTTGTTCATCCCACCATAAGAATCGCAAATAATCTCTCTCCTTTTCATCTATGGTCCTATGGTCTGAAAAGCTGTACGGATGTCAGTGATGGCTCCTATTCTCTTCTCTCTAAATCTTATCAGAATTTCAGGTAAAAGTTCGATCAGATTAGGTCCAGTCTCTAAACATTCATTTAGAGACAATCCTCTCTTACTTGCTTTACATGATGCATCGTAAACGGGTCTAATAGGGGTAGTCTCAGTCTGAACCTTATATATATAATAATACTCCACGACGTGTGCTTTCAGCAACACCACACCCAACCAGGAGCTGAAGGTACAGTCGCGTGCCGGAGGCAGCTGGAGAGCAGGTGAAACATCCGCGTGGCCTTAATTACAGGAGGGCCACTGGGCAAGGTTCTACCCGCCTGGATATGCAAATTGACAGATTTATTTAGCTCTCATTTATTCACTCTGCCTGCAACTTTCAACGATACACTTTTTGTACCAACTTCTTCCACACTTCCCCAAATCCTTAACAGTTCACTAGATATCACACGCCAAGATTTTATTGAAACATTCAATCTTTTTTACAGAATTCTTCTGAGAGATACAAAATATAAGAGGAAAAATTTATTAAAATTAACATATACAGACTTATTAAAATTTGCATATTATATATCCCCTAATTTTAACTACAAATGCAATTCAGGATTTTATTAAGTGGATTTGAAAATCAGGAATTTCCAATATACTACTTAAGAAAAGGCATCTCCTCTTGATCGTGCAATTAAAAGTTGATGATGGCTTGCTCTATCACTATATATTAGAAATTTACGTGTTTCATAAAATCTACGTAGCTAGCTCCGAGATAAAATACCTTCAACGGGCTTTGAAACGATGCTTAGGTAACAAAAACCCTTTAAACCCTTTTATTCCGAAAGCTAACCGTTCTCTATTGGTGAGACCTATCATTTTCAAACGTATATTGGCAATTTTTAAATCTCTTAATTCTAAGAAGCAAACCATTTGTTCTCAAATTTTGCGGGAAAGATAAATATAAATGTAATTTATCGAGATTGGTTAGAAATGGTGAAGTTTAACTTTCTCAAATCTGTTTTACAAAGAAAGAAAAAATAAATAAAAAAGGCATATCCTGACCAGGAGCACATGTGCTTTTCAGATGGCAGAGCACCATCTAGTGGAACAGAAATCATCTAAACATTGATTTAACCCGTTCCCTGATATTTAGCCAACCCAATTTCTTGATAAATCAAGAAAAGCCATCCATGAACGCGTTTCGCGCTGTTGGCGTTCGTCATCGTGGAGTAGGCTGTACCACTGCAACCAAAAATATTTTTGGTCCCAGAGGCTTCTTGAGAAACCAAGAAATAGGTATTTAAGGCCAAATTTGCGTAAATACGCTTAACATGTTGTTGTGTTTTAACTTTAAAAGCACACAAAAATATAATAAACTTGAATTTGTTTATTCAAGTCTCAAAAAACAAAGCTTTACATATAGAACAAATAATAATGAAAAAGAAGAAGAAAAAAAAAAACATTTTAGGAAAAGGCAAAAACAAAACAAAAGTACTGGTCAAAAAGAAACATTTAAAATCGCATATTAATATCTTCAACACATGTGAAAAGAAAGAAAACAATATAGAGTAAATATGTGATCAGAGTAATAAGATGATTTTTAAAAAGCATTGATCGTGCAAATGAAGGTAGCTGATAACTTGTGCATCATCTATAGGAATAAATATAAACTAAAGGTATCGCTTACATTTTTTGTTGAATATTAATCAAACAAATGCTACAGGTTTGTGGAGAGTTGAGTTTCTTTATCTTTATTGAACGTGATCTCAAGCTTTCGGGCATCTCTGTACTACTACAGGAGTACATAGAAACATTCCATGTACTCCTGGAGAAGGACAGAGATGTCCTAAAGCTTGAGATTACGTTTAATAAAGAACCTCAACTCTCCACAAACTTGTAGCATTTGTTTGATTACACACACAAAAGCCTTTATTAAGACACACAGGTCTTACAGAGGATTCTCCTTGGGGTTACAAGACGGGGAAACCTATGAAAGTGGGAAATAAAAAATGGAGAAAGATTATATACATATGGTAAACATTTGTTTGATTAATATCCAGGATATTTAAATCAATTAATTGTTGAATATTGGCTAAAAATTTTTTCTTAGGTAAATAATGAAAATCTAACCAAGTACCCATTTCGGGCTGTTCACCCCGTCTACCAAAGGATTCATCTTCAAACCAAAATTGAAGGGAATGGTGAGCAACGGGGAAAATCCCTGATGTGTCAGAGAAAGCCAATCTTCATAAATAACATATTTGACACGCGAGAGTAAAATATTACATCGCAGTTTACAGTTTGGCTGCTAGTATCTCATGTATTCATCACATTCTTCACGCACATTTCTCGTTTATTGATTACAACACTTTAAATCATTTCGAATCTAAAAATATGCAATTTACCTTTCTTAACTTATTTTAGAATTTACAGCGACGGTATGCCGATAATTTTTAAAGATCCTTTTTAGAATCAAAGAAGAGAACTTTGAAAAATGGCGATAGTGATTTTTCGAAACATTGAGGATAAATAAAAAGGTAAAATGTTGATTGTTACTCTTTATATTTATAAAGTATATAACTGGCCATACAAGACCACTCCTCTTCCAAGAGGGTGTAAAGACCTTCCCACAATGTACCATCTGCAAGACCAGGGAGGCCTCACCAGACCACCTCTTGGAATGTATGGGAGCCTCAAGACAGGACTTGTATTCCAATTCTACCAAGATTGTGAATTTGATCAATAAATATAGTCTCCATGAGCTTGTATAATTATACAATGGGATAATTAAAAAATAAAATAAAGTATTCAAAATTCAAACGAAATCGTATTTAAACGATAAATCCAACCAATGGGCAAGAGTGTTAATTCGATACAACGTGATCTAATGGAGCCAATTTGAGTCAGTCGAGACTAATGACTGAAAATGGCGATCTGTAACTACACTCCACATCTTAGAGATATAAACAAACAACATGTCCAATATTGGAGATATAGTCTGGTATAGATACACACATTCGGTATCTTGTTTGTACTTTGACCTGGATGTGACAGGTTTTATCAGGATCCAAATAACACTGTGACGTCCGAGTCTAACAGGCTGTTGTCTCCATAATAATGTTTAAAAATATGAAAAAAAAAATTGAAGAAAAAAAAACTTTGTGATTATGAAAGTTAATTTTACTGGTAACACACAAAAATAGTAAGTACTAGGGCCTATAAAAGTAACTTAACACAGATAAAAGTGTACGCAATAAAAAGGAAGGACGTAAAAACACACACACAAGATTATTTATAACAAAACCAGTACTTATCTTTTATTGCAGCGTTGATAAAGAACGGACCGTGGTTACACAGGTATGCGAGGAGATCACCAGACACAGCTCACAGAGAACGCTCTAAGTGTCTCCACACAATCACTCCTGCCAAAGTCCCGCATTACCTATGAACCCCCTTTATATACAAACACTAGCCGAATGACCCGGGCAACGCCCGTGTTTTACCCGATTGAATGTTTTTATTCAAATACTATTTGTTACAATTATAAATTGGCGCCTTGAATGAATGCATATATTAGTTAATAACTATAGCCTATGTGCTTTATCTGTCTATGTACTGTTGGCTTCCGTAGGCGTCTCTTACTGGGAAAAAGAAAGAGGATTCCATTTAGTTATTAACTAATATATGCATTTATTTAAGGAGCGACCCGCTCCAACACAATAGTTACAAAAACCAAAAAGCGAGTGGGGGGGGGGGGGGGCAAAGTCAAAAACAAAGTGTCTCGCGTAGTGGTGGCGTGATCGTAGCCAACCAATAGGAGAGCGCCATTCCAAAAAAAAAAAAAAAAGCAAACGGTGACAGAGATGAAGACATGACGCATGACGCTCGTAACTGTATATAGAATGGTCACATTTGTCCAATGAGAAGACGTGTGAGATCGGTTCACTAATCAAATCCAAATAATGCATCAATATAAGCATATATAATATCTATATAAGCATCATCCACCATGCACGTATATTTTCAAAATTTGTTTTTAACACACAAAGAATGCAATATATTTTATTTGCCTTTCAATATCATAAATATTTAAAATATGTAAATAATAAATTGTATATAAAAATAGTATTTATAATTAATTTGTTAACGTGATACTCCGATTGAAGGACTGACAAGTCCGAAATCTTGAAAATAAAAAGTTGAACAAGAAATTTAGTCCTGGAAGCTTCATTTATTTTATAATCTTTCCATATAACTGAAATGCTTAAACTGCTTATGTTTGTCAAATAATTTGACAGTTTTTTTTATTTATGACATAGAATATTACAATATATGATAGTATTATATAGAGATAGAGGTAGAATGAAGGATAACAGTTGGACTACCACAGCCATTGGCTGGGACCCTAGCGGTGAGAAGTCCGGGGAGTCCATCTGTTAGATGGGAAGATGATCCCAAGTTTAGTGCAAGTTGCTAGAGAGAGGAACGGTGTGGAGGAGTGACAATCTGCAAAGTGGAGAATTACTCTAAAATCACGGAACCGTCAAGGTGATTGATTTACAATTCCTTCTCTATATAATTGAAACATGTACCAAAACTTTCGCTTTGATGGTGTATCAGAACGATACACTTTTGCATCACCCTAGTAAAAAACTTTACCAGTGATGATAAAGAACATTCATTTTTGATTGCTATGCTCTGAAAGAAGAAAGAAGAACCCTTATGCTCAAAACTGGGCAACTCTGTGCTTCACTTCCATCAATAATTGACAATATGACCCAGAATAAGTATATTGCTACGGCGTTTTATGGTTTCCACAAGTCCGTATCTCAGAAAAAGGCCAAGTGACACTCACTCCCCACTTTCTTACTGCTACTCTTTTTGTGTTGTTTTTCTTGCTTCCCTCTTTCTCTTTCTTGTTTTTTTTTCTTTTTCTCTGTATATATCGTTATTTCCTTTGTCTCACTGCTTTGTTTTTATGCATACCTCTGGTGAATCCTGTATAGGGTCAGTGACCCTGAATAAAGGCTTTTTGTTGTTGTTGTTGTTGCTGATAAAGAACATTCCAAACATCTATTTAGTAAATTCCGCCGTTTTCATAATCCTTCTCGTAGGATGTTATTGAATCAAAGTCATCCATGTACTGATGAGGGACAAAGACCAAAACCATGGTATACAAGTTGGATCTTTGTCTGAATTTTCCAAAACTGGTATTGCGACTCTTTCTTTATCATCACTAGTGAAGTTGTTTACAAGGGTGATGTACAGTGCATCGGTCTGATATACAATTAAAGGGAGAGGTGTCTCTTTTGATACATGAATATCATCAACAACAACAACAACAAAAAGCCTTTATTCAGGGTCACTGACCCTATACAGGATTCACCAGAGGTATGCATAAGAACAAAGCAGTGAGACAAAGGAAATAACGATATAGACAGAAGAAAAAGAAAAAAAAAAAAAGAAAGAGAAAGAGGGAAGCAAGAATAACAACACAAAAAGAGTAACAGTAAGAAAGTGAGGAGTGAGTGTCACTTGGCCTTCTTCTGAGATATGGACTTGTGGAAATCATAAAACGCCGTATCAATATACTTATTCTGGGTCATATTGTCAATTATTGATGGAAGTGAAGCACAGAGTTGCCCAGTTTTTGAGATACATGAATATCATCCTCTCGCAATTTTATGTTGTATAATTGAAACAACCAACAAGCGCACCAGTATATCATATACATTTTTTAAAATTAGTAATATATTTTCATTATTATATGTTGAATGTTATTTATAGTGTGTTTCAAGAGTAACTGAACTGAAATTTTCACATTAGTTTTATCGCATAATGATAAACAAAATAATGCCTATTTAAAATTAGAAGGTTCCAATCGAGAGGTATTGCTCGATTGATTTTTTGCTTGGCATTAAAAAGAAAAAATGTAAAAAAAATAATAATAAAACATAAGATCGTGTGACTACATTACTTTTAAACCTATGTAATCAATCCCTATACAGTACATTTGGAATGCTACCGAGCATTCAGGCGTGGTTTTGGAAAAAGCTCACTATTTACATTAACAATTTAAATGGGGTTTTGACAATAGCACATCGAATATGTCTATGTTGGAATCTATGCTGTCAGCTTATCTTTTGAGAGAAATGTAGTTATTATTAATACTGAAGATAATGGTAATAATACTGATGAGATGATATTAGTAATAATACTGATGAGATGGCATTGGTAATAATACTGATGAGATGATATTGGTAATAATACTGATGAGATGACATTGGTAATAATACTGATGGATGAGATTATATTGGTAAAAATACTGATGAGATGATATTGGTAATAATACTGATGAGATGACATTGGTAATAATACTGATGAGATGATATTGGTAAAAATACTGATGAGATGATATTGGTAATAATACTGATGGATGAGATGATATTGGTAAAAATACTGATGAGATGATATTGGTAATAATACTGATGAGATGGCATTGGTAATAATACTGATGAGATGATATTGGTAAAAATACTGATGAGATGATATTGGTAATAATACTGATGGATGAGATGATATTGGTAATAATACTGATGGATGAGATGATATTGGTAATAATACTGATGGATGAGATGATATTGGTAATAATACTGATGGATGAGATGATATTGGTAATAATACTGATGAGATGATATTGGTAATAATACTGATGGATGAGATGATATTGGTAATAAAACTGATGAGATGATATTGATACTATTAAAGTGAAAATAAACGTTAGTAATAAAACAAAAGTTTTTAAATGTTTAAGGATTGACTGTAGCTCTAGAACGGGCTAGTAACCATTCAGTTATACAAGGTTTTTATTATTTTGACTTGAGCATTGATGTGAGTGATATACCGTGGTGCTGTGTTTATGTAGACGGGGTAGATATCCACACCGCTGTAGGTAGGTAGGCAGATGGTCTACCCACTAACTACCGCGGAAAACTCGATGGCTCTACGCTGGCACGTGGCGCCTTTGTGTCTCGGTAGACCAGCTGTTGGCGGTGGCAACGGTCGCGTGGCAAGATGTACCAGCTGCCGAGTTGGCTGTTCACCTTCCTACACAACTAACTACGTGTCCATATTATAACTTTATACAAAGTCAACGTATGTAGTGGAATATATACAAGAGCCGGTTAATATGCAATACACACACAATGACCTATTGAAAGACATTTATCATAATAAAATTAGAATTAATTAAAATAAGATCGGGAGTTCTCTCCAAGGCGAACCTTTGTTGCCATACTTCTTTATACTCTTCATAAATGATTTAATTGAAGATTTTAATGATTCAGATATACCTGGTATTTACTTGCCAAACTTTGGAAATGTTCCCCTTCTCATTATGACATTGTACTTCTCATAATAAAATTATTGTTTTGGGATTAAATAGACATTCAACCTTTTTTCATATCTGCAATCCTATCAAATTTACCAAAGTGCTTTTGCAAGTTGTCAATAACGCTGGGTCAAATGTGTACAGAAGGAAGGTGGATATATTGAATATGATTCTACTGTATCTATCTAGGAGTTCTTATATACCGAGTTTCAGTTTTGTAGTTTGTCAATAGAAAAGTTTTTACCGATTGTGTGCATTATTTATTGACCGAACTTTACATTAGCAACTTGCAGGCATTTTTATTTTGAAATATTTCGCATTTTATTCGCATTTTTTAACAGTTTATTAATTTAATTTCTGAAAAACAACTAATAAAACTCTAGGTTTCGAGTAAGTTAGCGCTTCTAATTTAATATATATAAAAACATTATTAGAATTATTGATTAACTAAGTGTGCGTTACAAACATGTTTATATAGAAGAATTACGAGCTAGTAGCTTGCTATAAAGCTAGTGTTTTGGGCGTCATTTTCAGAATTTATATAAATAAACTTAGAAAAACTGAAATATTTAAAAATACATTGAAATGCGTTAACCCAATTTTCCTTACCAAAGTGTTTGGTTATCTTGCGTTTATGTGTGTGTGTGATTTCAGGAATTCTGTTTTAGCGATGTTAAAATAACTCATAAAAGAGCCTTAATGATGATATAGGTTTACTTTATCATGATATACATGATATTTTTCTCTCTCTCTTTGATAGTGAAGGAAATAGTTATCTAATAAGGTGTCAACTGAAACTTTTCGTTTCTTCAGAATATAGGATATCAAGGCTAGTTTTTTTATTGGAAAAGTATCTCCGAAGAACCATAAAGGTCGGTCAGACAGCTTCTATCTTCACAAGATAGGGTTTTATTTCATTTATATATTTTAAAATGGTATATACAAGGTTGTCTCAATAGTTTGTAAACACTTGTAAAAAATTGAAATACCAATATTATTCAACATAATATTATTCGCCGCGCGTTATGTATAATATCTTTATATTATATACAATATAAAGCCATTGTATTATGTATTATTATGTACTCGCCGTAATAATATTATTCGCCGTTATGTATAATATCTTTATATTATATACAATATAAAGTCATTGTATTATGTATTATGTACTCGCCGTAATAATATTATTCGCCGTTATGTATAATATCTTTATATTATATACAATATAAAGTCATTGTATTATGTATTATTATGTACTCGCCGTAATAATATTATTCGCCGTTATGTATAATATCTTTATATTATATTGTTGCACCAGGTTGCGGCTTGGCAGACTCTTCAGCCTTGATTCTCTCCTGTGCTGGGTCTTGCATCTTACCAGAGCGTGTTTCAACCATCCTACAAATTTATAAAAGGGAATAATGAGATAAGTCTACTTTATGTAGCCACCAGAATAATTTATTTATTTTCTCACATCAAAGAGAGCAGTGAAGTCACAGTGTACCTAAATACAAATGATGATAATCTAAAAATAATCTGTTTTAAATAAATATCATAGAATATAAAAATAAATAAATATATAATTTAAATTTCAAATATATTAAAAATAATATAATAAATACGCCATTAATCATGATGTAACACTTCCCCCTCTCCAGAGGTCGTCACGTCCTCGTGAGTTACCTCATCAATTCTCTCAAAATAGGGTTTGAGTCTTGAGACATGGACAATCAATGGGTCTTGGCCAGGATTATCTTTCGGCTCAATTAAGTAATTTACGTTAGACAGCTTCTTTAATATTCGATATGGGCCAAAATATTTTCTCAATAGTTTTTCGCATTTTCCGATTTTCCTGACTGGTGTCCAAACTGCCACTAAATGTCCTGGTTCATAGATTTTCTCATTGTGTTTTTTGTCATAGTTTCTTTTCATTCTTTCCTGAGTCTTCTCTGTGTTGTTAATGACTACCTGTCTCGTCCTTGCTATTTTATCTAAGTAGTTTTCTATATATTCGTCGTAATCGTCCATGTTACTGTCCGTTGGGATATTCTCGTCGTCTAAGAGGGACATGGGTTCCCTTCCAAACAACAGGAAAAATGGAGAGTAGCCTGTGGTTTCTTGAATCGTGGTATTATACGCGTGGGTGATAAAAGGGAGGATTTCATCCCAGTTCTTTTGGTCTGTGTTCACATACATGCTGATCATATTGATTAAAGTTCTATTTAGCCGTTCCGTTAGTCCGTTAGTCTGGGGGTGGTAGCTCGTTGTGAAGCAGTGTTTCACTTTGCACATTTTCATTACCTCCTTCATCAAATTGCTAGTGAATTGTGAACCTCTATCGCTAATAAGAAATCTTGGGGCCCCGTGACGTAAAATAATATGTTCGATTAAAAATGTAGAGACTTCTTTCACGGTTGCTTCTGATACTGCCTTTGTTTCAGCATACTTGGTATAATAATCAGTCAACACAATTATCCACTTCCTTCTTCTTTTCGTTGATGGCAAGGGGCCAACAAAGTCAATTCCAATTCTTTCAAAAGGGTAGTTAGCTGGGGGAATAGGTTGTAGAAGTCCAGAAGGCAAGTGATTTGAACCTTTCCGACTTTGGCAAAGATGGCACGTCTTTACAAATTCTGAAACATCTTTCAACATGGAAGGCCAATAGTATTTATTCTTCAATCGGTAAGTGGTTCTGGCGACGCCCAGATGGCCATTCAGCATATGGTTGTGGTATTCACTCATGACTTCCTTCCTTCTCTTCTTTGGCACTACCAGCAACCATGCCCTACCTTCAGGATTTGGATTTTTCTTGTAGAGACACCCATTTTCTTCTTTGAAGTTCTGTGTAATTGAACGCTTGTTTCCACTAAGGTTCTCCTTAATATTCTCAATAAAATCATCCTTTTCGTCTATTATTTGATTCAGAAATAGTCTTTCATAATCTTCGTCCCATTCGTTTTCAGGTAAGGGTCCTCTAGATAGACCATCAGCGTCCAGATGTTTTTTACCCGATTTATGTATGATTTCGAAATTATATTCCTGAATCTTCAGTGCCCATCGTGCTAATCGGCCGGTCGGATCTTTCAGATTCTTAAGCCAGCATAGTGCGTGATGATCAGTTACGATTTTGAAGTGTCTTCCATATAGGTAGGGTCGTAACTTGGACATTGACCACACAACAGCTAGACATTCTTTTTCGGTAGTCGAATAATTTTGCTCAGGTTTGCTCAGTGTTCGACTTAAATATGAGATAACTTTTTCTTTATCGCCGAACTTTTGGACTAATGTTGCACCCAGGCCGATGTTAGATGCGTCAGTATGAATGTAAGTAATTGCATTCGGGTCAAAGTGCCCTAAGATTGGAGGATTTATCAATGCTACTTTAAGGGTTTGAAATGCTTTTTCTTGATTTTCTGTCCAGGTAAAAGGTACATTCTTTTTTATAAGACTGGTTAATGGATCGGCAATTTTTGAAAAACCTTTGATAAATTTTCTATAATATGAGCACATTCCTAAAAATGATTGAACTTCTTTTATCTTTTTGGGCCGAGGAAAATCTCTAATAGCCTTGATATTATGCTCCGCTGGTTTTATACCATGTTGATTAGTTATATGGCCAAGAATCTCCAGTTCTTCGAAAGCAAATTGGCATTTTTTGTTGTTCAATTTTAAATTAGCCTCGCGAAAACATTTTAAAACAGCTTCTATTCTTTTGAGATGTGTTGAAAAATCCGAGCTATAAATGATTACGTCATCTAGATAACATAAGCAAATTTGCCATCTAAGATTACCAAGCATATTTTCCATGTTCCTCTCGAATGTAGCAGGGGCATTGCATAGACCAAAGGGCATTACGTTGAACTCATATAGGCCATGTGCTGTAGTGAAGGCTGTCTTTTCTTTATCTTTCTCCTCAACCTCTACTTGCCAATATCCTGATTTAAGGTCAATTGCTGAAAAGTATTTGGATCCTTGAAGTGTATCCAATACTTCATCAATTCTGGGAATTGGGTAAACATCCTTCACTGTTACATCATTCAATTTTCTGTAGTCAACGCAAAATCTGTACTTACCATCTCGCTTCTTGACCAAGATTACAGGGAAGGACCATGGACTCGAGGATGGTCTAATTATGCCGTCTCTGAGCATTTCATCAATTTGTTCTTTTATGATTTCTCGCTCTTTCGCGCTCACCCTATACGGCTTGTGTTTGATCGGTTTCGCGCCTTCTGTATCGATCCGATGTTTCGCTAAGTTGGATCTTCCTAATCCCGACGAAAACAAATCCTCGTACCTTTCCAAAACTTGTTTCAATTGCTCCTTTTCCGTATATGCTAAATTTTCGTTTATCTGAAATTGGGGTTCTTCATGCTCTTTTTGTTCACTTTCTTCCATAAGATTCACTTCGGCTGGCTGGCTTCCAAAGCACAATGTTTGGTTTTTTAATATTTTTAATGGTCGAGGGTAAGGGTTTGTTATCCAGATATATGTTTCCTTATTCACAACATTTATTAAGCTTCTCGCTAGTCGAAGTCCATTTGTTTGAAACATTTTATGGTTCTCCTCGATGATGTATTCGCCATCCTCTGCTTCTACAAATGCATTAATCAATTTAATAGAAAGTTCTGGTATAATGGCATCCTTTGCACTTTTTATTTTCTTCTGTTGATATTTGATTACGTCACGATTTTCTGTCAAGTCATATTTGATTATTTCACGCTGACAATCAATTTTTGCGTTCATTTTCTTAAGAAAATCACGTCCAAGTATAAATATTCGCAAATGTGTTCTCATTATCACAAATTGATGTGTAATTGTTTTGTCATCAAATTTTATATTTAAAATAATATTTCCTACGATATCTAATTCTTTGCCATCGGGTCCGGAGCACATTTTATCAGGATTTATTATTTCAAGACCTGTGTTAAGAGCTGTACTAAGGTCGACCACTGAAAGATCGGCGCCTGTATCAATCAAAGCTTCGCAGATACCGATTCTATCCACGTTAATGTTCATTTTATATTTGGGGTCTAACTTTTTAATTCCATTTATGGTCGACTTGCTTTGATTGACGGACTCAGGCGCGATGTTTAGTTTAAATCTTCTAATGCAGCATATCTATTCCTTGTAGGGATACTCGAGTACGGGCTATTACTTACGTCAGAGTAGAGCAGAGGTCTCGACTTCTGAGTTCCATTATCCATTCGGATTTCTTCTTCGACCTTGTCTTGTGTAACTATGGGGTCCTCTTCCACAATTCTTACAAACCTGACTCTGCAATACCGCGCTACGTGTCCTGGCTTGTTACACTTGAAACATATTGGTCTCCCGTCTTCTGTCCTATTCCTATTTGAATTTGGATTCTTATTGTATGTTTTACTTGGGTAGACCGGTTTTGGCTCAGGATTGGGAGTGTAAGATCGTCTAGGGGCAGATACCTGGGGCAGAGGCTTGTTCTGGTAATACCTCGGAGTGGGGGCCTGGGGCTTGGAGGTGTTCTGGTAGTACCTCGGAGCGGGGGCCTGGGGCTTGGAGGTGTTCTGATATGGTCTTCTGAACGACGTAGCATTCTTCCATTGCTCTTGATGATGGGGACGAGGAGAGCGTGGTCCATTATAAAGAGCTTTTGATTTTTCTGCACGTTCTTGGTAATTCTTTTCGAACAAATCCAGCTTTTTACAAATTTCTAGAAGTTCATTGGTATTTTTAGGAGGGTTTAGGTGAAGGGCAAAAGAGTATTCTTTCTTTAACCCTCCAATAACCCAGTTTATTTTAGTCTCTTCTTCCATTTGGGGGTCGACCTTGTTGCACAGTACAAGGATATCCTCTGCGAACCTGATTGCAGGTTCATTCCACTGTTGTATCCTGTTTAATCTCATCCTCATTTCTTCTTTGTTGGCGTCTGAGGCAAAATCCTCAATTAGGCGGCTCTTGAAATTTTCCCAGCTGGTGAAACTTATCTTGTGTAGGTCCAGCCAGGTTTTGGCGCTACCAATCATATTCATGGCAGCATAACGGGAGATAATGTAGTCTGCCCAATGGTACAGGAAGCCAATTTCTTCAAGAGATTCAATCCATGGGCGAGGGTCTTCTGTTCCATCATACTTGGGGATGTCGATGTTGGGATTCAGGACAACTGGGTCGGAACTAGCATCTCTACCAATTGTTGCACCAGGTTGCGGCTTGGCAGACTCTTCAGCCTTGATTCTCTCCTGTGCTGGGTCTTGCATCTTACCAGAGCGTGTTTCAACCATCCTACAAATTTATAAAAGGGAATAATGAGATAAGTCTACTTTATGTAGCCACCAGAATAATTTATTTATTTTCTCACATCAAAGAGAGCAGTGAAGTCACAGTGTACCTAAATACAAATGATGATAATCTAAAAATAATCTGTTTTAAATAAATATCATAGAATATAAAAATAAATAAATATATAATTTAAATTTCAAATATATTAAAAATAATATAATAAATACGCCATTAATCATGATGTAACAATATACAATATAAAGTCATTGTATTATGTATTATTATGTACTCGCCGTAATAATATTGTTCGCCGTTATGTATAATATCTTTATATTATCTATATAGATAATACCGTAACAGAGTTTTCCATTGTAAAGTCCTGAGCTATCTCCTCCGAAGATTCTGAACTACACATAACGATCTATATACCAAAATTTTCGTTATTTTTTTCTTCATATGATAGGCCTGTTTTTATTTTCCTAATGTTAACAGTTATTTTTATTTTTTAATTTAATCTATTTTACAATCGTAGATTTTTTGCATTTATCATCATCAATTTTTTTGTTTTGAAATGCGTTCTTTTGTCTTATTACTACAACCAATCGTGATGAAACTTTGGGAAGATGTTTAGTATACTACCGGGATGGTTTCTGGCTAATTACTCTTTAGAAATAACCTTTCGTTGCATTTTTATTTACGATAAAACGTAGATTCACTCGCAATCAGCGCCCCCTCGCGGAAGACGTATGGCCTTAAATAGCCTCGCATGATCATATTTGTAACGTCAAGCTTAGCCTATACGTTAGGTACGCAGCTTCGTACCCCCGCAACCTAGGTTCGAGGCTCAGCGTGGGTGTTTTTTTTTTTCATTTCTTTTATATTATTGTAGCAAATTATTAAAAATATTATTTTATTTAAAATGTAGGCTTTTTAAAATAAAAATTAACATACACAATTTTTTAATAATATTTGTAACAAACCTAGGTTCGAGGCTCAGCGTGGGTGTCTTTTTTTATTTTCGTTTCTTTTATATTATTGTAGAAAGGTCTGTTTTTACAGCATTATTATATTTTGATTGGTTTATTTTAAATATGTTTGTTATGAAGGCTCTATGTAATACTATTTAGAGCACATTTTGCATTTTAAACACCTAAGCCCCCCTCTTTTTAATATTGTAGCAAAGTATTAAAAGTATTATTTTATTTTAGATGTTTGCCATGAAACTTTGGGAAGTTGTTTAGTATACTATCAGGACGATTTCTGGCGAATTATTTTAGAATAATATTTATAACAATAATTATAGCGAAATTAAGACATAGTTATTATATTCTGTGTTTGTGCATATATTAATATTTAACAGAAAATGTTAGAACGTTCTATTAGAATATCTCGAAAACAAAAAACAATACGTATAAACGAGTTCACTGACGTTTATTAATGCAGTGATTATAATCAATGATTACAATGAAGGGCTATATTATCGATATATATAAAAAATCTCTTTCAAATTTTAACGTAACGTTCCATTCTCAATCCCGTAGGGCTTTAGATCGGCTAAAACATTTTTATCTTTATAAGTGAATATTAACTTTACTGTACTGAATAGTTTAGTATAATGTTAATTTAACATATTACAATTTAGCCACAGCAACGCGTGGCCGGGTTCGCTATTTATAATATATATTTCTGATTCATTTGATTATGATTATAATTTGTAAGTACTTTGTTATAGTTTTTCATTTAAATAGAGCTCAATTTTTGTGTATGTTTTCTATTTGCAGTATCTTTCCTAATGTCTTTGGCAACGTTTTTTTTCTCATAAATAGGCTGAGGTTATATTATTTTTCGAATTGTAGATTGAATTATTACTTTTATTCTATAATAATTATCTTTTATAAGTGTTTGTTATAGTTTTTCATTTGAATTTAGCACAATTTTTGTATCTGGTTATCTTTTTTGGCATCTTTTCATCTCTCTTTGGCATCTTTTTTTTCTCATTAATAAGACCTAATCCAAATAATTTAATAGTGTGTGACGTTTCAGCAACAGCATCAGACAAAAGAATAAATGAACTAAAGAATAAAATCTCATTTTTTCTTTTGTCTGATGATGGTGACATTTGGATTAGGTCTTATTTTTTTTTATTAATTTGTTATAGTTTTTCATTTGAATTTAGCTCCATTTTTGTGTCTTATTTAATAAATGAACTAAAGAATAAAATCTCATTTATTCTTTTGTCTGATTTTTGTGTCTGATTTTCTTTTTTACAGTATCTTTCATAATGCCTGATTTGATTACTTGATCTGTTATAGTTTTTCATTTAAATTTAGCTCCATTTTTGTGTCTGTCGTTTTTTTTTCTTCTCATAAATAGGCTGATGCTGTATTTGTGTACTCAATTGTTGCTTTTTGTGTCTGGTTTCTTTTTTGCAGTATTTTTTTGGAATCCTTTTTTTTTTCATCAATTGTTTCCTCACATGCTTGGAATTTTCTTTTTATGCCTGTCCTGGCTTTCAGTTTTATAGTTTTCCTCTGCTTGGTTCTTATTTTACCTTTTTTTTTTCAGCGTCTTCTGTCATGCCTCGAAAAGGCCGTGGAAGACTCACTCCCCTAACAGCTAGGCGTGCTAATATGACTCGCCGCAGACACAAAACCCCAATTGCTATTTCTCTTGTTTACTTTTTTACCAATGCCTATAATTTTTCACCTGAAATATTTTTTATTTTATTTGTTATTCAATAAATTATTATCACTTATTTTTGGTCTTCTTTTTACTAACTTATTTTACTGGGGGTTGGTGGAAGGATGGTCTAAGCCGTTGGTTTTCGACCGCTACGACCCGGGTTCGATTCCCGCATTGGGCACTTTTTTCTGAAAAAAAAAAAAAAAAATGCTCCAATGGCTTCCGATTCTTGCAAAAGTCCAACCCCACCAGCAAGCGCAAGTAATCAAACGGGGCTCTGGCACATTTGTAAATGCAAAGTCGAACTGCTTTTCACATGTTTAGACATGTGGTGTACTTACAGTTAAAGCAGTCGCCTACTCTACCCACCATGATTATCAAGGCCTGTACCACGTGTACTAGGGATAAGCAAACAAAAAAAATATTTTACTCATTGATCTATACATACAATTATTTGCATACAATTATTTACATACAAATATATGCATACAATTATATACATACACTTTTCTACATTTTTGCACTCTGCAGTCTAATATGTTGTTAATAATAGGGGTTTTAGACAAATATCAACTGTTGAAATTTGATTTTCCAAAATAGTTGAATTATCGAAAGTGTCGAATTAGTTTGTCATATGATAGGCCGTAGGTCGAGACATCCAAAAATGGTCGAATTATCGTGTGTTGAATTAATTAGATTATATTGTATATATAAAAATATAGAATTGTTGTTTTTAATGAGGTCTTTTAAATGAATTTATTCCTTTAATAAGTTGTCATATCTGCAATTTTTTTTCATTTCCAAAATATTTATTTACACTTTCACCAATGCCTATAGGATCTTTGCGATGGAACAGGTATGGTGTTCTAGCGCATGTGCTCTCATGTCCTTGAAGCACATATACTGACAGTACCCAAAGTTGAACACACTGTATAATGTCTGAAATATATGACTATAAAGAGGGCTCAAGGCCAAACCTTTGCTACAAGAGCCTGTGTTTACGCACAGACGACTTTATGTTTTTAATGAGGTCTTTAAAATGAATTTATTCCTTTAATATGTTGTCATATCTGCAATTTTTTTTTCATTTCCAAAATATTTATTTACACTTTCACCAATGCCTATAGGATCTTTGCGATGGAACAGGTATGGTGTTCTAGCGCATGTGCTCTCATGTCCTTGAAGCTCATATACTGACAGTACCCAAAGTTGAACACACTGTATAATGTCTGAAATATATGACTATAAAGAGGGCTCAAGGCCAAACCTTTGCTACAAGAGCCTGTGTTTACGCACAGACGACTTTATGTGACTTTTTCAAGTGTGCGAACTTTGGATAGCATACATGTAAAGTTGAACCCAAGTATATATAAAATGTAGTTTTTAATGAGGCCATTTAAATGAATTCCTATTATAAATCGTCTCCTCTGAAATATAGTTTGTAAATTTATATTCTGATTTATTTTATCCTTTTTTTTTCATTTCCAGAATATATATTTACACTTTTCACCAATGCCAAAAGTTTCTCACCTGAAAGAAAAAAAACTCCGCTTTGCCGGTCCCAAGCCAGGATGAAAAAGGAGGAGGGGGAGCAGTAACAAGCTCACTAAAAAAACCTGGGCTCAGCTGGCCCGGCTGATAGTACCTTGTAAGGGCTCCTAATCCAGGGATACATTCTTTTGGAGCTAAGTCAGTGGCCTGCCACTGAGTAGTGCTCCCAGTCTTGATGACAAAGGCAGACGCATTCTACTTCACCCAATCGTGATGGTTGTTAATTTCAAGCTTTACAAGTTTGACACTCTAATATGATTGAGTGAAGATAAGAAAGGAGAAAAAAATATTTTTTGTATTTTTTTTTGGCAATAATCTATTTATTATCAATTAATTTGATTTTGGTCTTTATTTATTATTCCCCTGCTCTATACATACATTTTGTACATTTACAATGTCAGCCATTTTCTCTGTAATACCTTTTTAGCAGTGAAGTTATATTTGAGCAACAAACAATTGTTGAAATTTAAAATGGTCGAATTATCGATAGTGTTGAATTACACTTTGTTATATGATAGGCTGTAGGTCAAGACAACAAAACATGGTCGAATTATCGAGGTTACATTGTATATATAAAACTAGAAATGTAGTTTTAATGAGGTCCTTTAAATATTTTCATTCCTTTTATATGTTGTCTTATCTGCGATATAGTAGCATTTTTTTGCAATTTTATTGGCTGATTTGTGTCATTTTTTCACTCAAAATATATTTATTTAAACTCTTCAACTAATGCCTATAGTTTCTTTCCTGAAATTGCTTAGCAAACATGAGTTGGTTGTATTGTTATGCTTCGGAGATATTTTAATCCTAAGCAGGGTCTTTACGAATGGTACACGTATGGTTACACAGTGCATGTGCTCTCATGTTCTTGAAGTAGTGTAGATGTGTTGTTTGCACTTTTATTTTCTGATTTGTTAGTATTTTTCTTCTTTTTTCATTTTAAATAATTTTTTAGGCATAGGAACCAATGCCTATAGTTTCTCACCTGCGGGCCCTTCGAGTAAACCCGGGGCGTTGCCCGGGTCACTCGGCTAGTATACAATATAAAGTCATTGTATTATGTATTATTATGTACTCGCCGTAATAATATTATTCGCCGTTATGTATAATAATTTATATTATATACAATATAAAGCCATTGTATTATGTATTATTATGTACTCGCCGTAATAATATTATTGTTGTTGTTGTTGTCGTGTCCAAAGAAGTGTCTCAGATGTCTCCATGCATCTCCATCACAGCAGCAGCAATATCCACTATCTTGGGTGTGTAAAGCTGCTGCTCTGGGTCTAAGTCAATTTTCTGCAAGGCTGCGGCCATTGCTGGGCATGAGAATATGTGAGTAGGTTCCACACCACACCGAATAATATTATTCACCAAGTAATAAGAAAAGCAACTTTTTGGACAACCATGTATTTTTTACTATACCATGAGTCACTTAAACATCACCGATTTATTTAGATGATGATTTATTTAAATGAATATATAAACACCTGGCCATAATCTGTAGCAGCATACGGCTGGAAGATGGGCTGAGGTAGTCAATGGTGATGTGAATGAATATATAAACACCTGGCCATAATCTGTAGCAGCATACGGCTGGAAGATGGGCTGAGGTAGTCAATGGTGATGTGAATGAATATATAAACACCTGGCCATAATCTGTAGCAGCATACGGCTGGAAGATGGGCTGAGGTAGTCAATGGTGATGTGAATGAATATATAAACACCTGGCCATAATCTGTAGCAGCAAACGGCTGGAAGATGGGCTGAGGTAGTCAATGGTGATGTGAATGAAAGAGTATTATAGAAGAAAGAGAGAGATGGATTCAGAATAAAATATGAGACGTCTGGGAATAATTTCTTCCGAAATTTATTATAATTCTCTAGCTTTCGAGTCTTAATGTCTTCAACAGGAGATAAATATAAACATATATGTATAGAAATGCATTCTCAGGAACCCGAATGTTAGATAATTATAATAAATTTTAGAAGGCACACTTATCCCCTAGACGCCTCTCGTGTTTTCTTTTCAATTTGAAACACATACAGTGGATTATTGTGATGAATAGAAGAAGGAAGTTGTGCAATATAAAGTTATTATGAACGAAAAGCTGAAAAAGAAAACTTTTGAAATATCTCTCATTTATATATATACTAGCGAACCCGGCCACGCATTGCTGTGGCTAAGTTGTAATATGTTAAATTAATATTATACTAAACTATTCAGTACAGTAAAGTTAATATTCACTTATAAAGATAAAAATGTTTTAGCCGATCTAAAGCCCTACGGGATTGAGAATGGAACGTTACGTTAAAATTTGAAAGTGATTTTTATATATATAGATAATATAGCCCTTTATAATCACTGCATTAATAAATGTCAGTGAACTTGTTTATATGTATTGTTTTTTGTTTTTGAGATATTCTAATAGAACGTTCTCACAATTTTTGTTAAATATTTATATATGCACAAACACAGAATTTAAAAATATGTCTTAAAATTTGCTATAATTATTGTTATAAATATTATTTTAAAATAATTAGCCAGAAACCGTCCCGGTAGTATACTAAACAACTTCCCAAAGTTTCATGGCAAACATCTAAAATAAAATAATACTTTTAACACTTTGCTACAATATTAAAAAGAGGGGTGCTTAGGTGTTTAAAATGTAAAATGTGCTCTAAATAGTATTACATAGAGCCTTCATAACAAACATATTTAAAATAAACCAATTAAAATATAATAATGCTGTAAAAAAAGACTTTGCTACAATAACATAAAAGAAATGAAAATAAAAAAAAGACACCCACGCTGAGCCTCGAACCTAGGTTTGTTATAAATATTATTTAAAAATTGTTTATGTTAATTTTTATTTTAAAAAGCCTACATTTTAAATAAAATAATATTTTTAATAATTTGCTACAATAATATAAAAGAAATGAAAAAAAAAAAAACACCCACGCTGAGCCTCGAACCTAGGTTGTGGGGGTACGAAGCTGTGTACCTAACCTATAGGCTAAGCTTGACGTTACAAATACGCTCATGCGAGGCTATTTCAGGCCATACGCCTACCGCGAGGGGGCGCTGATTGCGAGTGAATTTACGTTTTATTGTAAATAAAAATGCAACGAAAGGTTATTTCTAAAGAGTAATTAGCCAGAAACCATCCCGGTAGTATACTAAACAACTTCCCAAAGTTTCATCACGATCGGTTGAGCGATGTAGAAGATTATCACTTACGGACGGACCAACAAACATTCATTTATATATATATAGATTATCTATTTATTTTTCTAAAACCTAGTTATATTTGATAATGAAAAGGCATATATTAGATTGAATAAAATAATTATTTGCCAATATTTCGGATGGCTGAACGCCAACCTTTATCAAGGCATTATATTTTTGTATAAACAAACTCAGCGCCGCATAGTGTTATAATATCACAGTTGAAATATTTTTTTTTTAAATACAAAGGAGGAGGAGGAGGGGTGAAATTTGTATATGATAAAAAAAAAATTAAGAATCTGAATCAGAATAAGTTATATAAATATCTTATAGTTATAGTTATTAGATAATAAAAAGGCATATATTGGATTGAATAAAAGATTTGTCAATATTTCGGTTGGCTGAACGCCAACCTTTATCAAGGTATTACATTTTTGCATAAACTAACTCAGAGCCGCATAATGTTATAATATCACAGTTGAAATAATTTTAAAAATTACAAAGTAGGTGGGGGGGAAATTTGTGCAAGCAAAAATTATTATTAAATTTACAATCGAGAAATAAGTTAATAGTTATATTAATAGTACAGTTAAACCTGTCTATAGCGCCCCCTCTCTTTACTCACCAAAATAGGGTGCCATAGAGATATTAATGTAAATCTCATCGTACTACGTATTTAAAATCGGGCGCTTTAGAGAGGAAGGCGCTATTTAGAGGGGGCGCTATAGACAGGTTTAACTGTATTATGTTTTTCACCCATAATTCTACCTATATTGTTTGAATCAATCAAGCTGCAAGGTGTCCGACCTCCATATGGTCTAGGGAAATATGCAAACACTTTCACCTAGTTCCCATTGTTTTATCATCATCAATGGGAGAGTAGAGGAGCTGCTTTCCCCATCCACGGGAAACACGCTCCACTGCCCCCGCTAAATACCCCCGGGTATCGTGTACTTGTTTATCTCACACCCAGCCTGGTTGGTTGTATACATACAAACTGCCACGGGGGAGCAGACTTTTTCTGGTTCTCTACGTTTGGAGAACTTGGTTTCACACATCATAGTCAACTAGAACATACGAGTAAATCTTTTAAAATTATATAAACTTTATTGCGTGAAGATATAGGCTGCCTGGTCGGCATTCATAGTTCCTAAAATTAAAGATACTTCGGCGAGTAAATCTTTTTATTATCTCGACATTTCGACAAAAATAGTTTGTCCTCACTGAAAGATTTTTGTCGAAACGTCGAGATAATGAAAAAGATTTACTCGCCGAAGTATCTTTAATTTTAAGAACTATACATACTTTATTCTTGCGACATATACACCACAAAGTCAGCAGCTAACATGTTAATTGATCAAGTATTCCCCTCAATGCTCCGATATTCTAGTTGGGAAATTGACAATAAATGTCAGGCTCGACAGGAAAGGACATGTTTTAGAGGAGCAGACAATCCGCAACATTTTTATAAATGCCTTCCTTACCTTGTTCATGGAATAAGCAATTCTCTAATATATTTATCCATTATTTTTATTTATACGTCTTATATATAACGGTATAAAATATGTGAATTGTAAATTTTGCATTGTGACGAAAGGAGAATTATTGTTGTACCAGAATGGTAGTGCAGCTCGAACTACAAGGCTCAAGAATCATCAAGCCACTTGGATGACAATGAGCAACGAGAGAGACGGAGGCTTCAGGAGGAAGATGGTATTACTAGGGGCGTTCCAAATATAACGCCTGTCTGCCCATAACTCGAAAAATATTTGACCTATTTTACTTAAAATTTAATAGGTTGTTAATTGAAGCCTTATCTAATGATTTCTATTTTTTTTTCAGATACCTCAAGTAAAAATATGGAATAGAGACAGAAACAAAGAGCCTTTATTGAATATTTTGGAAATAGAGAGATGTTCAGCTAAGTAGGTAACCCAGAAAGAATGGAGCAAGGTCCAGTCCGACGGCATCTCACGTAGATGCCTTGACCACGTAGATGTCTTAAGTCCCCAAAAGAAGCCTATCTATAATGAGAGAGAGAGATTAAAACGAAAATATAATTCTAGATGGAGAAAGGAGAAATATTGTCTAGGACAGGGGTTGGCAAACTTTTGAGTCGGAGGAGTTAAAAATTACAATTTACAAAATTTCAAAGTTTTTAAAGAGCCACAATTTTTCTTGCCAACAATAAATAGTACTCGCATAAATAACATTTGTGTATGGAACTATATAGAGCCGCAGTTTGCCGATCCCTAATCTAAGGGCATGTTTGATTCACTTGGCTATAAACCTCTTAGATGGAACATCTCTGCTTCCAGTTAAAAGGCAATGATCAATTTGTTTTGTGAGAGATAAATTTGTATTATTATATTTCAAAATATTTTCCATGTTTTAATGATTGTTCTGTTTGCTCGTTATTAGCTATATAGAGTAGGTCTCAATCTTTAGTTACTTTTGGGTCGTAGCTTTTGGAATCTATTGTTGAATGTAAATATACTTGTGTTCATTAATTTGTTTAACAAGCCAATATCTGGAATATGCTGCTATAAAAGCTGTTTTGTCTCTGAGGATGTAGTTTGTCATTGTTTTCTAGATTCATGTGCGCATTTCTAATAGCAACCATGATCAAACTAAGGTCAATAGTTTTTTTTTAATCGAAAAAAGGACAGTAGAAGTTTTTTTAGATGTAAAAGAAACTTTCGTGATTTAATGCTTTCATTTCTTATATGTAGATGGCGCTATATTGATTTAAATTAACTCATGCCTAACTGGCCTTGTCCTTATTGTTTGTGGAAGAGCATTGCTCGATGCAAATATTTTAATGTAATTCTACTGTTCTAAAAGCTCATGTCCATAGTTTGCTTGAATACCATTTCTGATATTCCACTCTTCATTGCAGCATATATAAGCAGAATCGCCCAAATTAGTATTAGAGCTCTAGTGCTGTGTGAGCAGAAGAGCTTAAATTGACTTGTTCCATATGTAAATACCTGTTTTCTTTCCTCTTTTCGCTCTCTACTTCTCCCATCCATATTTCCAATTTTTTTCTTATTTTTTATTCTTTCTTATAATCTGTATATATTTACCATATGTATATAATCTTTCTCCATTTTTTATTTCCCACTTTCATAGGTTTCCCCGTCTTGTAACCCCAAGGAGAATCCTCTGTAAGACCTGTTTCTTAATAAAGGCTTTTGTGTGTGTGTGTGTGTGTGTATTAGAGCTCTAAGAAGTCTTCTGTAGATTAAATTGGCGAAACCGCTGAAATACCAATATATACATTAGTATGTGAACAATATATCCCTAAAACATGGCACACAGGTATCCAAGTTATCTGTCTATAAAATAATGCGAATCGCTTTTTTATTTAAAAAGAAGATGTCTCTTTTCCACATATCAATAGAGATAATGTCATTAAGACTTTTAATTAAATAATAGGCAATTAGATCCACTAGTATAATAAAGTAAAAATACTATGAAATCGATGCAATAGCCAGCCGTTTTCCTAATACCTCCACAAAGCGATAGGAATATTTTGTAGATTATTTTGTAGACATGGTTGGTGTATGGCTCCAATATATCTTTGCCAATGGTACACATGGGTTAGCTCTTTTCCTCATCGCTCATGTGATAGTTTTTGTATGTCTGTTTTTATTCTTGAAATGTGGGTCATGTCGCGCCTATATAGGTTTAGTTCGCGGGTTGTTACAGGATTTGTTATCATTGTACCAGTGGTGGTTCATTGAAGTCTCCAAGTCATTGGTGATGGTTGTGAGGTCTTCAATAACAACCACAACAAAAAGCGTTTTCAACTTAAAATCCTTCGACAATTATTAGTAAAAGAAAAAGCGTTATTAAAACTTTTTGGTCTTATACAGATTCTCCGAGTAGTGAGGTCTTAATATATTCGCTGTAGCTAATTGATTGGACATTTTAAATGAAGAATTGACAAGCTCAACTGTATTTTTGCTTGGTGGTGTTCCAACATGGCTTGGAGCCCACTGAATCAATAGAAAAAAGATGGAGAGAGAATTGAGAGGCTGAGTCAGAGGTAATTGTCTGTGATGGGCTGGAAGTTGGCTGGGTCGGTGGCGTGGCAGAACTCCAGACAGCAGACTCTGTCTTATCATTGCAATAAGGCCAGTAGAAACTTGTAAAAAAGAAATATACACGGCAAAAATAGTTCAAATTTATTTCAACAGATGGAGCGCTAATGAATCATATTAATATCATGTTTTAAAAATACTTTTGTCTCTTGCTATGTAGGTTAGCCTTCAATACAGCTCAATATCTTAGTCATTCTTGCTAGTACAATGCTTAATATATCTTTATTTTTATTGGTATGGAAAATTCTATTGTAGGTTGTGGTGGCTTTGAAAGTAAATAGCATTCACTTTTCTCAGAGCAATGCATGAATAGAATGGATCCAATTATTTGTAACAAACAACAATAAAAGGGATTATGATCGATTTCAGAGCGGCCAAATAGGTTATAACAGCGACTCCCTCTTTCTATATGTTCATATTGGTTATTATCATGGTATTGTCTCTTGAGTTGTCAGGTATACAAGCCCAATAAACAAAATATTAACTAAATTTAATCATAGAAGACTGATAGTGGATTGGATCTAGTAAAACCACGCTGAGAATTTAGTTATTGATAAACCAAGTCTTTTATTTATTTTTTTATTCCGTAGAGACTTTATATATAGAGAGAATTATATATATCGACTTTTCAGTGATAGGCTAACCTATGCACCGTGGAATCTGTGGCCACTGGGCATGTGTCGGATCTGAAGGCTGTTGGGCTCTGCTCTTCCTGGAGTATAGAAGCTCCATCTATGCTTCCTTCCAGTGATGAATCTGTATAAGACCGATGGCTTTAATAAAGTTGTATGTATGTGTTTGTATGATATAGAGAGATGGTTTTAAATAAATGTTTACAGACCATTTTAGGTTTAAGTGTTTTGAATAGCTAAACACACACTTGGTAAGTTGTAACGTAACAATTCAACGATTTACAATTTTTTTTCTGATCATTGGTTGATGAGAGTTCGACAGTTCAGCAGAAAAGCTGAACATATCGTTTAAATGTAAAAGAAAAAGACTATGTCATGTTGCCTCTCCACCAAGATGGATTACCTATTTACATACTGTTACTTTCTACCATTTTGTTTTTTGTGTTGGACTCCAAAACGAGTCTGTTTAAAGACGAAAGATCTTAATAAAGACTTATGTATACTTGTATCATATGTATATCTGTATGCTTGTATCATATGTATATACGTATGCTTGTATCATATGTAAATACCGGTTGCTTTTATTTATTTTGTATCTTTTTCTCCAATTTACCCAAACCAATCTGTTTATGAGCTTAACTGTCTTAATTAAGTTTACCTGTGTATAAATTTCATTATTACCATTAAATGTGATTTTTATTTGCAGACTCAGTGGTAAATCCATGATAAGAGAAATTTATTTTCCTTGTATTTACCCAGACAATTATCTTTATGAGCTTGATTGCATGAATTAAGTTTTGCTGTATATAAATCCCATTATTATCATTGAATGTGAATATCTTTTACTTTTAATAAGGTTGTTTCAAAAGTTCGTAAATACCTGCAACAAATGTTTTTCTTATTTGTTTAACCTGGGCTGGAGGAGGGGTTCCACTTGAAAGGCACTAACCCGTTATACCTCACTCCGCCGTCTTTAGAGGACTGTATTCTTTGTTTTCTCTGAGGGAAGATCCGATTGCCGGCGACCACTGGATGAGGAAAGCTCTGTTCTTTGGAGGATGCGGTACCTCGCACACGGGAGTAATTTTACCAACTCACAAGGATGAGACTGACACTACTAACTGGTGAATACTCCACTTCTTTATTTTCCATCACAATTTATACATCTCTAAATACACACGTGACCAGACGTCCGTGGTCAAATTAAATTAAAACAATATAAACAGAATAATAAATACATAGATTAAAAATAGAATAAACCCCAACATATTACTTGACGAATAATATTATTACGGCGAATACACAATAATACGTACATAACACAATCACTTTATACATAATACAAAGACATTATACATAATGGCGAATAATATTGGTATTTCAATTTTTTGCAAATGTTTACGAACTTTTGGGACAACCATGTATTATTAATTTCATTTGAAGACTCTATGTATATGACTATATGTCTTAATAAAGGATTTTGTGTTTTGTGTGTGCGTGTATGCGAGTCTGTGTAAGACGTTATTCCTTACTAAAAGGATATATATAGTTATATATAGATGGAAAATTTGCCGGGAGGAAATTAATCCATAGAAGCAATGGGCGCTTCTCCCGTCAAAATAAACGTCAGAATCTGACGCCATCCATTGACCGTCGCCGCAACTAGCGGCATCAGGTCGGTGACAAAGCCACAACACCAACTTTGGCAAACTGATAAGCGTCCACCTAGAGACCATAGTTTCGGGCTTAATGGCCCTCGTCAGTCTAGGGCGGACTTTATTCCATGAGATCCACACGGGATCTAATGGAATCCTCACAATCTACCAAAGAGGTGTTTTGCTGGCAATGTGGCTGGGCCAAATCTATGGCTAGAACATAGATGGAAAATTTGCCGGGAGGAAATTAATCCATAGAAGCGCCCATTGCTTCTATAGTTATATATGTTATGGTAAATTTGTCAGATATAGAATTTCCTAAGGTGTTTAAAAATACATGAGTCTGTTTGTGATATTGTTTTCAGTCGTGGTAATAATAATAAAAAATAGTTTAAATCATAATTAGCTTTAATTGATCGTATGGAGAAGATATAAAATACATATTTTGAAAAAGTACTACCTGACTTAAGACCAGTAGAATAAGAAAAACAAAATACTTATTTACATATCTACAAAATGTTTGTGCCGGCCAACGGTAAACAACAACAAGGAATTTATATAGGGAAAAGCCGCGACATCTGGCGGTCGACTTTACTGAGTATTTTATTCTAGAAATTATAATTTTAAAATTAAATAATTTTATATAACATATATACTTTATGTATATGCATACCTTGATAGGCTGTGTCTGTATATATATGCTTAGTCAGATCCTCTCGCCCAAAGACGTTGCTCAGTAGGAATTTGAGAGGCTCGGCACGAAGGATGGAGGGGGTGTTCCAATGTTTATACCCCAAAGGAAGTGGTGACAAGCGGGAAGCTAAAGAATGTGACATTTCCCCGTTGTGTCGTCGCGACCTTTGACATTTTGCAAGCCATTATTCAGAAATGACACGGAAGGGGTGGACAAGTTGAATGGGTGGAATTCCTGGAACACAACCACAATATGGAAATTGCTTTTTTAAGATGGCGCGGCTTAGAGAATCCTCTTAACGTAACTTTAAAGAAAGATGGTAAATAGGAAGAAATCCTCTATTTGCATTCCTTCAATGTCAACTCTTATACAGATAGTATAATCTTGTTCTTGAGAGGCAGTTGGTGTGCAGAGAATGTGTGTTTAAATTTCTTTCCTCTAAGGAATAATATATTTATTTATTTTTATTAATTTTATTTTTTACGAAATATTTGTGATATTTGAATTTATTACTATTTTGTTCACAATGACCATTGTGTGTTCTTTATTTTATAATTGTAATATAAATTATTTTATTCGCGATCGAACGTTGTGGCCCACTCTACGTATTACATCCCAAACACGATTCGACGCCAGTCATCTCTGTCTTGAGATCGATGTACCATCTCGACGACCGTTAATTGTAATATATCTATATTATTTCTTGAAAAAAGAGATACTTCGGCCAGTATAAATCTTTTTATTACTTCGACGTTTCGACAAAAAGCTTTTGTCCTCGTCAGGAGCAAATTTTTAACGCCTTGCTATATGTTTTAATTTTTATTTGCTCCTGACGAGGACAAAAGCTTTTTGTCGAAACGTCGAAGTAATAAAAAGATTTATACTGGCCGAAGTATCTCTTTTTTCAAGAAATATGAATGCCGGCCAGGCAGCCTCTATCTTCACGATATCTATATTAATAAAATGGAAATTTCATAAGTGGACATCACTAAAAACTTTCGTTACAATGCATCAATTTCAACCAAATTTTCAACATTTATGTAAAACGAGATGGATCAGGTTTTGCTTAACATCAAAATATATTTCCTAACATTAACATGCGTAACTTCGCTGTTATCGATTAAATACAAAAAAAAAAATCAACAGAGTTAATTTTATTTATATATAAATACAAAATTAAATTTCAACAGAGTTAATTTTTTACATACTAGCTAATAATCTCAATCTAAAAAATATTCAAAACAAGCAATTTTAAGATAACACCATATGTAAAACAGTCGGCCAAGAAAACAACAACGATATTACATCTTTCTCACATATTCACACACAATCTTGATTAATAATTAAAACTAATATTTAACATTGTTTATTATACTTCAACTTTTATTTCTACATTTGTTTTTAAATACCCAATTGTTTTATCATGTTTCTAATTTCGCCTAACAAATATACAAATTTATAGTGACCAACATATGCAAATTTTATCTTTGTTTTTATTTAACTTGATATCGTAAACATAACATCCATTGTAAGCATTTTTCTGTTCACCTTCCGTGGTTTCTCTTTTCTCTGATAGTTTTTAGGTGTAGTATATTTTCTTGTAACTAGACTACAAACATTCCCTCGAGAAAAACCTGGGCGAAGCCGGGTACGTCCGCTAGTATGTTATAATTATAACAGATGGCGCGCTAATGCATCGTATAAATATTTATTTTTGATCCACTAGATGGCGCTCCGTCATCTAAATTGCTCGTATGAGAGGTCAGGATATGCCATTTTTATATATCAATACTATATATATAAACTACCCGATTAGGCCCGTTCATAGAACGGACCTAGTAATATAGCCCGGTTTCCTAAAAGTATCTTCGTAATAATTTTTAATATAATTATATATTTTACTAGACGGGTGATCCGGGCTTCGTCCCGGGATTGACCCGTGTGCATATCTCCCCGAGTGATATATATTTAGATAAGATTTTTTATTATAATTGTTTGTTATTAGCATTAACTATTTGTTTGCATCAGCATAATTTAATCTAATCTTTGATAGAGGGCGCTGTTCGTGAGCTAAGTAGAATAATTTGAATATATAGTTTTAATAATTGATTTATATATATTTTTAAAAATAGCCTATCGTCTTCCCCGTATTTTTTTACCTATGTATGGAAATTTTGGTTTGAATTAGTGAACTACTGCGAATTTGTATACCGGACATACAAACAAACAAACATACAAACATTCATTTTTATATATATAGAAGATATCATTAGTAATAGTGTAACAATAAAAGGAAATATTTGGTGTATATAGATCGCTACATATAGTTTATATAGAGAAGTGACTTTGGGTAGTAATTTATAAACATCAAAAATAACATTATTTTCGCAAATAAAGAATATTTTGTTGCATAGCGCCCCTTCCCAATGGGAGCGATGAGCTAGGGTTTGAAAATCTTGTTGCTAATGACATGGGGCTGAAGTTTTGCTGTAAAGGATCCCTTCAAAAATCTTGAAAGTTTGTTCCTAGTTGCTTTGTGTCTCTTTTTCTAAAGTGTTTTTGTCTTGGTTCAGCCATAGGAAAATGTAGACCACAGCCTCCATTGCCTCAAGGTTTGGTTACTAATCTCTGGCTTATCATTTTCTAATTGTTCGAGATTTGGCTGCAGTGACTTTGCTGCCTTTTGGAGAGGTTATCCATATTTGAGGATATATTAGAGAAAACATAGATATACAGTATACCCTCCATGAGAGGACACCCCTCTACAAAAGACAGTTTTCACTGGCAAAATTACCATTTGTACTATTTTGCAACTCTCCGGTAAGAAGACACCTCTCCCTAAAGGACACTTTTGCTCTAAAATTAGATGTCGTTTACAGGAAGGTTCTAATATATCTGTTTTTATACATGATATTTCTAAGTGGTGCTATCAGCCAAGATGATGGTAGTTCTCATCATTAAGAAGCAAAAAAAAGGAGCTAAAATATTAATTGAAACATTTAATTGGACTCTAAGTACTTTCCAGGGAAAAAAAAACAGAGAACCGGAACTTATTAAAATGACGACTGGCCGTAATCTCAGAAATGGGTTTCCTTTCAGTGGAAAGTGGAGGAAGTGGAGTACTTCCTGGACAGCCGCCAATGTCACGGTGTTGTCCCCGGCCAAGTGGACAATATCCGTAGAAATGTCCTAGTGCAAGTGGGGAGATATATCCGTAGAAATGTCCTAGTGCAAGTGGGGAGGACATATCCGTAGAAATGTCTTAGTACACAAGTGGGGAGATATATCCGTAGAAATGTCCTAGTGCAAGTGGGGAGATATATCCGTAGAAATGTCCTAGTGCAAGTGGGGAGATATATCCGTAGAAATGCCCTAGTGCAAGTGGGGAGATATATCCGTAGAAATGTCTTAGTGCAAGTGGGGAGATATATCCGTAGAAATGCCCAGTACAAGTGGGGAGATATATCCGTAGAAATGTCTTAGTGCAAGTGGGGAGATATATCCGTAGAAATGTCCTAGTGCAAGTGGGGAGATATATCCGTTGAAATGCCCAGTACAAGTAGGGAGATATATCCGTAGAAATGTCCTAGTGCAAGTGGGGAGATATATCCGTAGAAATGTCCTAGTGCAAGTGGGGAGATATATCCGTTGAAATGTCCAAGTACAAGTGGGGAGATATATCCGTAGAAATGTCCTAGTGCAAGTGGGGAGATATATCCGTAGAAATGTCCTAGTGCAAGTGGGGAGATATATCCGTTGAAATGTCCTAGTACAAGTGGGGAGATATATCCGTAGAAATGTCTTAGTGCAAGTGGGGAGATATATCCGTTGAAATGTTCAAGTACAAGTGGGGAGATATATCCGTAGAAATGTCCTAGTGCAAGTGGGGAGATATATCCGTTGAAATGTCCAAGTACAAGTGGGGAGATATATCCGTAGAAATTTTCTAGTGCAAGTGGTGAGATATATCCGTTGAAATGTTCAAGTACAAGTGGGGAGATATATCCGTGGAAATGTCCTAGTGCAAGTGGGGAGATATATCCGTTGAAATGTCCTAGTGCAAGTGGGGAGATATATCCGTTGAAATGTCTTAGTGCAAGTGGGGAGATATATCCGTTGAAATGTCCAAGTGCAAGTGGGGAGATATATCCGTAGAAATGTCCTAGTGCAAGTGGGGAGATATATCCGTAGAAATTTTCTGGTGCAAGTGGGGAGATATATCCGTTGAAATTTTCTAGTACAAGTGGGGAGATATATCCGTAGAAATGTCCTAGTGTAAGGGGAGGATATATCCGTTGAAATGTCCGAATACAAGTGAGGAGATATATCCGTAGAAATGTCCTAGTGCAAGTGGGGAGATAAACCGTAGAAATGTCCAAGTGCAAGTGGGGAGATATATCCGTTGAAATGCCCAGTACAAGTGGGGAGATATATCCGTTGAAATGCCCAGTACAAGTGGGGAGATATATCCGTTGAAATGTCCAAGTGCAAGTGGGGAGATAAATCCGTTGAAATGTACAAGTTCAAGTGGGGAGATATATCCGTTGAAATGCCCAGTACAAGTGGGGAGACATATCCGTTGAAATGCCCAGTACAAGTGGGGAGATATATCCGTTGAAATGTTCAAGTACAAGTGGGGAGATATATCCGTAGAAATGTCCTAGTGCAAGTGGGGAGATATATCCGTTGAAATGTCCGAATACAAGTGGGGAGATATATCCGTAGAAATGTCCTAGTGCAAGTGGGGAGATAAACCGTAGAAATGTCCAAGTGCAAGTGGGGAGATATATCCGTTGAAATGCCCAGTACAAGTGGGGAGATATATCCGTTGAAATGCCCAGTACAAGTGGGGAAATATATTCGTTGAAATGTTCAAGTACAAGTGGGGAGATATATCCGTAGAAATGTCCTAGTGCAAGTGGGGAGATATATCCGTAGAAATGTCCTAGTGCAAGTGGGGAGATATATCCGTAGAAATGTCCTAGTGCAAGTGGGGAGATATATCCGTTGAAATGTTTTAGTGCAAGTGGGGAGATATATCCGTTGAAATGTCCAAGTGCAAGTGGGGAGATATATCCGTTGAAATGTCCTAGTACAAGGGAGATATATCCGTTGAAATGTCCAAGTACAAGTGGGGAGATATATCCGTAGAAATGTCCTAGTGCAAGTGGGGAGATATATCCGTAGAAATGTCCAAGTGCAAGTGGGGAGATATATCCGTAGAAATGTCTTAGTGCAAGTGGGGAGATATATCCGTAGAAATGTCCTAGTGCAAGTGGGGAGATATATCCGTTGAAATGTCCAAGTGCAAGTGGGGAGATAAACCATAGAAATGTCCTAGTGCAAGTGGGGAGATATATCCGTAGAAATGTCCTGGTGCAAGTGGGGAGATATATCCGTAGAAATGTCCTAGTGCAAGTGGGAAGATATATCCGTTGAAATGTCCAAGTACAAGTGGGCATTGTCATAATCTCCACAGAAATGTCCTAGTGCAAGTAGGAACATATTTAAACAAGGTAAAATCCTCTGGAGTAACTTGGTAAAGAGAGAACATTCAAAGACAAAGAGGATAAGTTTCTTTTTATGTGTACGTGGAAATCTCCACAGAAATGTCCTAGTGCAAGTAGGAACATATCCACAGAAACACACTAGTGCACGTGGGCATGCCACAATCGACACAGAAATGTCCTAGTGCAAATAGGAACATATCCACAGAAATATCCACTAGTGTACGTGAAATCACCACAGAAATGTCCTAGTGAAAGTAAAGACATATCCACAGAAACACACTAGTGCACGTGGGCATTGCCACAATCGCCACAGAAATGTCCTAGGTCAAGTGGTCACCAAGGCTCCAACTGAATCTAAGAACACGTGGATCGTGTCAGAGGACCTGCGAGTAAAAAAAAAAGTCCTCACCAAGGCTCCAACTGAGTCTGACAACACGTGCATCGTGTCAGAAGACCTGCAGAGCTAAAAGGACTTCACCAAGACTCCAAATGAATCTAAGAACACCTAGATCGTATCAGAGAACTTACAGAGTTTAAAAAAAAAAAAAAAAGAAAAAGACCTCACCAAGACTCCAACTGAGTCTAAGAACAAGTGGATCATATCAGAGGTCCTGCAGAGCTAAAAAAAAAAAGTCCTCACTAAGGCTCCAACTGAGTCTGAGAACACGTGAATTATGTTAGAGGACCTGCAGATATATATATATATATATATATATAAAGACCTTACCAAGGCTGCAAATGAATCTAAGAACACGTGGATTGTGTCAGAGGACCTACAGAGAATTAAAAAAAAAAACTCACCGAGGCTTCAACTGAATCTAAGAACACCTGGATCTGCCGAGCTAAAAAGACCACACCAAGGCTCCAATTGAATCTAAGGCCACTAGGGTTCCTGGACATCGGTGCTGTTTCTGTAACGGCGAGATAAAGTTCTTCCCGGAAGTCCAATCTTACCTGGCAGCGACTCCCACCTTCTCTCTTTGTTGATCATTGTTTAGAAAACTTCACTTTTCTTCTATTTCTACCATGTATTGTCCAACATTTTATGAAGATTCGGTGAGTGGAAATATATGTACTTTTCTATAAAGAATTTTTTACCCTCGAAATATTTCTACAGTGTTAATTTGTCTAATTGTTAACTACCTATTAAAGTTTGGTACACCATAAATCTTATGATTCTGAAGTTTTCACAAAAATAATTATAGCGAAAAATATTGTGCGAGTTACAAAAATTGAAATATCATGTCTACATAGAAGGGTAAGGTGAAGGTTCTCGGTCTGACCCAGAGATGGCATTACAATCGCCAAAAGAATACATTTCCCCCCTGCGCGCGCATGTTATTATAGTTCGTAAGACAAATTTAAACTTCTTCGCTAAAGTATTTTGTGTAAACAAGTCTTTGAAGTACACGCCTTGCGCATGTTTCGTTAAAATGGATAAACTTGAAAATCGTTTCTTCGTTTCGGATGGATTAACCCATAAAAATATTCGTCCGAGTTTATAAAAAAATACGGAAACTCTGCTCTTTCATTTCAACCGTTCAAAAGTGGGCAGTTGTATTTAAACGTGGCCGCGTGTCGTTCGAAGATGACTCACGTGAAGGACAGCCAAAAACTGCGACCACACCAGAAACTATCGAAAAGGTTACAATACTATATTGGACGATAGTCAAGTAAAGGTGTGCGAGATGCTGAAGCCGTGGGAATATCGGAAGAAAGGGTGCGGACCATCTTGCACGAAGAATTAGCGATGCCAAAGCTCTGCGCAAGGTGGGTGCCATATTTTCTGAATGCAGATCCAAAGCAAATGCGCAAACGACATTCGCAGCAATCAGTGAACCCTTGGCGTTTCTCTCGATAGATTACAATAGGCCATCAGCAACACAATCGCATTATTAAGAGCTTTTATTGCATCCCAACAAACCATTTACTTAATATTCTCTGATAAAACC
>CP092879.1:16049376-16099568 GCA_030710605.1 Cordylochernes scorpioides | reverse complement strand
GAAATTATATCAATTTTTTTTTATTAACTATTATTAATAGTGTGCTAAGAAATTTTGTTACTAAAATTGTATCACGGCTTTTGGCACTAAAATTGTGTGATGGAATTTTTGGCACTGAATTTTGTCACTATATTTTGTGACTAAAATTGTGTAAACGAAATTTTATTATTATAATTGTCAAGAAATTGTGTCTCGAATTTTTTACACTCTAAAATTGTGTCCCGAAAATTGGAAACTTAAATGAATAACGAATAATTTGCTAAAATGTTGGGTTGCTGAAATTTTATAACTAAAACGTTTCACGGAATTTTGTCACCAGATTGTGCCACGAAATTTTTTTACTTAAATTTTTCACGAATTTTTGTTAATAAAATTGTGTCAAAATTTTTTGTCACGAAGTAGTGTCAAGAAATTTTGTTATTACATTTGTGTCCCGAAATTGTGTCCCGAATTTTTTATACAAAAATGTTACTGAAATTGTGTTCACGAAATTTTATCATTAAATAGCATCTTACAAAAAGGTAAAGACGCCGCAACTAAATTTTTGTCACTAAATTATGTTACGAATAATTTGTCCCTAAAATGGTTTCACGAAGTTTTTCACTTGAATATGTCACGAAAATTTTTTTACTAAAATGGTCACGAAATTTGTCCTTTAAAAATGGTGTCACGAAATTTTGTCACTAAAATTGTGTGTCATAAAATTTGTAACACTACAAAATATGTTACGAAATTTTTGTTCTACTGAATCTGTGTGACAAAAATAGGTCGCGAATTTTTGACACTAAAATAATGTCGCGAAAATCTGTCACTAAAATTGTGTCACGAGATTTTGTTACTAAAATTTTGTCGCAAAAATTTGCCACAAAAAATGTTTCACGAAATTTTGTCACTAAAAATGTTTCACAATATTTTTGTTACTAAAATGTTTCACGAAATTTTTTGTCTCTAAAATAGTTTAATATTTCTAAGAAATCAAATCAATTGTATAAGCTGGAAAAATATGTGGATTAAACTGAAAGATAAATAAGATGTGAACTGAATATACTTTCAATATACTTACTCTCTATATATTCTGTATTGTGTAAACTTCTTTTACTTTATCCTTGCTTTTTTTGGACTTGGAGGCGACTTCTCATATGTCTTAATAAAGATTTAACGTGTTATGTAAAACTCTACAGTAATTCTGACTAGTGTATTTTAAACACCACCAATTCTATCGAGAGAGCTAAAAGGCCAAAAGCATGCCCCCGTATAATTTACATTCCAATGTCTATAATCTCCCCTGGGAGGATAAGTAAAGATACGCTGGGTGCCATTTGATGAATTCAGAGCTATGATTAGCCTGTAATCTTATCATTGGGTGGAGAGCATAACTAGTGCATACCACACTCCTAGCTTGTTTGCTCCGAACACCAAGGTGTGTTCGGACTGCGGCGCCGTGTCTCATTCATAACTTTTGGCCTGAACGTTAGGAAATATTATTGTTCCACATAGTTATCCCTCAATGTTTTTATTTATAAGTTGTCCCAAAAGTTCGTAAACACTTGTAAAATATTGAAATAGCAATATTATTCGCCATAATATTATTCGCCGTTATGTATAATGTCTTTATATCATGTATAAAGTAATTGTATTATGCATTATTATGTTCTTCGCCGTAATATAATTATTCGCCGTTATGTATAATGTCTTTGTATTATGTATAAAGTAATTGTATTATGCATTATAATGTTCCTCGCCGTAATATAATTATTCGCCGTTATATATAATGTCTTTGTATCATGTATAAAGTAATTGTATTATGCATTATTATGTTCTTCGCCGTAATATAATTATTCGCCGTTATGTATAATGTCTTTGTATTATGTATAAAGTAATTGTATTATGCATTATTAAGTTCTTCGCCGTAATATGATTATTCGCCGTTATGTATAATGTCTTTGTATCATGTATAAAGTAATTGTATTATGTATTCTTATGTTTTCACCGTAATAATTCGCAGGGTAATAAAAAAAAACGTTTAAGAAAAACACGATCTTTTGGGATAACCTTATACTTTTTTTTTATCCACAACAACTAAATTCTTTTAATACGACATTTTGTCTTACACATAGAATTATTCTTGAGTCCCCAAAAAGGTAAAAAAGTAAAAAATGGTAAAAAGTATTAAAAGTTGAATAGTAATTGGGGCAAAAAAAGAGAGACAAGAACCATTGCGTTTGTCTTCTAGTTATCTTATATTATTTCCATCTTTTACGACATTCTCAAATTTTTAGCTGAACTGTCGCGCGGCTGCCAATTCTAGTGTATGGTTACCTATTCCACATCGTACAGTAGCCATGACACGCAAATACTTTTATTAAAGAACTTTAGTTTTCTACAGGTTTCTCCAGAACGATAGAGGAGGTGTATATATATTAAAAATGTTTAATTTTTACATAATATGATAATTTTATTTAAAAATCCAAGTATGTCACATCAAGGAGATAGATGCTTATGTCCTGAGATCAAATGACACCACACAGGTATAGAATATCCATAATACTAATGTTATTTTCCTAACCTATATAGCTCCAGCCCACTGATTGGCAGGAGGACATGTTTGAATCATATCTTGCAATCATTTTCCATTAGCAGAGAACTCCACTATCTACCTGTGTAAACGTGATAAGTTTCGTTTCTCTAGAGAATCTACACTACATACTCTAATACAAAGCAATAACACGCCATCTATATATATGACAAATGAAAACATTAAGACGCAAATGTTTCTTTTCACAAATAAATCAAACTTCTCACTGTTATTACTGCGATGAAAAAATATTGTGATCCCAATATCTCAATATTTTTTCACAGCAGTAAGGACAATAGAAGTCTGATTAATTTGTGAAAAGAAACCTTCGTGTCTTAATGTTTTCATTTGTTACGACGTACTCTACTGTACAGAGCACATGTACATTCCTTATTCAGACAGTATTCCCAACCTCTTCAACATCTTGTCATATTTTGATGATCCTTGCAGAAAGAGAGAGAGTCAATACAAACATTTAGAACCTCTAATGAACGTCGTTCTTTATTTGATCGCTGTCTCACAAATATCCGAAGGCCAAACTTGTTCTCTGTTTGACCATGTAAATCTTCTTGGCAAATATAGCTAATGAGCATGTGTCATGTTTCCTTAGAAAAATTATTGTTATTTTTTACATATATTGATTTTTCTAAAGATATACAAATGTTCCCACGTTCTCATTAGCGTTAAAAAAAGCTATCAATAAAATATGACATGTAAAACTGTATATTGACTCTTAGGATACTTAGTGCTAAGGTCGAGAAGTTGGGCTTTTTAAAAGTAAGTACTGGCTAGGCCGAATCCATAGATTGATCCTCTGTAAGCTACTAATCGAAGATATTAAAAAAAGCTTTTAAAATATTTTTAAGAAACTGGTTGTTTCAATTGATTAGGAGTTTTCAGGATAAAATACATTTTCAGTGCACCTACCTCCATCTAAGTGCTTTTTTTTTTCTGTAAGAATTGATTAGAAGAGTCGATATAATTGTTTAAATTGTCTGAGTGCTTCCCTTCCCTGAACCGGGGGAAGTTTTCCAACTTCTGCTTCTTGTAGACTTAGAAAATGAATAGTATAATATATTCTATGATGAATACTCGTATGGTTAATTGCAACATGGATGATGTTAGTATTCGAAATTTCCATCTTTATTGAAAGTGTCGCTGAGATTTGTAGAAATTAATCGTACAGTCCATCAATATTGAAAATCTGTCGCTGAGATTTCTTGGAAGGAATCGTAAAGTCCATCATTGCTGAAAATCTGTTGCTGAGATTTGTTGAAAGTAATCGTAAAAAGTCCATCATTGCTGAATGTTTGTCGCTGAGATTTGTTGAAAGGAATGGTAAAGTCCATCATTGCTGCAAGTCTATCGCTGAGATTTGTTGAAAGGAATGGTGACCTCCATTAATGCTGCAAGTCTATCGCTGAGATTTGTTGAAAGGAATGGTAAACTCCATCAATGCTGCAAGTCTATCGCTGAGATTTGTTGAAAGGAATGGTAAACTCCATCCATGCTGCAAGTCTATCGCTGAGATTTGTTGAAAGGAATGGTAAACTCCATCAATATTGAAAGACTATCGCTGAGATTTGTTGAAAGGAATGGTAAACTCCATCAATGCTGCAAGTCTATCGCTGAGATTTGTTAAAAGGAATGGTAAACTCCACCAATGCTGCAAGTCTATCGCTGAGATTTGTTGAAAGGAATGGTAAACTCCATCAATGCTGCAAGTCTATCGCTGAGATTTGTTGAAAGGAACGGTAAACTCCATCAATTCTGCAAGTCTATCGCTGAGATTTGTTGAAAGGAATGGTAAACTTCATCAATGCTGCAAGTCTATCGCTGAGATTTGTTGAAAGGAATGGTAAACTCCATCAATATTGAAAGACTATCGCTGAGATTTGTTGAAAGGAATGGTAAACTCCATCAATATTGAAAGATCTTCGCTGAGATTTGTTGAAAGAAATCGTAAAGTCCAATATTGCAGATTTGCTTAGAGTATATATATCAAACAAGATGCATCAGTACGCCATCTATATTTGGGAATATAAACTATTTAAAGCGCGACCGTTCCTTTTAAATGTGAAACAAATTAAAATATTTTCTACTGTTCTTGCTGCAATGGTAACAATATTACGCTGGGAGTCTTCGCCACTAACGAGCCAGGCCCTCCCAATACTTTTATCATTGAAGTAAGGGCAATAAAACATTGATTTATTTGTTTTGTTTCAGAAACAATATCGGTCGCATTATAAAAGTTTATATTTCAAAGTACATATGAATAAAGTATAGTTCACAGGTTGGTAATGAATGACTTGAAATATCCTTCACACATAAACGAGTTTAGGGAACTTACTAACTGTTTGAATTGTGGTTTCTATAAAGTACATCACGTATATTGGCAAGTAAACTTTCTTCTGTCAGGTCCCAATGCCCCAAAGTTTGATGATGTTACAGCAGTAATGAGATCAGGGATCTACTCATTCTCATGGATCATTCCTAAGTCTGATGTGCTTCCTTTCCTAGGCGAAATAATTTGCATATTTTGAGCTCGGAAAATAGTAATGACTCGAAATTTTTCTTGAATTCTCATTATAATTACTTTTACTAATGAGAAAATGATAATTATACATAATAAAAAATAATTATATATAATAATATCCTTTTCCTCGAATATATTTTAAATGTTTAATTGATGTTTGATTTTTCTACCTTCCGTTTGGCAAACATTCATTTGGAGAAAAAAGCTAGGAAAATCGCCTATATATAGTTTTATAATAAATATTTTAGTCAAAAACTTTTCCAGAAAAAAAAAATGTGAGTGAAAATAAATTTAGTTTAAGGTATCTCTTAGCAACACAAAGGAAGAAAAGTCATTCTCTTGAAAAAAATATAAGTTGTTTCAGATTCAGAACAAATCATGTTTGTTAGATAGGCAAAGTAATTACTTATTAAGGCGTATATTGGAGTGTCTTTTTATAATTCATTTATTATTCAAACTATTTAAAAATATCTTATTCTACATCTGATCTAGTTGCCACGTCTTCAAACTTTAACGGCGTCACTCCACATCTGATCTAGTTGCCACGTCTTTAAACTTTAACGGCATCACTCCACATCTGATCTAGTTGCCACGTCTTTAAACTTTAACGGCGTCACTCACATCTGATCTAGTTGCCACGTCTTCAAACTTTAACGGCATCACTCCACATCTGATCTAGTTGCCACGTCTTCAAACTTTAACGGCATCACTCCACATCTGATCTAGTTGCCACGTCTTTAAACTTTAACGGCATCACTCCACATCTGATCTAGTTTCCACGTCTTCAAACTTTAACGGCGTCACTCCACATCTGATCTAGTTGCCACGTCTTTAAACTTTAACGGCATCACTCCACATCTGATCTAGTTGCCACGTCTTTAAACTTTAACGGCATCACTCCACATCTGATCTAGTTGCCACGTCTTCAAACTTTAACGGCATCACTCCACATCTGATCTAGTTGCCACGTCTTCAAACTTTAACGGCATCACTCCACATCTGATCTAGTTGCCACGTCTTTAAACTTTAACGGCGTCACTCCACATCTGATCTAGTTGCCACGTCTTTAAACTTTAACGGCGTCACTCCACATCTGATATATCTACAACGTCTTCAAACTTTACCGGCGTCACTCCATAATTTATCTATCTACAACGTCTTCAAGCCTTAACGGTGTCACTTCACATTTGATCTATCTACAACGTCTTCAAACTTTACCGGCGTCACTTCACATATGATCTATCTACAACGTCTTCAAACTTCACCGGCGTCACTCCACATCTGATCTATCTACAACGTCTTCAAACTTTACCGGCGTCACTCCACATCTGATCTAGTTGCCACGTCTTTAAAATTTAACGGCGTCACTCCACATCTGATATATCTACAACGTCTTCAAACTTTACCGGCGTCACTCCATAATTTATCTATCTACAACGTCTTCAAGCCTTAACGGTGTCACTTCACATCTGATCTATCTACAACGTCTTCAAACTTTACCGGCGTCACTTCACATATGATCTATCTACAACGTCTTCAAACTTCACCGGCGTCACTCCACATCTGATCTATCTACAACGTCTTCAAACTTCACCGGCGTCACTCCACATCTGATCTATCTACAACGTCTTCAAACTTTACCGGCGTCACTCTACATCTGATCTAGCTACAAGGTCTTCAAACTTTACCGGCGTCACTCCACATCTAAAAATAGCTACAATGTCTTCAAACTTTACCGACGTCACTCCATATCTGATCTATCTACAACGCCTTCAAACCTTACCGGCGTCACAAAAAAATCTGATCTATATTCCTGCGGTAAATTACTTCCCTAATTAATCAATAAATTTCTATCTCGAATCTGTTTATTAACGAGACCCTCAAGCTTTAGAATCGTAGTCTCTTGGCAGCCTGTTGCCTCTCGACATCATTGCTCTTCACCTTCATTCCTCTACAACAGCGCAAAGTCTCTACTTGTTATCTCTCCGAGCGTATTGGTCTTCCCCACCCTCCATCTTCGACAACGTTGGTCTTCACTGCCCTCCATCATCGACAACGTAAGTCTTCAATGCCCTCCATCTTTGACAACGTAAGGCTTCACTGCCCTCCATCTTCCACAACGTTGGTCTTCTCCGCCCTCCATCTTCGACAACGTTAGTCTTCACTGCCCTCCATCTTCGACAACGTAAGTCTTCACTGCCCTCCATCTTTGACAACGTAAGTCTTCTCCGCCCTCCATCTTCAACAACGTTGGTCTTCACTGCCTTCCATCTCCGACAACGTAAGTCTCCACTGCCCTCCATCTTCCACAACGTTGGTCTTCTCCGCCCTCCATCTTCGACAACGTTGGTCTTCAAGGCCCTCCATCTTCGATAGCGTAAGTCTTCACTGCCCTCCATCTTCAACAACGTAAATCTTCACTGCCCTCCATCTTCAACAACGTTGGTCTTCACTGCCTTCCATCTTCGACAACGTTGGTCTTCATCGTCCTCCATCTTCGACAACGTTGGTCTTCACTGCCTTTCATCTTCGGCAACGTTGGTCCTCACTGCCCTCCATCTTCGTCAAACACCCTCACAGAGAGAGACATAACCCGGGTTCATGGAGTGCCAACCACCCTCACAGAGAGAGACATAACCCGGGTTCATGGAGTGCCAACCACCCTCACAGAGAGAGACATAACCCGGGTTCATGGAGTGCCAACCACCCTCACAGAGAGAGACATAACCCGGGTTCATGGAGTGCCAACCACCCTCACAGAGAGAGACATAACCCGGGTTCATGGAGTGCCAACCACCCTCACAGAGAGAGACATAACCCGGGTTCATGGAGTGCCAACCACCCTCTCCGAGAGATACATAACCTGGGTTCTTGAAGTCCAACCACCCTCTCAGAGGACAGACATAACCCGGGTTCATAGAGTTCTAACCACCCTCTCTGAGGAGAGACATAACCCGGGTTCATGGGATACCAACCACACTCTTCGAGAGAGACATAACCCGGGTTCATGGGGTACCAACCACCCTCTCCGAGAGAGACATAACCCGGGTTCATGGGATACCAACCACCCTCTCTGAGGAGAGACATAACCCGGGTTCATAGAGTTCCAAACACCCTCTCCGAGAGAGACATAACCCGGGTTCATAGAGTGCCAACCACCCTCTCTGAGGAGAGACATAACCCGGGTTCATAGAGTGCCAAACACCCTCTCCGAGAGAGACATAACCCGGGTTCATGGGATACCAACCACCCTCTCTGAGGAGAGACATAACCCGGGTTCATAGAGTGCCAAACACCCTCTCCGAGAGAGACATAACCCGGGTTCATAGAGTGCCAACTACCCTCTCTGAGGATAACCCGGGTTCCTGGAAGCGCCAACTGGGGACAATGTCAAGTCAAAGAAAGCGGCGGAAGTATGGGCGGGGTTTTATGACTTTGGTGGGGCCGTGTTTGTGTCTTCGACTTAATTGTTTTCTACCAGGCGACACAGTACTCGGGTGGAGTCTGATACTGAGATCAACATCTATCTTGCAATTCTGAGGTCAATATTTGGTCAACATAATCCACAGCAAGCTAATGAAAGGTTTGTCTAAAATATATTCTGTAATTATTTCTAATAAAAAGTTTCGGCATTACCTTTTACTCTTTTGTGTTATAGTCTCAATATATTAAACAATTAATATTATAGAATTGTCTATGTGCATATTTGCTATACATATAGGATTCTCTATAGGACTATATGTCTTTATAGAAGCGTTTGAGTTTTTCTTTTTATAAATAAGTGAAATCAGCTTCAAAAACTTTCATCTCTTTTTCGCATACAAAGATAGCATTTTCTTTCGTAATTTAATTTACCAGTAAATATTCAAATTTCTTTTTGGCCCCCAATTCCTGATCAACGAATGAGTTACGTTTTTGTATTTTTTATATATAGTACCTAGTTGAGTATATATATATTCCCTACTCAATAGCTAGGTACCAGTGTCATAACGTCCTTCTTTGCTTTATATTAAGGAAATTCTCCGAAGGTTCAAAGCTTTTCAATTTTTTTTTTCCATGTACGTTTATATTTTTAAAAAATGGCGTTAACAGAATTTTATTTATATATTTTTTCAATTTTATACATCTATATATATAAAAATCAATGTTTGTATGTTTGTTTGTTTGTATGTCCGGTATACAAATTCGCAGTAGTTCACTAATTCAAACCAAAATTTCCATACATAGGTAAAAAAAAATACGGGGAAGACGATAGGCTATTTTAAAAAATATATAAATCAATTATTAAAACTATATATTCAAATTATTCTACTTAGCTCACAAACAGCGCCCTCTATCAAAGATTAGATTAAATTATGCTGATGCAAACAAATAGATAATGCTAATAACAAACAATTATATAAAAAAATATTATCTAAATATATATCACTCGGGTAGATATACACACGGGTCAATCCCGGGGCGAAGCCCGGGTCACCCGTCTAGTAGATATATAAAGCATCCAGGATTAAATTTCTCGAGTAATTTTATATAGCTAGCTTTTTCAGAATAACATGCCCTACAACAGGAATAACTAGTAGTATAATTTCTAGTTAACTATACACACACACACACGACGAAAATTAAACATTATATTCTGTATAGATGCTAAAATATATTTTTACATATTTTAAAATATATATCTAAAATATTTAATTTTCGGCGTGTTTAGTTAACTACAATTTATACCCCTAGTTTCTCCTGTTGAAGGCAGGTTAGCCCGAAAGATGGAGAAGTAAATTTGTACAAGAAACTTAGTCCTGGATGCTATTTTATCCCTATACGAGGGATATATAAAAGTCAGTGTATGTATGTATGTATGTGGGTTTGTTCCTATGTCGGCTATACACGTCCACAATACGTAACTAATCTGACTGAAATTTTAACAGTATATAGAGTTAACTATTGAAAAACTTATAGTGAATATTTAAGGTCTCTATATAGAATATTTTTCGAGTTATTTGCAAATTTGCGTGGAAATTTGCCCTTTAGCTCGCAAGCAGCGCCTCTAGCGGTGAAGATGGGAGGTAATTTCAGCTGACCTAATATACATGTAAAACGTGTTTCAACAGGACATATAGAAAAATCTGAAAGACACAAAGTTTGGAGCGGGACGTTTCACAAGAGTGACATCCACGCCACCAATTTATAATTGTTACGAATAGTATTTGAATAAAAATATTTAATCGGATTAAACCTGGGCGTTGCCCGGGTCATTCGGCTAGTTAACTTATAAATAAGGGGATGAACGTTTATTACATAATGTTATGATCTGACATAATTATAGCCACGCTCAATAAATTGAAACAGCAAGTAGGTAAACAGCGTGGTAAGTTTCTTTTTTGGGAACTACGAGCTTTCGGACATCAGCTGCCCTTCATCAGGTACAATGGGTGGTTGGAAAAAGTGAACCAATATATACATGCAGTAAATTAGCATAAGAGAAAGCTAACTAACATCTATTTAAAATAATTAAGAAATTTACATAAGAACTAAAGATAAAAGTACGAAATTTCTAAAAAATACGAAATTTCTAAAAAATAGACTAAAAATCTGTGTATGACGGATAAAAGGTAAAACACGATCTGTACTTTTATTATAAAGTGATCATGTATCAATTTTTATCAGAAACACCAAATTGTTCCTGTGGAGAAACTGAACAAACTGCTCTTCAACTTATCTACGACTGTCCGAACTTTACAGAAGTGAGACATCAATTTTTCTTTGATCTAAATGATTTAACTCTCTTACATCTGCCACTTTGTCTATATAAATTTTATGAACTTTGTCGAATAATACAAGTAAATTTGCAAATATTTAATTTTAAGATCCAATTTGTTAGTTGCTTTGTTTGTTTGCTCTGTAATAGGCGAAAATATTTCAATATAGCACCTGGTTGATTAATAAAATGTAGAAAAAATCTATGCATAAACTATATTTATACTATGCTTATTGTACTTATATTATTACTAGAAGAATGACCCGGCTTCGCCAGAGAAATCCCCCGAGTAAAGTATCCTTCATACTGAAAGTACATCAATAATAAATAGTAGAAGTTTTTAGGACAAAATAATAAAGCCTCCGAGGTTGCGTTTCTTTTTTAAAACGTTTAATAATGCTCAAGCTTTCGGGTATGGTGGCCCTTCTACAGGAGCAACGCAAAAAATGTGCAAATTTGCGTTGCTCCTGTAGAAGGGCCACCATACCCGAAAGCTTGAGCATTATTAAACGTTTTAAAAAAGAAACGCAACCTCGGAGGCTTTATTATTTTGTCCTGAAGATTTCACAGAGGTTATAATATTGGAAATAGTAGAAGTGCCATAGAATAGCAATACAGAAGAAACACATAAACTACAGGAAAAAAAGTGTGTAATGGCAAAAATTGTATTATATTAGTGTTTAGGTATTTGATTTTTAATTATTTTTTGCAATCCATTTAGTTGTTTCAAAATTAATAATATAAATGAGTTTTAAAAAGTGTAAAAAAAATAAATAAATGCATCGGCCGGGAATCGAACCCGGGCCGCCCGCGTGGCAGGCGAGCATTCTACCACTGAACCGCCGATGCTTATAAGAAATGGCCATATTTGGGTATTTATTCCATTCACAAAAGCAAACGATGACAGAATTGATTGTTAATGACTCTGATACTTGTATATTCTAATACTTATATTGTACTTTATTTTGTACACAGGTCTTTTCTCGTTTTTTTTTTCTCTTTCTCATTGTTAACATCATATGACTACTCTATTCACGGTCTAAAATTATGTCCCTAGGGGGACATAGCGCTTTAAATTGAGCTCATCGACTGAGAACACCAAGTTATCTACATAGAATGAACGTTTCAGAGCATCTGCAACAGGTTTACGATAATCCATAATGGACTCCAAATGATATTTTAACACTGCGGCCAAGATGAAAGGACTGCAAGTTAAACCGAAGACTATTCGGGTGTGTCTCAATGTCCGTATCTTGGAAGGATCTTGTTCATCCCACCATAAGAATCGCAAATAATCTCTCTCCTTTTCATCTATGGTCCTATGGTCTGAAAAGCTGTACGGATGTCAGCGATGGCTCCTATTCTCTTCTCTCTAAATCTTATCAGAATTTCAGGTAAAAGTTCGATCAGATTAGGTCCCATCTCTAAACATTCATTTAGAGACAAACTTCTCTTACTTGCTTTACACGATGCATCGTAAACGGGTCTAATAGGGGTAGTCTCAGTCTGAACCTTATATATATAATAATACTCCACGACGTGGGCTTTCAGCAACACCACACCCAACCAGGAGCTGAAGGTACAGTCGCGTGCCGGAGGCAGCTGGAGAGCAGGTGAAACATCCGCGTGGCCTTAATTATAGGAGGGCCACTGGGCAAGGTTCTACCCGCCTGGATATGCAAATTGACAGATTTATTTAGCTCTCATTTATTCACTCTGCCTGCAACTTTCAACGATACACTTTTTGTACCAACTTCTTCCACTTCCCCAAATCCTTAACAGTTCACTAGATATCACACGCCAATATTTTATTGAAACATTCAATCTTTTTTACAGAATTCTTCTGAGAGATACAAAATATAAGAGGAAAAATTTATTAAAATTAACATATACAGACTTATTAAAATTTGCATATTATATATACCCTAATATACTACTTAAGAAAAGGCATCTCCTTCTGATCGTGCAATTAAAAGTTGATGATGGCTTGCTCTATCACTATATATTAGAAATTTACGTGTTTTATAAAATCTACGTAGCAAGCTTCCGAGATACAATACCTTCAACGGGCTTTGAAACGATGCTCAGGTAACAAAAACCCTTTAAACCCTTTAATTCCGAAAGCTAGTCGTTCTCTATTGGTGAGACCTATCATTTTCAAACGTATATATTGGCGATTTTTAAATCTCTTAATTCTAAGAAGCAAACCATTTGTTCTAAAATTTTGCGGTAAAGATAAATATAAATGTAATTTATCGAGATTGGTTAGAAATGGTGAATTTTAACTTTCTCAAATCTGTTTTACAAAGAAAGAAAAAAATAAAAAATAAAAAAGGCATATCCTGACCAGGAGCACATGTGCTTTTCAGATGGCAGAGCGCCATCTAGTGGAACAGAAATCAACTAAACATTGATTTAACTCGTTCCCTGATATTTAGCCAACCCAATTTCTTGATAAATCAAGAAAAGCCATCTATGAACGCGTTTCGCGCTGTTGTCGTTCGTCAGCGTGGAGTAGGCTGTACCACTGCGACCAAAAATATTTTTGGTCCCAGAGGCTTCTTGAGAAACCAAGGAATAGGTATTTAAGGCCAAACTTGCGTAAATACGCTTAACATGTGAAAAGAAAGAAAACAATATATATATATATTTTTTGCTTATCCCTAGTACACGTGGTACAGGCCATGATAATCATGGTGGGTAGTTAGCGACTGCTTTTACTGTAAGCGCACCACATGTCTACACATGTGAAAAGCAGTTAGACTTTGCACTTACAAATGTGCCAGAGCCCCGTTTGGTTACTTGCACTCGCTGGTGGGGTTGGACTTTTGCAAGAATCGGGGGCCATTGGAGCATTTTTTTTTTAAACAGAAAAAAAGTGTCCAATGCGGGAATCGAACCCGGGTCCTAGTGGTCGAAAACCAAACGGTTTAACCAGCCTTCCACCGACCCCCCAAGAAAACAATATAGAGAATATATGTGATCAGAGTAATAAGATGATTTTTAAAAAGCATTGATCGTTCAAATGAAGGTAGCTGATAACATGCACTATCTATAGGAATAAATATAAACTAAAGGTATTGATTACATTTTTTGTTGAATATTTATCAAACAAATGCTACAGGTTTGTGGAGAGTTGAGTTTGTTTATTAAACGTGATCTAAAGCTTTCGGGCATCTCTGTCCTACTGCAGGAGTACATAGAAACATAGAAACATTCCATGAACTCCTGTAGAAAGACAGAGATGTCCTAAAGCTCGAGATTACGTTTAATAAAGAAATTCAACTATCCACAAACCTTTACCATTTGTTTGATTACACACAAACACAAAAGCCTTTATTAAGACACACAGGTCTTACAGAGGATTCTCCTTGGGGTTACAAGACGGGGAAACCTATGAAAGTGGGAAATAAAAAATGGAGAACGATTATATACATATGGTAAACATTTGTTTGATTAATATCCAGGATATTTAAATCAATTAATTGTTGAATATTGGCTAAAAATTTTTTCCTAGGTAAATAATGAAAATCTAACCAAGTACCCATTTCGGGCTGTTGACCTCGTCTACCAAAGGATTTATCTTCAAACCAAAATCGAAGGGAATGGTGAGCAACGGGGAAAATCCCTGATGTGTCAGAGAAAGCCAATCTTCATAAATAACATATTTGACACGCGAGAGTAAAATATTACATCGCAGTTTACAGCTTGGCTGCTAGTATCTCATGTATTCATCACACTCTTCACACACACGTTTATTGATTACAACACTTTAAATCATTTCGAATCTAAAAATATGCAATTTACCTTTCTTAACTTATTTTAGAATTTTCAGCGACGGTATGCCGATAATTTTTAAATATCCTTTTTAGAATCAAAGAAGAGAACTTTGAAAAATGGCGATAGTGATTTGTCGAAACATTGAGGATAAATAAAAAGGTAAAATGTTGATTGTTACTCTTTATATTTATAAAGTATATAACTGGCCACACAAGACCACTCCTCTTCCAAGAGGGTGTAAAGACCTTCCCACAATGTACCAACTGCAAGACCAGAGAGGCCTTGTTGATGTTATTTATTTAAAATATCAAATTTCATTCTATGATTGAATTAATCTGTGACTTAATTTACTCTGTGGTGTTGAGTGTATATATATATTAATAAAATGGAAATTTCATAAGTGGACATCACTAAAAACTTTCGTTACAATGCATCAATTTCAACCAAATTTTCAACATTTATGTAAAACGAGATGGAGCAGGTTTTGCTTAACATCAAAATATATTTCCTAACATTAACATGCGTAACTTCGCTGTTATCGATTAAATACAAAAAAAAATCAACAGAGTTAATTTTATTTATATATAAATACAAAATTAAATTTCAACAGATTTAATTTTTTTACATACTAGCTAATAATCTCAATCTAAAAAATATTCAAAACAAGCAATTTTAAGATAACACCATATGTGAAACAGTCGGCCAAGAAAACAACAACGATATTACATCTTTCTCACATATTCACACACAATCTTGATTAATAATTAAAACTAATCTTTAACATTGTTTATTATACTTCAACTTTTATTTCTACATTTGTTTTTAAATACCCAATTATTTTATCATGTTTCTAATTTCGCCTAACAAATATACAAATTTATAGCGACCAACATATGCAAATTTTATCTTTGTTTTTATTTAACTTGATATCGTAAACATAACATCCATTGTAAGCATTTTTCTGTTCACCTTCCGTGGTTTCTCTTTTCTCTGATAGTTTTTAGGTGTAGTATATTTTCTTATTACTAGACTACAAACATTCCCTCGAGAAAAACCTGGGCGAAGCCGGGTACATCCGCTAGTATATACATATATTTCTTTGAGAGAGGTGTGTGAGAGAGTATATGTGGAGAGGTTTAGGCATATGAGTTTATAGATTTGTTATAGAAATTTATTTTCATTATTTTTGTACCTTCAATAAAGAAGATTTATGTTTTAATAGATAGTGATTATTACGATCCACCCAACAGGCCTCACCAGACCACCTCTTGGAATGTATTAGAGCCTCAAGACAGGACCTGTATTCCAACCCTGCCAAGATTGTGAATTTGATCTATGAATATAGTCTCCATGACCTTGTATAATTATACAATGGGATAATTAAAAAATAAATAAAATAAAGTATTCAAAATTAAAACGATATCGTATTTAAACGATAAATCCAACCTATGGGCAAGAGTGTTAATTCGATACAACGTGATCTAATGGAGCCAATTTGAGTCAGCCGAGACTAATGACTGAAAATGGCGACCTGTAACTACACTCCCCATCTTAGAGATATAAACAAACAACATGTCCAATATTGGAGATATAGTCTGGTATAGATACACACATTCGGTATCTTGTTTGTACTTTGACCTGGATGTGACAGGTTTTATCAGGATCCAAATAACACTGTGACGTCCGAGTCCATCAGGCTGTTGTCTCCATAATAATGATTAAAAATATGAAGAAAAAAATTGAAGAAAAAAAACTTTGTGATTATGAAAGTTAATTTTACTGGTAACACACAAAAATAGTAAGTACTAGCCTATAAAAGTAACTTAACACACAGAAAAGTGTACGCAATAAAAAGGAAGGACGTAAAAACACACACGATTATTTATAACAAAACCAGTACTTATCTTTTATTGCAGCGTTGATAAAGAGCGGACCGTGGTTACACAGGTATGCGAGGAGATCACCAGACACAGCACACAGAGAACGCTCTAAGTGTCTCCACATAATCACTCCTGCCAAAGTCCCGCATTACCTATGAACCCCCTTTATATACAAACATGGTCTTATTTGTCCAATGAGAAGACGTGTGAGATCGGTTCACTAATCAAATCCAAATAAACAACATTCTTTCTATATAAGCATCATCCACCATGCACGTATATTTTCAAAAATTGTTTTTAACACACAAAGAATGAAATATATTTTCTTTGCCTTTCAATATCATAAATATTTAAAATATGTAAATAATAATTTTTGTATATAAAAATAGTATTTATCATTAATTTGTTAACGTGATACTCCTGTTGAAGGACTGACAAGTCCGAAATCTTGAAAATAAAAAGTTGAACAAGAAACTTAGTCCTGGAAGCTTTATTTATTTTATAATATTTCCATATAACTGCTTAAATGCTTAAACTGCTTATGTTTGTCTAATAATTTGACAGTGTGTTTATTTATGACATAGAATATTACAATATATGATAGTAAAAAAGAGAGATAGACAGAATGAAGGATAACAGTTGGACTACCACAGCCATTGGCTGGGACCCTAGCGGTGTGAAGTCCGGAGAGTCCATCTGTGAGATGGGAAGATCCCAAGTTTAGTGCTAATTGCTGCAGAGAGGAACGGTGTGGAGGAGTGACAATCTGCAAAGTGGAGAATTACTCTAAAATCACAGAAGCGTCAAGGTAATTGATTTACAATTCCTTCTCTTTATAATTGAAACATGTACCAAAAGAAGCAACTTTCGCTTTGATGATGTATCAGAACGATGCACTTTTGCATCACCCTAGTAAAAAAACTTTACCAGTGATGATAAAGAACATTCATTTTTGATTGCTATGCTCTGAAAGAAGAAAGAAGAACCCTTATGCTCAAAACTGGGCAACTCTGTGCTTCACTTCCATCAATAATTGACAATATGACCCAGAATAAGTATATTGCTACGGCGTTTTATGGTTTCCACAAGTCCGTATCTCAGAAAAAGGCCAAGTGACACTCACTCCCCACTTTCTTACTGCTACTCTTTTTGTGTTGTTTTTCTTGCTTCCCTCTTTCTCTTTCTTGTTTTTTTTTTTTTCTTTTTCTCTGTATATATCGTTATTTCCTTTGTCTCACTGCTTTGTTTTTATGCATACCTCTGGTGAATCCTGTATAGGGTCAGTGACCCTGAATAAAGGCTTTTTGTTGTTGTTGTTGTTGATAAAGAACATTCCAAACATCTATTTAGTAAATTCCGCCGTTTTCATAATCCTTCTCGTAGGATGGTATTGAATCAAAGTCATCCATGTACTGATGAGGGACAAAGACCAAAACCATGGTATACAAGTTGGATCTTTGTCTGAATTTTCCAAAACTGGTATTGCGACTCTTTCTTTATCATCCATCACTAGTGAAGTTTTTTACAAGGGTGATGCACAGTGCATCGGTCTGATATACAATTAAAGGGAGAGGTGTCTCTTTTGATACATGAATATCAACAACAACAACAACAAAAAGCCTTTATTTAGGGTCACTGACCCTATACAGGATTCACCAGAGGTATGCATAAGAACAAAGCAGTGAGACAAAGGAAATAACGATATAGACAGAAAAAAAAAGAAAAAAATAATAAGAAAGAGAAAGAGGGAAGCAAGAAAAACAACACAAAAAGAGTAGCAGTAAGAAAGTGAGGAGTGAGTGTCACTTGGCCTTCTTCTGAGATATGAACTTGTGGAAACCATAAAACGCCGTAGCAATATACTTATTCTGGGTCATATTGTCAATTATTGATGGAAGTGAAGCACAGAGTTGCCCAGTTTTGAGATACATGAATATCATCCTCTCTCAACTTTATATTGTATAATTGAAAAAACTAACAAGCGCACAAGTATCATATACATTTTTTTTTCAAATGAGTAATATATTTTCAATATTATAGGTTGAATGTTATTTATAGTGTGTTTCAAGAGAGTAACTGAACTGAAATTTTCACATTAGTTTTATCGCATAATGATAAACAAAATTATGCCTATTTAAAATTAGAAGGTTCCAATCGAGAGGTATTGCTCGATTGATTTTTTGCTTGGTATTAAAAACAAAAAAATGTAAAAAAAAAAAAATAATAAAACATAAGATCGTGTGACTACATTACTTTTAAAACCTATGTAATCAATCCCTATACAGTACATTTGGAATGCTACCGAGCATTCAGGCGTGGTTTTGGAAAAAGCTCACTATTTACATTAAGAATTTAAATAGGGTTTTGACAATAGCACATCGAATATGTCTATGTTGGAATCTATGCTGTCAGCTTATCTTTTGAGAAAAATGTAGTTATTATTAATACTGAAGATAGTGGTAATAATACTGATGAGATGGCGTTGGTAATAACACTGATGAGATGGTATTGGTAATAATACTGATGAGATGATATTGGTAATAATACTGATGGGATGATATTGGTAATAATACTGATGGATGAGATGATATTGGTAATAATACTGATGAGATGATGTTGGTAATAATACTGATGGATGAGATGATATTGGTAATAATACTGATGAGATTATATTGGTAATAATACTGATGAGATGATATTGGTAATAATACTGATGAGATGATATTGGTAATAATACTGATGAGATGATATTGGTAATAATACTGATGAGATGGTATTGGTAATAATACTGATGAGATGGTATTGGTAATAATACTGATGAGATGATATTGGTAATAATACTGATGGGATGATATTGGTAATAATACTGATGGATGAGATGATATTGGTAAAAATACTGATGAGATGATGTTGGTAATAATACTGATGGATGAGATGATATTGGTAATAATACGGATGAGATGATATTGGTAATAATACGGATGAGATGATATTGGTAATAATACGGATGAGATGATATTGGTAATAATACTGATGAGATGATATTGGTAATAATACTGATGAGATGATATTGGTAATAATACGGATGAGATGATATTGGTAATAATACTGATGAGATGATATTGGTAATAATACTGATGAGATGATATTGGTAATAATACTGATGAGATGGCATTGGTAATAATACTGATGAATGAGATGATATTGGTAATAATACTGATGAGATTATGTTGGTAATAATACTGATGAGATGATATTGATACTATTAAAGTGAAAATAAACGTTAGTAATAAAACAAAATTTTTAAAATGTTTAAGGATTGACTGTAGTTCTAGAACGGGCTAGTAACCATTCAGCTATACTAGGTTTTTATTATTTTGACTTGAGCATTGATGTGAGTGATATACCGTGGTGCTGTGTTTATGTAGACGGGGTAGATATCCACACCGCTGTAGGTAGGTAGGCAGATGGTCTACCCACTAACTACCGCGGAAAACTCGATGGCTCTACGCTGGCACGTGGCGCCTTTGTGTCTCGGTAGACCAGCTGTTGGCGGTGGCAACGGTCGCGTGGCAAGATGTACCAGCTGCCGAGTTGGCTGTTCACCTTCCTACACAACTAGCAACGTGTCCATATTATAACTTTATACAAAGCCAACGTATGTAGTGGAATATATACAAGGGCCGGTTAATATGCAATACACACACAATGACCTATTGAAAGACATTTAAGTCATTTATCATAATAAAATTCGAATTAATTAAAATAAGATCGGGAGTTCTCCAAGGCGAACCTTTGTTGCCATACCTCTTTATACTCTTCATAAATGATTTAATTGAAGATTTTAATGATTCAGATATACCTGGTATTTACTTGCCAAATTTTGGAAATGTTCCCCTTCTCATTATGACATTGTACTTCTCATAATAAAATAGACATTCAACCTTTTCATATCTGCAATCCTATCAAATTTACCAAAGTGCTTTTGCAAGTTGTCAATAACGCTGGGTGAAATGTGTACAGAAGGAAGGTGTATATATTGAATGTGATTCTACAGTATCTATGTAGGAGTTCTTATATACAGAGTTTCAGTTTTGTAGTTTGTCAATAGAAAAGTTTTTACCGATTGTGTGCATTATTTATTGACCGGACCTTACATTAACAACTTGCAAGCACTTTTATTTTGAAATATTTCGCATTTTATTCGCATTTTTAACAGTTTATTAATTTAATTTCTGAAAAACAACTAATAAAACTCTAGGTTTCGAGTAAGTTAGCGCTTCTAATTGAATATATAAAAACATTATTAGAATTATTGCCTTAACTAAGTGTGCGTTACAAACATGTTTATATAGAAAAATTACGAGCTAGTAGCTTGCTATAAAGTTAGTGTTTTGGTCGTTATTTTCAAAATTTATATAAATAAACTTAGAAAAACTGAAATATTTAAAAATACATTGAAATGCGTTAACCCAATTTTCCTTACCAAAGTGTTTGGTTATCTTGCGTTTATGTGCGTGTGATTTCAGGAATTCTGTTTTAGCGATGTTAAAATAACTCATAAAAGAGCCTTAATGATGATATAGGTTTACTTTATCATGATATATATGATATTTCTCTCTCTCTTTGATAGTGAAGGAAATAGTTATCTAATAAGGTGTCAACTGAAACTTTGAGTTTCTTCAGAATATATTATATCAAGGCTAGTTTTTTTTATTGAAAAATATCTCCGAAGAACCATAAATGTCGGTCAGACAGCTTCTATCTTCACAAGATAGGGTTTTATTTCATTTATATATTTTAAAATGGTATATACAAGGTTGTCCCAATAGTTTGTAAACACTTGCAAAAAAATGAAATACCAATATTATTTACCATAATATTATTCGCCGTTATGTATAATGTCTTTATATTATATACAATATAAAGTCATTGTATTATGTATTATTATATGTACTCGCCGTAATAATATTATTGTTGTTGTTGTTGTCGTGTCCAAAGAAGAGTCTCAGATGTCTCCATGCATCTCCATCACAGCAGCAGCAATGTCCACTATCTTGGGTGTGTAAAGCTGCTTCTCTGGGTCTAAGTCAATTTTCTGCAAGGCTGCGGCCATTTTTGGGCATGAGAATATGTGAATAGGTTCCACACCACACCGAATAAAATTATTCGCCAAGTAATAAGAAAAACAACTTTTAGGACAACCATATGTATTTTACTATACCATGAGTCACTTAAACATCATTTATTTAGATGATGATTTATTTAAATGAATATATAAACACCTGGCCATAATCAGTAGCAGCATACGGCTAGAAGATGGGCTGAGGTAGTCAATGGTGATGTGAATGAATATATAAACACCTGGCCATAATCTGTAGCAGCATACGGCTGGAAGATGGGCTGAGGTAGTCAATGGTGATGTGAATGAATATATAAACACCTGGCCATAATCTGTAGCAGCATACGGCTGGAAGATGGGCTGAGGTAGTCAATGGTGATGTGAATGAATATATAAACACCTGGCCATAATCTGTAGCAGCATACGGCTGGAAGATGGGCTGAGGTAGTCAATGGTGATGTGAATGAATATATAAACACCTGGCCATAATCTGTAGCAGCATACGGCTAGAAGATGGGCTGAGGTAGTCAATGGTGATGTGAATGAATATATAAACACCTGGCCATAATCTGTAGCAGCATACGGCTAGAAGATGGGCTGAGGTAGTCAATGGTGATGTGAATGAATATATAAACACCTGGCCATAATCTGTAGCAGCATACGGCTGGAAGATGGGCTGAGGTAGTCAATGGTGATGTGAATGAATATATAAACACCTGGCCATAATCTGTAGCAGCATACGGCTAGAAGATGGGCTGAGGTAGTCAATGGTGATGTGAATGAATATATAAACACCTGGCCATAATCTGTAGCAGCATACGGCTGGAAGATGGGCTGAGGTAGTCAATGGTGATGTGAATGAAAGAGTATTAGAGAAGAAAGAGAGAGATGGATTCAGAATAAAATATGAGACGTTTGGGAATAATTTCTTCCGAAATTTATTATAATTCTCTAGCTTTCGAGTCTTAATGTCTTCAACAGGAGATAAATATAAACATATATGTATAGAAATGCATTCTCAGGAACCCGAATGTTAGATAATTATAATAAATTTTAGAAGGCACACTTATCCCCTAGACGCCCCTCGTGTTTTCTTTTCAATTTGAAACACATACAGTGGATTATTGTGATGAATAGAAGAAGGAAGTTGTGCAATATAAAGTTATTATGAACGAAAAGCTGAAAAGAAAACTTTTGAAATATCTCTCATTCATATATATTCATTTGGATGATTTTCGCCCGGGGAGATTGTGAGACGCCCGTGTCTCAAGTGTAACGCGCGGCTTGCCGCGAAAAGGGATGAGATCCTAGAAAAAGATGGTCGTTTAGCCCATCGAAATATCGGAAATAAAAAGATTATTTATTGAATTCAAGATGTGCCCTTTATGAACAAATATATATATACATTATCTATTTATTTTTCTAAAACCTAGTTATATTTGATAATGAAAATGCATATATTAGATTGAATAAAATAATTATTTGCCAATATTTCGGCTGGCTGAACGCCAACCTTTATCAAGGCATTATATTTTTGTATAAACAAACTCAGCGCCGCATAGTGTTATAATATCACAGTTGAAATATTTTTTTTTAAATACAAAGGAGGAGGGGTGAAATTTGTATATGATAAAAAAAAAAATAAGAATCTGAATCAGAATAAGTTATATAAATATCTTATAATATAGTTATAGTTATTAGATAATAAAAAAGCATATATTGGATTGAATAAAAGATTTGTCAATATTTCGGTTGGCTGAACGCCAACCTTTATCAAGGTATTACATTTTTGCATAAACTAACTCAGCGCCGCATAATGTTATAATATCACAGTTGAAATAATTTTAAAAATTACAAAGTAGGTGGGGGGAAATTTGTGCAAGCAAAATTATTATTAAATTTACAATCGAAATAAGTTAATAGTTATAGTTATATTAATAGTACAGTTAAACCTGTCTATAGCGGCCCCTCTCGTTACTCACCAAAATAGGGTGCTATAGAGATATTAATGTAAATCTCATCGTACTACGTATTTAAAATCGGGCGCTTTAGAGAGGAAGGCGCTATAGACAGGTTTAACTGTATTATGCTTTTCACCCATAATTCTACCTATATTGTTTGAATCAATCAAGCTGCAAGGTGTCCGACCTCCATATGGTCTAGGGAAATATGCAAACACTTTCACCTAGTTCCCATTGTTTTATCATCATCAATGGGAGAGTAGAGGAGCTGCTTTCCCCATCCACGGGAAACACGCTCCACTGCCCCCACTAAATACCCCCGGGTATCGTGTACTTGTTTATCTCACACCCAGCCTGGTTGGTTGGTTGGTTGTATACATACAAACTGCCACGGTGGAGCAGACTTTTTCTGGTTCTCTACGTTTGGAGAATTTGGTTTCACACATCATAGTCAACTAGAACATACGAGTGCATTTTTTAAAATTATATAAACCTTATCGCGTGAAGATATAGGCTGCCTGGTTGGCATTCATAGGTCCTTAAATTAAAGATACTTCGGCGAGTAAATATTTTTATTATCTCGACATTTCGACAAAAATATTTTGTCCTCACTGAAAGATTTTTGTCGAAACGTCGAGATAATTCACACACACACACAAAAGCCTTTATTAAGACACACAGGTCTTACAGAGGATTCTCCTTGGGGTTACAAAACGGAGAAACCTATAAAAGTGGGAAATAAAAATGGAGAAAGATTATATACATTTGGTAAATATATACAGATTATAAGAAAGAATAAAAAAATAAGAAGAATAAAAAAAAAATCAAAAAAAGAAAAAAAAAATTTTGGAAATATGGATGGGAGAAGTGGGGAGCGAAAAGAGGAAAGAAAACAGGTATTTACATATGGAACAAGACAATTTAAGCTCTCACACAGCACAGGTGGGCCATGTATTTTTAAAGAAATCTTTAAGAGATTTCCCAGGAAAATCCGCGTGTTCAGGGTTGTAAGGTAAACACCGTCCGTCGAGATAATTACTGGCTGAAGTATCTTTAATTTTAAGAACTATATATACTTTATTCTTGCGACATATACACCACAAAGTCAGCAGCTAACATGTTAATTGATCAAGTATTCCCCTCAATGCTCCGATATTCTAGTTGGAAAATTGACAAGAAATGTCAGGCTCGACAGGAAAGGACATGTTTGAGAGGAGCAGACAATCCGCAACATTTTTATAAATGCATTCCTTACCTTGTTCATGGAATAAGCAATTCTCTAATAGATCTATCCATTATTTTTATTAATACGTCTTATATATAACGGTATAAAATATGTGAATTGTAAATTTTGCATTGTGACGAAAAGAGAATTATTGTTGCACCAGAATGGTAGTGCAGCTCGAACTACAAGGCTCAAGAATCATCAGGCCACTTGGATGACAATGAGCAACGAGAGAGACGGAGGCTTCAGGAGGAAGATGGTATTACTAGGGGCGTTCCAAATATAACGCCTGTCTGCCCATAACTCGAAAAATATTTGAACTATTTTACTTAAAATTTAATAGGTTGTTAAGTGAAGCCTTATCTAATGATTTCGATTTTTTTTTCAGATACCTCAAGTAAAAATATGGAATAGAGACACAAACAAAGAGCCGTTATTGAATATTTTGGAAATAAAGAGATGTTTAGCTAAGTAGGTAACCCAGAAAGAATGGAGCAAGGTCCAGTCCGACGGCATCTCACGTAGATACCTTGACATGTAGATGTCTTAAGTCCCCAAAAGAAGCCTATCTATAATGAGAGAGAGAGATTAAAACGAGAATGTAATTCTAGATGGAGAAAGGAGAAATATTGTCTAAGACAGGGGTTGGCAAACTTCTGAGTCGGAGGAGTTAAAAATTACAATTTACAAAATTTCAAAGTTTATAAAGAGCCACAATTTTTCTTGTCAACAATAAATAGTACTCGCATAAATAACATTTGTGTATGGAACTATATAGAGCCGCAGTTTGCCGATTCCTAATCTAAGGGCATGTTTGCTTCACTTGGCTATGAACCTCCTAGATGGAACATCTCTGCTTCCAATTAAAAGGCAATGATCAATTTGTTTTGTGAGAGATAAATTTGTATTATTATATTTCAAAATATTTTCCATGTTTTAATGATTGTTCTGTTTGCTCGTTATTAGCTATATAGTAAGTCTCAATCTTTAGTTACTTTTGGGTCGTAGCTTTTGGAATCTCTTGTTGAATGTAAATATACTTGTGTTAATTAATTTGTTTAACAAGCCAATATCTGGAATATGCTGCTATAAAAGCTGTTTTGTCTCTGAGGATGTAGTTTGTCATTGTTTTCTAGATTCATGTACGCATTTCTAATAGCAACCATGGTCAAACTAAGGTCAATAGTTTTTTTTTAATCGAAAAAAGGACAGTAGAAGTTTTTTTAGATGTAAAAGAAACATTCGTGATTTAATGCTTTCATCTTTTATATATAGATGGAGCTATATTGATTTATATTAATTATGCCTAACTGGCCTTATTGTTTGCGGAAGAGCATTGCTCGATGCAAATATTTTAATGTAATTCTACTGTTCTAAAAGCTCATGTCCATAGTTTGCTTGAATACCATTTCTGATATTCCACTCTTCATTGCAGCATATTCTATATACAGTTACGAGCGTCAGGCGTTCTTAATAATTCTTCATCTCTGTCACCGTTTGCTTTTTTTTTTTTTTGAATGGCGCTCTCCTATTGGTTGGCTACGATCACGCCACCTTTGCCCCCCCCCCCCCCCCCCCATCATGCCCCCAACTCGCTTTTTGGTTTTGTAACTATTGTGTTGGAGCGGGTCGCTCCTTAAATAATCTATTGTTAACAATACCTCACTATAGGTCCGCAAATATCGAAAGTATAGGTATGTAGCTTTTGTACGGGTATATATGCACACGGGTCAATCCCGGGGCGAAGCCCGGGTCACCCGTCTAGTATAAGCAGAATCGCCCAAATTAGTATTAGAGCTCTAAGAAGTGTTCTGTAGATTAAATTGGCGAAACCGCTGAAATACCAATATATACATTAGTATGTGAACAATATATCCCTAAAACATGGCACACAGGTATGCATTTACCTATTTGTCAAAGGCTGCTGTTGTGGCAAAATTTGCTAATTCAAGTTATCTGTCTATAAAATAATGCGAATCGCTTTTTTATTTAAAATAAGATGTCTCTTTTCCACATATCAATAGAGACAATGTCATTAAGACTTTTAATTATATAATAGGCAATTAGATCCACTAGTATAATAAAGTAAAAAATACTATAAAATCGATGCAATAGCCAGCCGTTTTCCTAATACCTCCACAAAGCGATAGGAGTATTTTGTAGATTATTTTGTAGATATGGTTGGTGTATGGCTCCAATATATCTTTGCCAATGGTACACATGGGTTAGCTCTTTTCCTCATCGCTCATGTGATAGTTTTTGTATGTCTGTTTTTATTCTTGAAATGTGGGTCATGTCGCGCCTATATAGGTTTAGTTCGCGGGTTGTTACAGGATTTGTTATCATTGTACCAGTGATGGTTCATTGAAGTCTCCAAGTCATTGGTGATGGTTGTGAGGTCCCTCAATAACAACCACAACAAAAAGCGTTTTCAACTTAAAATCCTTCGACAATTATTAGTAAAAGAAAAAGCGTTATTAAACCTCTTGGTCTTATACAGATTCTCCGAGTAGTGAGGTCTTAATATATTCGCTGTGGCTAATTGATTGGACATTTTAAATGAAGAATTGACAAGCTCAACTGTATTTTTGCTTGGTGGTGTTCCAACATGGCTTGGAGCCCACTGAATCAATAGAAAAAAGATGGAGAGAGAATTGAGAGGCTGAGTCAGAGGTAATTGTCTGTGATGGGCTGGAAGTTGGCTGGGTCGGTGGCGTGGCAGAACTCCAGACAGCAGACTCTGTCTTATCATTGCAATAAGGCCAGTAGAAACTTGTAAAAAAGAAATATTCACGGCAAAAATAGTTCAAATTTATTTCAACAGATGGAGCGCTATCATATTAATATCGTGTTTTAAAAATACTCTTGTCTCTTGCTATGTAGGTTAGCCTTCAATACAGCTCAATATCTTAGCCATTCTGGCTAGTACAATGTTTAATATATCTTTATTTTTATTGGTATGGAAAATTCTATTGTAGGTTGTGGTGGCTTTTAAATAGCATTCACTTTTCTCAGAGCAATGCATGAATAGAATGGATCCAATTATTTGTAATAAACAACAACAATAAAAGGGATTATGATCGATTTCAGAGCGGCAAAATAGGTTATAACAGCAACTCCCTCTTTCTATATGTTCATATTGGATATTATCATTGTATTGTCTCTTGAGTTGTTAGGTATACAAGCCCAATAAACAAAATATTAACTAAATTCAATCATAGAAGACTAATAGTGGATTGGAACTAGTGAAACCACGCTAGAATTTAGTTATTGATAAACCAAGTATTTTTCTATTTTTTAATTCCGTGGATATCTACCTATATAAAAATCAATGTTTGTATGTTTGTTTGTTTGTATGTCCGGTATACAAATTCGCAGTAGTTCACTAATTCAAACCAAAATTTCCATACATAGGTATAAAAATACGGGGAAGACGATAGGCTATTTTAAAAAATATATTAATCAATTATTAAAACTATATATTCAAATTATTCTACTTAGCTCACGAACAGCGCCCTCTATCAAAGATAGATTAAATTATGCTGATGCAAACAAATAGATAATGCTAATAACAAACAATTATTTTAAAAAATCTTATCTAAATATATATAACTCGGGTAGATATGCACACGGGTCAATCCCGGGGCGAAACCCGGGTCACCCGTCTAGTTTTATATATAGAGAGAATTAAATATATATCAACTTTTCAGTGATAGGCTAACCTATGCACCGTGGGAATCTGTGGCCACTGGACATGTTTCGGATCTGAAGGCTGTTGGGCTCTGCGCTTCCTGGAGTATAGGAGCTCCATCTATGCTTCCTTCCAGTGGTGAATCTGTATAATCACATTGATGGCTTTGTATGTTGTATCTATGTGTGTGTATGATATAGAGAGATGGTTTTAAATAAATGTTTACAGACCATTTTAGGTTTAAGTGTTTTGAATAGCAAAACACACACTTGATAAGTGTAACGTAACAATTCAACGATTTACAAATTTTCTCTGATCATTGGACGATGAGAGTTCGACAGTTCAGCAGAAAAACTGAACATATCGTTAAAAATGTAAAAGAAAAAGACTATGTCAAGTTGCCTCTCCACCAAGATGGATTACCTATTTACATACTGTTACTTTCTGCCATTTTGTTTTTTGTGTTGGACTCCAAAACGAGTCTGTTTAAAGACGAAAGATCTTAATAAAGACTTATGTATGCTTGTATCATATGTAAATACCAGTGGCTTTTATTTATTTTGTATCTTTTTCTCCAATTTACCCAAACCAATCTGTTTATGAGCTTAACTGTCTTAATTAAGTTTACCTGTGTATAAATTTCATTATTACCATTAAATGTGATTAGCTCTTTTTTTATTAGCAGACTCAGTGGTAAATCCATGATAAGAGAAATTTATTTTCCTTGTATTTACCCAGACAATTCTCTTTATGAGCTTGATTGCATTAATTAAGTTTTCCTGTATATAAATCCCATTATTATCATTGAATGTGAATATCTTTTACTTTTTATAAGGTTGTCTCAAAAATTCTTAAATACCTGCAACAAATGTTTTTCTTATTTGTTTAACCTGGGCTGGAGGAGGGGTTCCACTTGAAAGGCACTAACCCGTTATACCTCACTCCGCCGTCTTTAGAGGATTGTATTCTTTGTTTTCTCTGAGGGAAGATCCGATTGCCGGCGACCACAGGATGAGGGAGGCTCTGTTCTTTAGAGGATGCGGTACCTCGCACACGGGAGTAATTTTACCAACTCACAAGGATGAGACTGACACTACTAACTGGTGACTACTCCACTTCTTTTTTATTTATTTATTTCGTCTCAATTTACAGGTGTTACATTCGAGCACAGCTCGCGAGTCACCTTGTCCTGGCTATTTACACATGGCGAGTTGGTGGAGTAGAAGTGGTCCCCCTAGGCCTTGCAGGAGGGCAGCTGTTGGGCGATGAGCTCTTGACTAAGTGTCAGGGCCGGGTCGTCGGAATCGGGGATTGATATCTCCTTTATTTTGTAGAATATCTTGTATGGTTGTATTATTTGAGTTTTGCATTTGAAGGTATAATTTCTTAACGGAAGTTTGGTACATATCTTCTAGATCGGGTTGGTTTAAGTCCTCCTTCAGTATCTTGTTTGATAGGTTGAATGGAGCTCCTATACTTGTCCGAAGGCAGATTCTCATGAATGCGTTTATCCTATTTTTGTCTGTGGCTGTAATATATTTGCACCAAACTGGGAGTGCGTATGTTACTATCGGGAGGATACAACTTCTGTATAGAGTAAACTTTTGTTTTGTAGTCAATTTGCTTCTATAGTTGAACAGGCTTGATAATGTTATTTTGGCGATTTTTGCTTTCTTTATGATATTTTTGACATGCATGTTGAATTTCAACTTGGAGTCTAAGGTAACTCCAAGATATTTAACGCTGTCAGTCCAGTTAATAGGACTCTGGTTTACCTTCAGGATGGATTGTGGCTTGAATTTTTTATTGTCTAGTGGAGGAAAAATTATTGCCTGAGACTTTTTTGGGTTGATGTCTAATTTCCAATCATTGCACCATTACTCCACTTCTTTATTTTCCATCACAATTTATACATCTCTAAATACACACGTGACCAGACGTCCGTGGTCAAATTAAATTAAAACAATATAAACAGAATAATAAATACATAGATTAAAAATAGAATAAACCCCAACATATTACTTGACGAATAATATTATTACGGCGAATACACAATAATACGTACATAACACAATCACTTTATACACAATACAAAGACATTATACATAATGGCGAATAATATTGGTATTTCAATTTTTTGCAAATGTTTACGAACTTTTGGGACAACCATAAATTATTATTTTTATTTGAAGACTTTATGTATTAGACTATATGCCTTAATAAAGGATTTTGTGTTTTGTGTGTGCGTGTATGCGAGTCTGTGTAAGACGTTATTCCTTACTAAAAGGATATATATAGTTATACATATAAAATAAATGATTTAAAAGCGCGAATGTTTCTTTTAAACATAATACAAACTTCTACTGTCCAACTGCGATGAAAAAATATATTGGGAGGGCTTGGCTCATCAGTGGTGAACCCTCCCAGCGGTTTCGCCAATTTAATCCACCAGACCGCTTCTCAGAGCTCTAATACTGTATAGGATCATTCTGCTTTTATATGCTACACTGAAGGATGGAATCTTAGAAATGGTTTTCAAGTAAACTATGGACATAAGCTTATAGGACAGTAGAATTACATTCAAATATTTGCTTCGAGCAATGCTCGAATTTGCTTTGCGGTAATTTATGCCTAACTGGCCTTGTTTTTATAGTTTGCTGAAGAGCATTGCTCGAACCAAATATTTGAATGTAATGCTACTGTCCTATAAGCTTATGTCCATAGTTTACTTGAAAACCATTTCTAAGATTCCATCCTTCAGTGTAGCATATAAAGCAGAATGATCCTATACAGTATTAGAGCTCTGAGAATCGGTCTGGTGGATTAAATTGGCGAAACCGCTGGGAGGGTTCACCACTGATGAGCCAAGCCCTCCCAATATATTTTTTCATCGCAGTTGGACAGTAGAAGTTTGTATTATGTTTAAAATAAACATTCGCGTTTTAAATCCTTTTATTTTATATGTATAGATGGCGCGTTATTGCTTTGTGTTAATAGTTATATATGTTATGGTAAATTTGTCTGATATAGAATTTCCTAAGGTGTTTAAAAATACATGAGTATTTTTGTGATATTGTTTACAGTCGTGGTAATAATAATAAAATTAGTTTAAATCATAATTAGCTTTAATTGATCGTATGGAGAGAATATAAAATACATATTTTGAAAAAGTACTACCTGACTTAAGACCAGTAGAATAAGAAAAAACAAAATACTTATTTACATATCTACAAAATGTTTGTGCCGGCCAACGGTAAACAACAACAAGGAATTTATATAGGGAAAAGCCGCGACATCTGGCGGTCGACTTTACTGAGTATTTTATTCTAGAAATTATATAATTTTAAAATTAAATAATTTATATAACATATATGCTTTATGTATATGCATACCTTGATAGGCTGTGTCTGTAATATATGCTTAGTCAGATCCTCTCGCCCAAAGACGTTGCTCAGTAGGAATTTGAGAGGCTCGGCACGAAGGATGGAGGGAGGTAGGGGGGTGTTCCAATGTTTATACCCCAAAGGAAGTGGTGACAAGCGGGAAGCTAAAGAATGTGACATTTCCCCGTTGTGTCGTCGCGACCTTTGACATTTTGCAAGCCATTATTCAGAAATGACACGGAAGGGGTGGACAAGTTGAATGGGTGGAATTCCTGGAATAACCACAATATGGAAATTGCTTTTTTAAGATGGCGCGGCTTAGAGAATCCTCTTAACGTAACTTTAAAGAAAGATGGTAAATAGGAAGAAATCCTCTATTTGCATTCCTTCAATGTCAACTCTTATACAGATAGTATAATCTTGTTCTTGAGAGGCAGTTGGTGTGCAGAGAATGTGTGTTTAAATTTCTTTCCTCTAAGGAATAATATATTTATTTATTTTTATTAATTTATTTTTTAACGAAATATTTTGGGTATTTTAATTTATTATATTTTGTTCACAATGACCATTGTGTATGTGGTGTCTTTATTTTATAATTGTAATATAAATTATTTTATTCGCGATCGAAGGTTGTGGCCCACTGTACGTATTACATCCCAAACACGATTCGACACCAGCCATCTCTGTCTTGAGCTCGATTGTATCATATCGGCGACCGTTAATTGTAATATATATGTTATAATTCTATATACAGTTACGAGCGTCATGCGTTCTTAATAATTCTTCATCTCTGTCACCGTTTGCTTTTTTTTTTTTTTTGGAATGGCGCTCTCCTATTAGTTGGCTACGATCACGCCACCTTTGCCCCCCCCCCCCATCATGCCCCCCCCCCCCCCCCCCCCACTCGCTTTTGGTTTTTGTAACTATTGTGTTGGAACGGGTCGCTTCTTAAATAATCTATTATTAACAATACCTCATTATAGGTCCGCAAATATCGAAAGTATAGGTATGTAGCTTTTGTACGGGTAGATATGCACACGGGTCAATCCCGGGGCGAAGCCCGGGTCACCCGTCTAGTTATAACAGATGGCGCGCTAATGCATCGTATAAATATTTATTTTTGTTCCACTAGATGGCGCTCTGTCATCTAAACTGCTCGTATGAGAGGTCAGGATATGCCATTTTTATATCAATACTATATATATGAACTACCCGATTAGGCCCGTTTATAGAACGGACCTAGTAATATAGCCCGGTTTCCTAAAAGTATCTTCGTAATAATTTTTAATATAATTATATATTATACACACACACACACACACACACACAAAAGCCTTTATTAAGACACACAGGTCTTACAGAGGATTCTCCTTGGGGTTACAAAACGGAGAAACCTATGAAAGTGGGAAATAAAAAATGGAGAAAGATTATATACATTTGGTAAATATATACAGATTATAAGAAAGAATAAAAAATAAGAAGAATAAAAAAAAAATCAAAAAAAGAGAAAAAAAAAATTTTTGGAAATAATTATATATTATACTAATCGGGTGATCCGGGCTTCGTCCCGGGATTGACCCGTGTGCATATCTACCCGAGTGATATATATTTAGATAAGATTTTTTATTATAATTGTTTGTTATTAGCATTAACTATTTGTTTGCATCAGCATAATTTAATCTAATCTTTGATAGAGGGCGCTGTTCGTGAGCTAAGTAGAATAATTTGAATATATAGTTTTAATAATTGATTTATATATATTTTTAAAAATAGCCTATCGTCTTCCCCGTATTTTTTTACCTATGTATGGAAATTTTGGTTTGAATTAGTGAACTACTGCGAATTTGTATACCGGACATACAAACAAACAAACATACAAACATTCATTTTTATATATATAGAAGATATCATTAGTAATAGTGTAACAATAAAAGGAAATATTTGGTGTATATAGATCGCTACATATAGTTTATATAGAGAAGTGACTTTGGGTAGTAATTTATAAACATCAAAAATAACATTATTTTCGCAAATAAAGAATATTTTGTTGCATAGCGCCCCTTCCCAATGGGAGCGATGAGCTAGGGTTTGAAAATCTTGTTGCTAATGACATGGGGCTGAAGTTTTGCTGTAAAGGATCCCTTCAAAAATCTTGAAAGTTTGTTCCTAGTTGCTTTGTGTCTCTTTGTCTTGGTTCAGCCATAGGAAAATGTAGACCACAGCCTCCATTGCCTCAAGGTTTGGTTACTAATCTCTGGCTTATCATTTGCTAATTGTTCGAGATTTGGCTGCAGTGACTTTGCTGCCTTTTGGAGAGGTTATCCATATTTGAGGATATATTAGAGAAAACATAGATATACAGTATACCCTCCATGAGAGGACACCCCTCTACAAAAGACAGTTTTCACTGGCAAAATTACCATTTGTACTATTTTGCAACTCTCCGGTAAGAAGACACCTCTCCCTAAAGGACACTTTTGCTCTAAAATTAGATGTCCTTTACAGGAAGGTTCTAATATATCTGTTTTTATACATGATATTTCTAAGTGGTGCTATCAGCCAAGATGATGGTAGTTCTCATCATTAAGAAGCAAAAAAAAAGGAGCTAAAATATTAATTGAAACATTTAATTGGACTCTAAGTACTTTCCAGGGAGAAAAAAAAACAGAGAACCGGAACTTATTAAAATGACGACTGGCCGTAATCTCAGAAATGGGTTTCCTTTCAGTGGAAAGTGGAGGAAGTGGAGTACTTCCTGGACAGCCGCCAATGTCACGGTGTTGTCCCCGGCCAAGTGGACAATATCCGTAGAAATGTCCTAGTGCAAGTGGGGAGATATATCCGTAGAAATGTCCTAGTGCAAGTGGGGAGGACATATCCGTAGAAATGTCTTAGTACACAAGTGGGGAGATATATCCGTAGAAATGTCCTAGTGCAAGTGGGGAGATATATCCGTAGAAATGTCCTAGTGCAAGTGGGGAGATATATCCGTAGAAATGCCCTAGTGCAAGTGGGGAGATATATCCGTAGAAATGTCTTAGTGCAAGTGGGGAGATATATCCGTAGAAATGCCCAGTACAAGTGGGGAGATATATCCGTAGAAATGTCTTAGTGCAAGTGGGGAGATATATCCGTAGAAATGTCCTAGTGCAAGTGGGGAGATATATCCGTTGAAATGCCCAGTACAAGTGGGGAGATATATCCGTAGAAATGTCCTAGTGCAAGTGGGGAGATATATCCGTAGAAATGTCCTAGTGCAAGTGGGGAGATATATCCGTTGAAATGCCCAGTACAAGTGGGGAGATATATCCGTAGAAATGTCCTAGTGCAAGTGGGCAGATATATCCGTAGAAATGTCCTAGTGCAAGTGGGGAGATATATCCGTAGAAATGTCCTAGTGCAAGTGGGGAGATATATCCGTTGAAATTTCCTAGTACAAGTGGGGAGATATATCCGTAGAAATGTCTTAGTGCAAGTGGGGAGATATATCCGTTGAAATGTTCAAGTACAAGTGGGGAGATATATCCGTAGAAATGTCCTAGTGCAAGTGGGGAGATATATCCGTTGAAATGTCCAAGTACAAGTGGGGAGATATATCCGTAGAAATTTTCTAGTGCAAGTGGTGAGATATATCCGTTGAAATGTTCAAGTACAAGTGGGAGATATATCCGTGGAAATGTCCTAGTGCAAGTGGGGAGATATATCCGTTGAAATGTCCTAGTGCAAGTGGGGAGATATATCCGTTGAAATGTCTTAGTGCAAGTGGGGAGATATATCCGTTGAAATGTCCAAGTGCAAGTGGGGAGATATATCCGTAGAAATGTCCTAGTGCAAGTGGGGAGATATATCCGTAGAAATTTTCTGGTGCAAGTGGGGAGATATATCCGTTGAAATTTTCTAGTACAAGTGGGGAGATATATCCGTAGAAATGTCCTAGTGCAAGTGGGGAGATAAACCGTAGAAATGTCCAAGTGCAAGTGGGGGAGATATATCCGTTGAAATGCCCAGTACAAGTGGGGAGATATATCCGTTGAAATGCCCAGTACAAGTGGGGAGATATATCCGTTGAAATGTCCAAGTGCAAGTGGGGAGATATATCCGTTGAAATGTACAAGTGCAAGTGGGGAGATATATCCGTTGAAATGCCCAGTACAAGTGGGGAGACATATCCGTTGAAATGCCCAGTACAAGGGGGAGATATATCCGTTGAAATGTTCAAGTACAAGTGGGGAGATATATCCGTAGAAATGTCCTAGTGCAAGTGGGGAGATATATCCGTTGAAATGTCCGAATACAAGTGGGGAGATATATCCGTAGAAATGTCCTAGTGCAAGTGGGGAGATAAACGTAGAAATGTCCAAGTGCAAGTGGGGAGATATATCCGTTGAAATGCCCAGTACAAGTGGGGAGATATATCCGTTGAAATGCCCAGTACAAGTGGGGAGATATATTCGTTGAAATGTTCAAGTACAAGTGGGGAGATATATCCGTAGAAATGTCCTAGTGCAAGTGGGGAGATATATCCGTTGAAATGTCCGAATACAAGTGGGAGATATATCCGTAGAAATGTCCTAGTGCAAGTGGGGAGATATATCCGTTGAAATGTTTTAGTGCAAGTGGGGAGATATATCCGTTGAAATGTCCAAGTGCAAGTGGGGAGATATATCCGTTGAAATGTCCTAGTACAAGGGAGATATATCCGTTGAAATGTCCAAGTACAAGTGGGGAGATATATCCGTAGAAATGTCCTAGTGCAAGTGGGGAGATATATCCGTTGAAATGTCCAAGTGCAAGTGGGGAGATATATCCGTAGAAATGTCTTAGTGCAAGTGGGGAGATATATCCGTTGAAATGTCCAAGTGCAAGTGGGGAGATATATCCGTAGAAATGTCCTAGTGCAAGTGGGGAGATATATCCGTTGAAATGTCCAAGTGCAAGTGGGGAGATAAACCGTAGAAATGTCCTAGTGCAAGTGGGGAGATATATCCGTAGAAATGTCCTGGTGCAAGTGGGGAGATATATCCGTAGAAATGTCTTAGTGCAAGTGGGGAGATATATCCGTAGAAATGTCCTAGTGCAAGTGGGAGATATATCCGTTGAAATGTCCAGTGCAAGTGGGGAGATAAACCGTAGAAATGTCCTAGTGCAAGTGGGGAGATATATCCGTAGAAATGTCCTGGTGCAAGTGGGGAGATATATCCGTAGAAATGTCCTAGTGCAAGTGGGAAGATATATCCGTTGAAATGTCCAAGTACAAGTGGGCATTGTCATAATCTCCACAGAAATGTCCTAGTGGCAAGTAGGAACATATCCACAGAAACACACTAGTGCACGTGGGCATCGCCACAATCGACACAGAAATGTCCTAGTGCAAATAGGAACATATCCACAGAAATATCCACTAGTGTACGTGAAATCACCACAGAAATGTCCTAGTGAAAGTAAAGACATATCCACAGAAACACACTAGTGCACGTGGGCATTGCCACAATCGCCACAGAAATGTCCTAGGTCAAGTGGTCACCAAGGCTCCAACTGAATCTAAGAACACGTGGATCGTGTCAGAGGACCTGCGAGTAAAAAAAAAAAGTCCTCACCAAGGCTCCAACTGAGTCTGACAACACGTGCATCGTGTCAGAGGACCTGCAGAGCTAAAAGGACTTCACCAAGACTCCAAATGAATCTAAGAACACCTAGATCGTATCAGAGAACTTACAGAGTTAAAAAAAAAAAAAAGAAAAAGACCTCACCAAGACTCCAACTGAGTCTAAGAACAAGTGGATCATATCAGAGGTCCTGCAGAGCTAAAAAAAAAAGTCCTCACTAAGGCTCCAACTGAGTCTGAGAACACGTGAATTATGTTAGAGGACCTGCAGATATATATATATATATATAAAGACCTTACCAAGGCTGCAAATGAATCTAAGAACACGTGGATTGTTTCAGAGGACCTGCAGAGAATTAAAAAAAAAAACTCACCAAGGCTTCAACTGAATCTAAGAACACCTGGATCTGCCGAGCTAAAAGACCACACCAAGGCTCCAATTGAATCTAAGGCCACTAGGGTTCCTGGACATCGGTGCTGTTTCTGTAACGGCGAGATAAAGTTCTTCCCGGAAGTCCAATCTTACCTGGCAGTGACTCCTACATTCTCTCTTTGTTGATCATTGTTTAGAAAACTTTTCTTCTATTTCTACCATGTATTGTCCAACTTTTTATGAAGATTCGGTGAGTGGAAATATATGTACTTTCCTATAAAGAATTTTTTACCCTCGAAATATTTCTACAGTGTTAATTTGTCTAATTGTTAACTACCTATTAAAGTTTAGTACATCATAAATCTTATGATTCTGAAGTTTTCACAAAAATAATTATAGCGAAAAATATTGTGCGAGTTACAAAAATTGAAATATCATGTCTACATAGATGGGTAAGGTGAAGGTTCTCGGTCTGACCCAGAGATGGCATTACAATCGCCAAAAGAATACATTTCCCCCCTGCGCGCACATGTTATTAGTTCGTAAGACAAATTCAAACTTCTTCGCTAAAGTATTTTGTGTAAACAAGTCCTTGTAGTACACGCCTTGCGCATGTTTCGTTAAAATGGATAAACTTGAAAATCGTTTCTTCGTTTCGGATGGATTAACCCATAAAAATATTCGTCCGAGTTTATAAAAAATTATGGAAACTCTTCTCTTTCATTTCAACCGTTCAAAAGTGGGCAGTTCTATTTAAACGTGGTCATGTGTCGTTCGAAGATGACTCACGTGAAGGACAGCCAAAAACTGCGACCACACCAGAAACTATCGAAAAGGTTACAATACGATATATTGAACGATAGGCAAGTAAAGGTGTGGGAGATAGCTGAAGCCGTGGGAATATCGGAAGAAAGGGTGCGGACCATCTTGCACGAAGAATTAGCGATGCGAAAGCTCTGCGCAAGGTGGGTGCCATATTTTCTGAATGCAGATCCAAAGCAAATGCGCAAACGACATTCGCAGCAATTAGTGAACCCTCCCAGTTGGCGTTTCTCTCGATAGATTACAATAGGCCATCAGCAACACAATCGCATTATTAAGAGCTTTTATTGCATCCCAACAAACCATTTACTTAATATTCTCAGATAAAACCGTACAATGTCGAATTAATTCATTTTCTACAATCCCCCAGATTTTGATTAATTCGGATAAATAGACAACTTGTATACCAAAGTTTTGGTCTATGGCCTTCATTAAGAAAGGAGCGATTTGATTTTCTGAAAACCTATATGAAGAGTAATATAAGAAATGAAAGCACGAATGTTTCTTTTACACATAAAACAAACTTTTCTACTGTCCTTACTGCGATTAAACAATCAGTGGTGAATCTTCCCAGCGGTTTCACCAATACAATCTACCAAACCGCTTCTTAGAGCTCTAATATTATATGGAACGATTATGCGACACTGAAAGGTGGAATCTTTTGTATTCAAGGAGTTATGGAAATGGCCGAAACTGCTAAAAATATGTTTTGCCTAGTTGAGTAGTAGGGAAAATTTTAGGCCAGAATACATACATAGTAATTTTTCTAGAGGGAGATATTCCTGCTCGCACAAAAAGGGAACCTATTTTCCATTTAAAACGTATCAAAGCAATGCATTTTCTCTATATTTTAGAGTATCTCACCTTCAAACAACACACAAACAGCCAATATGGTCGCTGTCAGCACGACACGGCCAATTTGCCAAGTTTGACGGCAGGATGTCCGGTCAAGCAGATGGTACAGACATTAACGCCAGACTTCTTACCACTTGAGCTCTGCAGCACAATGATTAGAACTTGTTGAAGCATACAAACCTGGTTGAAACTTTCATATCCTAGCTATAATCATACAGTAATGATAACTCTCCCGAGCTCATTCAACAGAAGTTATAAGATATAACCACATACTACTTCACATTGCTTGTCGAATTTTTACTTCCAATTGAAAATGTTGGCCAAAAATATTTCCTTGATAAATCCGGGCTGCTGGTCCTCACCAGAGTGGTATCTCAACAACCTACTAAGGTGGTCAAGAAACATTTAAATATATCCGGGGAAAGGCTTTTTTTTTTTTTTGCAAAGAGCTTTATAGAACTCTTCACGATTTTACGAGTCATCTATGCTCAGGGGCCATGCTAATCTTCTCTGTAGCGTTCTAATTGTAGTAGTCGTACCGCCGAACAGTTATTTTTTATTTAAAAAATGCAAAAATGACAATTTATTCCGGTAGATAGGGGATATCAAACTTGATTCCTTAGTTGAATGGTCGGGAAACGTGTTCATCTTTCCATCTTTTCATCGTTTTTATTAAACAGTTATTTCAACTTTCCCTTCCGACTAATTGGTTTGTTTCATGAATTTAATTGACATTGATTATATCAAAATGATCAAATTATATTCAATAGAGAATACTACTCGGATCAAAAAGTTTCGACACTTTGCTCATAAAATCCTGAGAACTCAATATATTTTCTCCCGATTTGTCGTGGATACTCCACCACGATAACGCGCCGGCGCACACAGTTCTCAAAATCTCGAAGTTCCTGCAGGACCACTCAACCTCTGTGTTCCCCCAGCCCCCCTACAGTTCCGATTTAGCCCCCTGCAACTTCTTCCTTTTTGAAAGCTCAAAAAAAAAGTTAAAGGGCCGGAAATTTCTGAGTATAGAAGAGATCAAAGTGGAATCGAAGAAGGCCATGAAGGCGATCCCGAAAACAGACTACCAGAGGTGTTTTGCCGACTGGAAAAAAGGTGGCTGAAGTGCATCGCAGCCAACGGAGACTACTTTGAAGGGGACAATTTGAATTTGGTAGAATAATAACGTTTTTTTAACTTATGAGCAAAGTGTCGAAACTTTTTGATCAGAGTAGTATAAAATGGCTCAACGTTTGCCTTATACATCGCAGTATTTGCATCAGAAGCTATTCTGATGTGTTCGATCTATGCTACTTGCCAGTAATGGTAGGGGTACCGACTAGTCCTCCCCTACTAGCCATGTAAACGTGTAATGAATGGCAATGACCATTTAGATTTTATCCCAAATGGAGTGTTATAGTGAAGAGAATAACTAAAAAGGTAATTAAACATTCGCAGCTAATGGTTAAGAAGGTGACTAAGCTGTGCTTCTACACACACACGCCACACATAGGTCACGTGACCCACCAGGATGTAGAAACAAACATACCAACGGCGACGTGGGGCTGTAAAATAATATATTCAAACAAATGGTTACCAACTTTAGAGATGAAAACCCAGTTCTATGTTGTCGTAATGTGAATTTAACACATAGAAAGTTATGGAAAAAGAAAGAGGCATCTCCTTATCGCGCAACTGAAAGTTTCTGATGGCTAACACCATCTATCGGAATAAATATTAACTATTCGTTAATTTTTTAATTATTCCAAAATTGGCCAAATACCGATTTATGATTAAAGGATATTTATTCCGATAGATGACGCCAGCCATTAGCAAATTTCAGTTTCACGATAAAAAGATTCCCCTATATATTTTTAAATAAATTATGCACCTGTTCCCAGTACAATATCACATTTGTACTATATTTTCATATAGAAAGTTATTATTTTAAAAATGTAAGACGTTATTGTCCGAAAGCCAAGTTTATATCTCTATACAGTTACGAGCGTCATGCGTTCTTAATCAATTCTTCAGTTTTCATCTCTGTCACCGTTTGCTTTTTTTTTTTTTTGGAATGGCGCTCTCCTATTGGTTGGCTACGATCACGCCACCTTTGCCCCCCCCCCCCCCCCCACTCGCTTTTTCGTTTTGTAACTATTGTGTTGGAGCGGGTCGCTCCTTAAATAAATGCATATATTAGTTAATAACCAAATGGAATCCTCTCTTTCTTTTTCCCAGTAAGAGACGCCTACGGAAGCCAACAGTACATAGACAGATAAATCACCCAGGCTATAGTTATTAACTAACATATGCATTTATATAAGGCGCCAATTTATAATTGTAACAAATAGTATTTGAATCAAAACATTCAATCGGCTAAAACACGGGCGTTGCCCGGGTCATTCGGCTAGTATCTCTATAATAAAGAAACTCAACGCCGTTAGCTTTTATCTTTTGTCTTTTCTTAAGAATAAACTTCTACTGTCCTTACTGCGTTGAAAATATTTGGGAGGACATGCCTCATCAGTGGTGAACCCTCACAGCGGTTTCGCCAATTTAATCCACCAAATCGCTTTAAGAGATCTACTTCTGTATTAAATGATTCTTCTTATATATATATATACGACACTGAAATCTTAGTTTTGTGGTTAGGGATGTTTCAGATATGCTTTCCTTGTTTTCTTTCTTAATTTAAAATCTCCTTCAACCTTTATTTATTTATTGTTTCTCTTTTCTGAGCGAGGATTCAGTTTCTTCCCCTGCTTCTCATTTCTTCTTGGATCTATTTCTCATAGGAGAATCGTCTGTATAAGACGGAATGTCTTAATAAAGGCTTGTGTGTGTGTTAGGGATGTTTTAAATTTTTTAAGAATTGTCAAATACAAAATTATAGCTCTTAAAGCGGTTTGTTGGATATTTAATCCATTGGCGAAACCGCTGGGAGGATTCCCCACTGATGAACCAAGCGCTACTATTTTTCACATTCGTGCTAAATAGTTTTATTTAACATATATAGATGGCGCGTTTTTATTTTTCTTTAGCCCAAGTATAAACTATATCAGGGGTCGGCAAACTGCGGCTCGCGAGCTACATGCGGCTCTTTGGATGTGAAGCTCTTTATATAGTTCCATACGTAAATATTATTTATGCGAGTACTATTTATTGTTGGCAAGAAAAAAAAATGTGTGGCTCTTTAAAAACTTTGAAATTTTGTAAATTGTAATATTTGGCTCTTCTGACTTAAAAGTTTGCCGACCGCAGCACTATAATGACCATGATAATAGTGGAGGGGTAGTTGGTGAAGATTATTTACTGAGACAATGTTGCAATCAGCTCGAATTTGCATTTACAAGGTGTCATGGTATCATTGGGTTACTTGTAATCACTGGTGGGACTTGTCGAGGTTTCGGGAACCATTGAAACAGTTTTAGATAAAAGTGATCAATGTGGAATTATTTTATCCAATTTGTCATCGAGGATTAATACCACGGCTCTCTGTATGTGTGTGTTGTGCTGGACATACACACCAGAATACTACAGTTAGAAGGCGGAATACAAGTATCTACTTGTATGGAATACTGTTGTGGAATACTTGTATGGTATGGAATACTTGTATGGAATACTGTTGTGGAATACTTGTATGGAATACTGTTGTGGAATACTTGTATGGAATACTGTTGTGGAATACTTGTATGGAATACTGTTGTGGAATACTTGTATGGAATACTGTTGTGGAATACTTGTATGGAATACTGTTGTGGAATACTTGTATATACTCAGTATTTACAAGCCCTATTCACTTTTCGTCAACTATGCACATGGGTAGGTATGCATGGGAGGAAGCAAATATTACTAGGCACTTAGGAAAATACAAATAAGAACTTTTAGAAACTTGGAGAAAATTCTGTTGGTTCTGCACCATATATATTATCTTTTAAAATCCAAAAAAGTTTCTCGAGAAGGGCTGTCGAGACCGACGTTAATAAACTTCCTCTTCTTTTAATAAAAACCAGCGCCGCCTCATAAAGCTTGTAACGGCCTGCGATAAATTTCTGCGCTGTTTTAAAACTGCTGGGTCATTTTTTTCCTGGGAAACTCTCTGCCCAACAATGGATTCCGTTGAATCCTATATAATCTTTATTGCAGGCATTTCAAACCATTTTGGTGAAATATTCCATTGGAGGCCACTCTTCGCAGCAAGGACTTATGTTGGCTTGACACACTATATACATGTTGATTCTCTATTGCAAACATTTCAAACTTTTGAAAGAATATTCCATAGAAAGTCACTCTATGTACCAATGGATTCCGTTGGCTTGAAACTCTATAAATGATCAATTTATATGGCAGATATTTCATACATTTTGAAGAAACATTGAGTAACTAAACAACAATGGATTAAGTAGGCTTAGAGAACCCAATACGTGGCTATTCTCTTTTGAATAGATTTCATACATTTTGGTGAAACATATTATCTGGGAATATCCCTCCGCAACAATAGATTCAATTGGTTTGGAATGTTATATAAGAATATACACTCAGAGATTTCAAACATTCTGGTTAAACATTTCCTATGTGAAATATCCGCAACAATGGATTCCGTTGGTTTGGAATGCTATATAGGAATACATTCAGAGATTTCAAACATTCTGGTCAAACATTTCCTATGTGAAATATCCACAACAATGGATTCCGTTGGTTTGGAATGCTATATATAGGAATACACTCAGATATTTCAAACATTCTAGTCAAACATTTCCTATGTGAAATTTCCACAACAATGGATTCCGTTGGTTTGGAATGCTATATAGGAATACATTCAGATATTTAAAAACATTCTGGTCAAACATTTCCTATGTTAAATATCCACAACAATGGATTCCGTTGGTTTGGAATGCTATATAGGAATACACTCAGAGATTTAAAACATTCTGGTGAAACATTTCCTATGTAAAATATCCGCAACAATGGATTCCGTTGGTTTGGAATGCTATATAGGAATACATTCAGATATTTAAAACATTCTGGTCAAACATTTCCTATGTAAAATATCCGCAACAATGGATTAAGTTGGTTTGGAATGCTATATAGGAATACACTCAGAGGTTTAAAACATTCTGGTTAAACATCTCCTATGTAAAATAATCCGCAACCATGGATCAAGCATTGTTTGATAAGTTCACATGGAGAACTCCATGGACAGGTGAGAGCTGAGGAAATTCCGAGTGACATATAAAGAACATGTCACTTATTTTAATAGTGTTTGTTTTTAAACATTTGGTAGAATATATATCCTTGAGGGAACTACTATTTTTCTAGATATGACTTAATTGATCTCAAATAGGATTGGTTAGGGTAGAAAATTCGGAACTCTACGTTTGGTCACTTAAAAAAAAGGCTAGGCATTCATTAAAGTTTGTATCAAATGTAAAATTAGCTTTGTGTTAATTGTAAAATACTTCTATTTGTATAGTTCTATTTTATAAGAGAATCAAATCAATACTTCCCTATACTGAGTATCATCCATACGCAGGGAACATGCTTATCTGTATTGATCTTATTAAAGTAAGTGTATAGCCGAACAAGTACGGTACGAACAAAATTGAGCTTGTCTGTTTTGTTCTTATTGGAATAGTTGTACAACCAAACAAGTGTGATAGTGACTAAACTGAAGTTATCTGTTTTGTAATTATTGGAGAAATTTTACAGCCCAACAAGTATGGTTGGGGCAAAAATAAGCTTATCTGTATTGTTCTTATTGGAGTAGGTGTACAAATGAACAAGTACCACAGGCACCATGATAATCCTCTTCCTGTATTGCTATTATTCGAGTAGTTGTACAAATATATAGCAGGGTAACGCACATTTTTATTGTATTAAGTGAACCAAGGTATTGCAGTATGTGGACACGCTAATTTTATCTGTATTGTTCTTTTGTAGTAGTTATAGAGCCGAGCAACGCAAGGATGTAGGTAGATAGTTTAACCAAATAGTTAGTGAAGAGAAGTAGTTGTGTGTACCAAGTAGATGGCATGTTGCTGGCGGTGGTCCCGGATGTGGAGCCGGGCGCCGACCGCTCAGGAATGCGGCCCACTTGTAGCAGGGCGGCGGGCAAACAATGGCGGCCTCACATGGCCGCTGCTGCTTTACATTTCTCTTCTTGTTTACTTGGGATGTTCTTAACACAATGTCTCGTTTCCATAAACATGGAAGTTAAAGTTGTACTAATATATTCAAATGTTTAATTATTAAATAAAGAATACTTAGGGAAAATCATCGTTTTGTTTCCAGATATCTCAAGTTGAAGCCTGGAATCAAGACAAAGAGTTCGGCAATGGATCAATAATCAAATATGATGAATCCTCTTTACATTATAACAACAACAACAACAACAAAAACCTTTATTAAGACACTATTGTCTTACAAAGGGATTCCCCTGAAGGTTATATATGTACATGAGTGAGGAGGAAAAGCAATCCAGAAGAGAGGGGGAGCAATCAGCCGTTGTCTGTGGAGTTGAGCACCTCTTCTCTCATTTTATCAATCGCCTTGAAAAATTTAAAATATTTATAAACAAATGCTTTATCCAGCAGGAAAGCATTAAAGATTTTATATACATGTTGTTCATTGTAGTGAGCTAGCTCCGAAATTTCGCGAATTTCCAGTCTCTTTTCATGTAGGAATGGGCAATGGAATAGATAGTGGACCAAATTGTCCTGGATGCCAACATTGCAGAAGTAGCAATTTAAAGGGGTCGCTGTTCCAAAATCCCGTGATATCCTCGCGGAAAAGTAGCCATAGAATCCTTTGACGGGCTATAAATCGTTTAATTTTCAAAGGGAGGTTTGATAATAAGTAGTCCTCCGTCATAAAGGAGCTACTTAAAAATTGGTAGTGAATAAAATGAGTTGAGCATTGTATCTTAGCTCGGTCAAATTGGAGTAGCTGGTCCACTGTGGTTTGAATAATTCTAGGGATTTCTCCTCGCACAACCATATAATCTTCACAGTTCTTAAGAAAAGAAAAACCCCTAGAGTCAATGATGCTATTCAAGTTATGAATAAAGTTGTTTCCCGCTTTTCGCACAATTGAAACTTTCCAGAGCTGGGACAAGCAAACATAGGGTAATCTTGTCCTGTCCATTTTTAAAATCCGTATCCAGAACTTTAGAATCAATTTCGTAATGTTTAATTCAAGGGACATCCTTCCGGTTTCTGTTCGCAAGATGTAGCCCGGAGTATATTTGGGTAGGTCAAGAAATCGCCGTAGGAAAATATCCTGGATCTGGTTTACGACTACTATCTGATTTGTCGCCCACATGGGGGCCGAGTATAACAACGTGGATAAAACTATGGAGTCAAGTAATTTCATCACTGCTCCGAACGATTTGGTTCTTGACTTAGATAGTATTCTCCATACTGCGTTTGTAGCAACCAATGCTTTGCTTTTAAAGTGCTGCGCCACGTAAGCAGTTGTATTCTTGGTAGTTGAGGGGTAGCCAAGATATGTATATTTTGAAGATACTGTCAAGGGTTGTTGGCCCCAAAACCAAACGTCAGATCTGGCCAAGCGGCCTCCGTTTCGAAACACTACGATTTTAGACTTGGATTGGTTCAGAGTTAAACCGTTTTCCTCAAAATATCTTTTTATTAGATTAATCTTTATTTGAAGATTTATCTTGGATTCACCAAAGAGGACTATATCATCCGCGAACAGGAGGAGGTGTATAGTTCCATGGCCCGGTAAGTACACTGCGTGACATTGAAAATGGAACACCAAGAAATAGTGGCCAGAAAGTGATGAAACTCGGCAGACAGAGAGAGACAGGGACGAACAATAAGTGATCTTTATTTCAAAATGATAGTCATAATACAGAGCGAGAACGGCGTCGGCTTAGTAGCAAGTAGGACCACCGCGGACGGCGATGCACGCAGCAACACGTCTAGGTAGACAGTCAATCAGAGTACGGATGGCATCCTGAGGGATGGCTCTCCATCCCCTCTCAACCATTTGCCACAGTTCGTCTTCTGAACGCGGCTGTGGCAAGGCATGCAAACGGCGTCCAATGATGTCCCAGACGTGCTCGATTGGTGAGAGATCAGGAGAGTACGGTGGCCAGGGAAGCATCTGTACATCTTGCAGAGCTTGTTGGCTAATGCGAGCAGTGTGCGGTCGGGCGTTATCCTGCTGATAAAGGGCATTGGGTACCCCCTGAAGGTAGGGGAGTGTCACCGGTCGCAGCACATCATCAACGTATCGTTGGGCCGTCATAGTGCCCTGAATACGAAGTAAAGGTGACCTGGAATCATACGCGATTGCGCCCCAAACCATGATTCCACGTTGTCGCACGGTGGGGCGTTCCACAATTGCTGCCGGATTGGACCTTTCTCCACGTCGACGCCACACGCGTACACGGCGACTATCACTGGACAAGCAGAAACGCGACTCATCTGAGAACACGACCCTGTGCCATTCCGTCATCCACGTCGATCTAGCCCGGCACCATTCCAAACGTTGGCGCCTATTCGGTGGGGTCAATGGCAGTCTTCTTAGCGGACGGCATGAGTGCAAGCCATTAGCAACCAATCGACAGGAAATGGTTCTGGTCGAGATGGAATGATCTAGGGTGTCTTGCACATGTTGCAGGATGGCGGTACAAGTGGCTTGGGGGCCGCCACTGCTTGTCGAAGGATACGCCGATCCACACGTGCTGACGTCACTCTGGTTGCACCGGCATTCCTATAAATTGCCACATTTCCTTGTTACAACCATCTTCTCCACAGTCGGTGCACCGTGGACGCACCAAGGTGTGTATCAGCTGCGATTTGACGTATGGACCAACCTGCCCTTTTCAGTCCGATCACCATGCCCCTCGTAAAAGCGTCTGTCTGCTTGAACTGCCTCCGTTTACGATGACCTGGCATTCTCTGTTATAACACGTGTCTTTTGACACAAGAACAAAATTTCTACAATGATTTTCTTTGAAGAAATAACGACACGAATACTGTCCTTTCTGCAAGTTCCTTCCCTTATATCTTACTCCATGTGCGCACGAGAGCTGCGTATTTTACATCATTTGCATAACTTGGTTAGGCGCGTCTACCCTGAAATTTGCATAATTTTCTGGCCACTATTTCTTGGTGTTTCATTTTCAATGTCACGCAGTGTATATACCTGGCAGGTCAGAATCATCCAGTGTAGCAACCAGATCGTTAATGAAAATAATAAATAAATACGGTGAAAGAGGTTCACCCTGAAGAACACCTGATTGTATTTTGATGAATTCTGTAAAAGAGCCATTCCATCTGACCGCTGCCATCATTTGAGCATAGTAGTTCTGTATGAGTTTGATGAATCGCCCACTTAAACCAACAAGCGCAAGCTTTCTCCATAATAGTAAATGTGGAACTGAATCAAACGCTTTTTTAAGATCCACAAAGAATGCGTAAAGTTTCCTTCTTTTGCGGTTTAATGTCATTTGGATTAGTGATGTAAGCGTGAAGATATGGTCTTGACACGAGTAACCCCTTCTGAATCCTGCTTGGTTTTCCGCTATGAGTTTTCTATTCTCAATCCAATTACTTAGTCTATTTTTTAATATGGATGTAAAGAGTTTTGACAAGTTGCTTATAAGCGCAATGCCCCTATAATTTGATGGTGCATTCGGATCGCCATTTTTGAATATTGGTTGGATTATGGTTTTTGACGACTGTGAAGGAACTTGGGATTTAGTTAATATTTTATTGAATAAGTTAGATAAAAGGATTAAACCATTCTCAGGTAGGGCTTTGATAGCTTCATTTGGTATACTATCGTAACCTTCTGCTTTATTGTTTTTCAAGCTAGCGATTTCCCTCGCAATTTCCAAAGGTGAAATTTCGGCGTCCAGCTCAGAGTCAATAGGAATTAGTAGAGAAGGTATATCAGCAACAATTCTTTGAGGAGGCGACAATAAACCCTGATAAAAGGATTCCCACTCTGAGATGTCAATATTTCCTTTTGTGCTATTCCGTTTCTTAAAGGACGCAATTATTTTCCAAAATTCGGCAGAGTCCCTAACATTGCTAAGGGCAGCTTGAACAGAATCAGAATATTTGTTCTTTTTGTATTTGAGCAATGATAAGTATTTGCGTTTACTCGTAATAAACAAATCTTTATAAATAGGAGTATTGAGAGAGTCAAATATAACAATTAAATAATGCACCAGGTTTCTGGATATGAGTTTCTTTTTATTATTGCATTCTCAATATTTCGGAAATTTCTGCCCTTCTACAGGAATACAAAGTGAACAAAAATGAATTCACTTTGTACTCCTGTAGAAGGGCGGAAATCCCCGAAAGCTTGAGATGGCAATAATAAAAATAAACACATCTCCAGAAACCTGGTGCATTATTTAATCAATGAAACCTCTTTAAATGACAAACCATGAAGTGAAAGATCATTTGCCTTAGCAATGTAGCCATAGTCGGTGACCTTAACTCCTGCATCTACCCTACATTTCTACTCGGAGAATCTGTATAAGGTCTTAATAAAGCTTTTTGTTGCTGTTGACCTTTTTCAATATGACCGATGTCTAGCTGTGAGACAATTGTATTGTAAACTGAATATTGGATAAGATACAATGGT
>CP092879.1:16036198-16049276 GCA_030710605.1 Cordylochernes scorpioides | reverse complement strand
GTACAATGTTGAATTAATTCATTTTCTACAATCTCCCAGATTTTGATTAATTCGGATAAATAGACAACTCGTATACCAAGGTTTTGGTCTATGGCCTTCATTAAGAAAGGAGCGGCTTCGATTTTCTGAAAACCTATATGAAGAGTAATATAAGAAATGGAAGCATGAATGTTTCTTTTACACATAAAACAAACTTTTCTACTGTCCTTACTGCGATTAAACAATCAGTGGTGAATCTTCCCAGCGGTTTCACCAATAAAATCTACCAAACCGCTTCTTAGAGCTCTAATATTATATGGAACGATTATGTTTATATATGCGACACTGAAAGGTGGAATCTTTTGTATTCAAGGAGTTTTATGGAAATGGCCGAAACTGCTAAAAATATGTTTTGCCTAGTTGAGTAGTAGGGAAATTTTAGGCCAGAATACATACATAGTAATTTTTCTAGAGGGACATATTCTTGCTTGCACAAAAAGGGAATCTATTTTCCATTTAAAACGTATCAAAGCAATGGATTTTCTCTATATTTTAGAGTATCTCACCTTCAAACAACACACAAACAGCCAATATGGTCGCTGTCAGCACGACACGGCCAATTTGCCAAGTTTGACGGCAGGATGTCCGGTCAAGCAGATGGTACAGACATTAACGCCAGACTTCTTACCACTCGAGCTCTGCAGCACAATGATTAGAACTTATTGGAGCATGCAAACCTGGTTGAAACTTTCATATCCTAGCTAGTAACACTGATCATACAGTAATGATAACTCTCCCGAGCTCTTTCAACAAAAGTTACAAGATATAACCACATACTACTTCACATTGCTTGTCGAATTTTTACTTCCAATTGAAAATGTTGGCCAAAAATATTTCCTTGATAAATCCGGACTGCTGGTCCTCACCAGAGTGGTATCTCAATAACCTACTAAGGTGGTCAAGAAACATTTAAATATATCCGTGGAAAGGCTTTTTTTTTTTTGCCAAGAGCTTTATAGAACTCTTTACGATTTCACGAGTCATCTATGCTCAGGGGCCATGCTAATCTTCTCTGTAGCGTTCTAATTGTAGTAGTCGTACCGCCGAACAGTTATTTTTATATTTTAAAAAATGCAAAAATGACAATTTATTCCGGTAGATAGGGGATATCAAACTTGATTCCTTAGTTGAATGGTCGGGAAACGTGTTCACCTTTCCATCGTTTTTATTAAAGTTATTTCAACTTTGCCTTCCGACTAATTGGTTTGTTTGGTGAATTTTATTGACATTAATTATATCAAAATGATCAAATTATATTCAATAGAGAATACTACTCGGATCAAAAAGTTTCGACACTTTGCTCATAAAATCCTGAAAACTCAATAATTTTCTCCCGGTTTGTGGCAAACGCAAGCGTCGCCCTTGGCTTGGAGAACTGCCAATTTTCAAAAATCATGCGCCACAACAGCGCGAGCAGCGGCTGTTCGAAAGTGAAGCCATTTTGCCCGTGCTTCGATTTCGTTAGTCACCGAAATGGAGGATCAACGAATTTGCATCAAGTTCTGTGTGAAAAACGGATTCAAGGGTGCCGAAATTTTTTGGATGTTGCAAACAGCCTACGGGGGTGCCGTCATGAGCCGAAGACGAGTTTTCGAATGGTACAAGCGCTTCAAGGAGGGTCGGGAAGAGACCGCCGACAACGAGCGTTCCGGGAGACCGTCCACATCAACCACGCCTGAAAAAGTGGACAAGGTGTTGGAACTGGTGCGTGAAGACCGACGAATAACTGTCAGGGAGGTCGCCGAAGAAGCAGGGATATCATTCGGGTCGACTCAATCGATAATGAAGGACATTTTAGGAGTGAGAAGATTCAACGCCGTTCTCGTTCCCAAAAATTTGACTTTTGATCAAAAGAACGCCCGGAAAGAAACGGCCAGTCTCAATCTCGAAGCGACAACCGACGACCCCGAATTGCTGAAGAGGGTCATTACTGGAGACGAAACATGGATTTACGGCTTTGATTCGTAAATTACCCAACAGGCATCAGAGTGGAGCTTCAAAAATAAGCCAAGACCAAAGAAAGCGAGGAAGACTCCCAGCAAAGTCAAGGTCATGTTGACGGTGTTCTTCGACTACCAGGGCATCGTTCATCATGAATTTCAACAACAAGGTTCTACAATAACTGCTGACTCCCACCTGGGAGTTTTGAGGCGATTGAGGGAAGCAATCAGGCAGAAACGGCCGGAGCTGTTGAGGAGCAAGTCGTGGATCCTCCACCACGATAACGCGCCGGCGCACACAGCCCTCAAAATCTCGAAGTTCCTGCAGGACCACTCAACCTCTGTGTTCCCCCAATACAGTCTCGATTTGGCCCCCTGCAACTTCTTCCTTTTTGGAAAGCTCAAAAAAAGTTATAGGGTCGGACATTTCTGAGCATAGAAGAGATCAAAGTGGAATCGAAGAAGGCCATGAAGGCGATCCCGAAAACAGACTACCAGAGGTGTTTTGCCGACTGGAAAAAAAGGTGGCTGAAGTGCATCGCGGCCAACGGGGACTACTTTGAAGGGGACAATTTGAATTTGGTAGAATAATAAAGCTTTTTTTAACTTATGAGCAAAGTGTCGAAACATTTTGATCAGAGTAGTATAGAATGGCTCAACGTTGCCTTATACATCGCAGTATTTGCATCAGAAGCTATTCTGATGTGTTCGATCTATGCTACTTGCCAGTAATGGTAGGTACCGACTAGTCTCCCCTACAAGCCATGTAAACGTGTAATGAATGGCAATGACCATTTAGATTTTATCCCAAATGGAGTGTTATAGTGAAGAGAATAACTAAAAAGGTAATTAAACATTCGCAGCTAATGGTTAAGAAGGTGACTAAGCTGTGCTTCTATACACACACACGCCACACATAGGTCACGTGACCCACCAGGATGTAGAAACAAACATACCAACGGCGACGTGGGGCTGTAAAATAATATATTCAAACAAATGGTTACCAACTTTAGAGATGAAAACCCAGTTCTATGTTGTCGTAATGTGAATTTAACACATAGAAAGTTATGAAAAAAGAAAGAGGCATCTCCTTATCGCGCAACTGAAAGTTTCTGATGGCTAACGCCATCTATCGGAATAAATATTAACTATTCGTTATTTTTTTGATTATTCCAAAATTGGCCAAATACCGATTTATGATTAAAGGATATTTATTCCGATAGATGACGCCAGCCATTAGCAAATTTCAGTTTCACGATAAAAAGATTCCCCTATATATTTTTTCATAAATTATGCACCTGATCCCAGTACAATATCACATTTGTACTATTTTTTCATATAGAAAGTTATTATTTTAAAAATGTAAGACGTTATTGTCCGAAAGCCAAGTTTATATCTCTATACAGTTACGAGCGTCATGCGTTCTTAATCAATTCTTCAGTTTTCATCTCTGTCACCGTTTGCTTTTTTTTTTTGGAATGGCGCTCTCCTATTGGTTGGCTACGATCACGCCACCTTTGCCCCCCCCCCCCCCCCCCCACTCGCTTTTTCGTTTTTGTAACTATTGTGTTGGAGCGAGTCGTTCCTTAAATAAATGCATATATTAGTTAATAACCAAATGGAATCCTCTCTTTCTTTTTCCCAGTAAGAGACGCCTACGGAAGCCAACAGTACATAGACAGATAAAGTACATAGGCTATAGTTATTAACTAACATATGCATTTATATAAGGCGCCAATTTATAATTGTAACAAATAATATTTGAATCAAAACATTCAATCGGGTAAAACACGGGCGTTGCCCGGGTCATTCGGCTAGTATCTCTATAATAATACAACTCAACGCCGTTAGCTTTTATCTTTTGTCTTTTCTTAAGAATAAACTTCCACTGTCCTTACTGCGGTGAAAATATTTGGGAGGACATGCCTCATCAGTGGTGAACCCTCACAGCGGTTTCGCCAATTTAATCCACCAAATCGCTTCAAGAGATCTACTTCTGTATTAAATGATTCTGTTTATATATACGACACTGAAATCTTAGTTTTGTGGTTAGGGATGTTTTCAGATATGCTTTCCTTGTTTTCTTTCTTAATTTAAAATCTCCTTCAACCTTTATTTATTTATTTTTTCTCTTTTCTGAGCGAGGGTTCAGTTTCTTCCCCTGCTTCTCATTTCTTTTTGGATCTATTTCTCACAGGAGAATCGTCTGTATAAGACGGAATGTCTTAATAAAGGCTTGTGCGTGTGTTTGGGATGTTTTAAATTTTTTTAGAATTGTCAAATACAAAATTAGAGCTCTTAAAGCGGTCTGTTGGATATTTAATCCATTGGCGAAACCGCTGGGAGGATTCCCCACTGATGAACCAAGCTCTACTATTTTTCACATTCGTGCTAAATAGTTTTATTTAACACTAGACGGGTGACCCGGGCTTCGCCCCGGGATTGACCCGTGTGCCTATCTACCCGAGTGATATATATTTAGATAATATTTTCTTTTAATAATTGTTTGTTATTAGCATTATCTATTTGTTTGCATCAGCATATTTTAATCTAATCTTTGATAGAGGGCGCTGTTCGTGAGCTAAGTAGAATAATTTGAATATATAGTTTTAATAATTGATTTATATATTTTTTAAAATAGCCTATCGTCTTCCCCGTATTTTTTTTTTTTACCTATGTATGGAAATTTCGGTTTAAATTAGTGAACTACTGCGAATTTGTATACCGGACATACAAACATTGATTTTTATATATATATATAGATATATAGATGGCGCGTTTTTTTTCTTTAGCCCAAGTATAAACTATATCAGGGGTCGGCAAACTGCGACTCGCGAGTTACATGCGGCTCTTTGGATGTGAAGCTCTTTATATAGTTCCATACGTAAATATTATTTATGCGAGTACTATTTATTGTTGGCAAGAAAAAAAAATGTGTGGCTCTTTAAAAACTTTGAAATTTTGTAAATTGTAATTTTTGGCTCTTCTGACTTAAAAGTTTGCCGACCGCAGCACTATAATGACCATGATAATAGTGGAGGGGTAGTTGGTGAAGAATATTTACTGAGACAATGTTGCAATCAGCTCGAATTTGTATTTACAAGGTGTCATGGTATCATTGGGTTACTTGTAATCACTGGTGGGACTTGTCGAGGTTTCGGGAACCATTGAAACAGTTAGATAAAAGTGATCAATGTGGAATTCTTTTATCCAGTGCCAATTTGTCATCGAGGATTAATAACACGAGTCTCTGCATGTGTGTGTTGTGCTGGACATACGAGGTGTGTTGAAAAAGTATCGCGACATTTGTGTTTTTTCAAAAATTATTTATTTATTCATGAATACCTATTTTGTCCCCTTCAAAGTGATCCCCATGAGATATTATACACTTGTGCCAACGGTTTTTCCAATCTTCGAAGCACTTCAAAAAATCATTTTTAAAAAATCTTTTTCAGCTCCTTCTTCGATGCCGTCTTTATCTCGTCAAGCGTAGCGTAACGTCGTCCTTTCATGGGCCTCTTCAGTTTAGGGAACAAGAAAAAGTCACAGGGGGCCAGATCTGGCGAATACGGTGGCTGCGGCATCATTAGTGTGTTGTTTTTGGCCAAAAAGTCGCGCACAAGCAACGATGTGTGAGCAGGGGCGTTATTGTGGTGCAAAAGCCAATTTTTGTTCTTCCACAAATCCGGGCGTTTCTGGCGGATTGCTTCGCGCAAATTGCGCATAACTTGCAGGTAATATTCCTTATTGACCGTTCTACCCTGTGGCAAGGACTCATTATGCACCACGCCCCTGCAATCGAAGAAAACTGTCAGCAAAACTTTCACATTCGACCGAACTTGGCGCGCTTTTTTCGGTCTTGGTTCGTGCGGCAGCTTCCATTGAGATGATTGAGCTTTGGTTTCCACGTCATAACCATAAACCCACGCTTCGTCACCAGTTATGACCCTCTGTAGCAAATTTGGGTCGTCGCGGACAGAGTCCAACATCTCATTACCAATGTTCATGCGATGCTGTTTTTGGTCGCAATTGAGCAATTTTGGTACGAATTTCGCGGCGATTCGTCTCATGCCCAAATCATTGATAAAAATCGAATGGCACGAGCCAATCGATATGTTTAGGTCCTCAGCAACTTCTCTAACGGTGATTCGCGATTGGTCAATATCATTTTCTCCACTTCATTAATTTTTTCGTCTGTTGTTGAAGTGCTCAGGCGTCCAGCACGCTCTTCGTCGTTCACATCTTCTCGGCCTTCTGAGAACATTTTGTACCACCGATAAACGTTGCTTCGGTCCAAGGTAGCTTCTCCGTATGCCACAGTCAACATTCGGAATGCATCCGCGCACTTAATTTCGTTTTTCACACAAAATTTGATACAGGTTCTTTGTTCCATTTTTTTAATAGGTAAAAATCGAAGACGATCCAAAACACCTGCAAGCAAAGCAGCTGTCAACAATTAATTGAACATTCGAAATGGCCGAGCTTGTCGGCATAAGTGAGAGACATGAGTACCAACATAAAGCCACAAAAAGACGAAATTCGAATATACGTAACTCGCGAAAATTTATAATTCGCGATACTTTTTGAACACACCTCGTACACACCAGAATACTACAGTTAGAAGGCGGAATACAAGTATCTACTTGTATGGAATACTGTGGTGGAATACTTGTATATACTCAGTATTTAGAAGCCCTATTCACTTTTCGTCAACTATGCACATGGGTAGGTATGCATGGGAGGAAGCAAATATTACTAGGAACTTAGGAAAATACAAATAAGGACTTTTAGAAACTTGGAGAAAATTCTGTTGGTTCTGCACCATATATATTATCTTTTAAAATCCAAAAAAGTTTCTCGAGAAGGGCTGTCGAGACCGACGTTAATAAACTTCCTCTTCTTTTAATAAAAACCAGCGCCGCCTCATAAAGCTTGTAACGGCCTGCGATAAATTTCTGCGCTGTTTTAAAACTGCTGGGTCATTTTTCCTGGGAAACTCTCTGCCCAACAATGGATTCCGTTGAATCCTATATAATCTTTATTACAGGCATTTCAACCATTTTGGTGAAATATTCCATTGGAGGCCACTCTTCGCAGCAAGGACTTATGTTGGCTTGACACACTATATACATGTTCATTCTCTATTGCAAACATTTTAAACTTTTGAAAGAATATTCCATAGAAAGTCACTCTATGTACCAATGGATTCCGTTGGCTTCAAACTCTATAAATGATCAATTAATATGGCAGATATTTCATACATTTTGAAGAAACATTGAGTAACTAAACAACAATGGATTAAGTAGGCTTAGAGAACCCAATACGTGGCTATTCTCTTTTGAATAGATTTCATACATTTTGGTGAAACATATTATCTGGGAATATCCCTCCGCAACAATGGATTCAATTGGTTTGGAATGTTATATAAGAATATACACTCAGAGATTTCAAACATTCTGGTGAAACATTTCCTATGTGAAATATCCACAACAATGGATTCCGTTGGTTTGGAATGCTATATATAGGAATACACTCAGAGATTAAAAACATTCTGGTGAAACATTTCCTATGTGAAATATCCACAACAATGGATTCCGTTGGTTTGGAATGCTATATAGGAATACACTCAGAGATTTAAAACATTCTGGTCAAACATTTCCTATGTAAAATATCCGCAACAATGGATTCCGTTGGTTTGGAATGCTATATAGGAATACACTCAGAGGTTTAAAACATTCTGGTTAAACATCTCCTATGTAAAATAATCCGCAACCATGGATCAAGCATTGTTTGATAAGTTCATATGGAGAACTCCATGGACAGGTGAGAGCTGAGGAAATTCCGAGTGACATATAAAGAACATGTCACTTATTTTTAATAGTGTTTGTTTTTAAACATTTGGTAGAATATATATCCTTGAGGGAACTACTATTTTTCTAGATATGACTTAATTGATCTCAATTAGGATTGGTTAGGGTAGAAAATTCGGAACTCTACGTTTGGTCACTTAAAAAAAAGGCTAGGCATTCATTAAAGTTTGTATCAAATGTAAAATTAGCTTTGTGTTAATTTTGAAATACTTCTATTTGTATAGTTCTATTTTATAAGAAAATCAAATCAATACTTCCCTATACTGAGTATCATCCATACGCAGGGAACATGCTTATCTGTATTGATCTTATTAAAGTAGTTGTATAGCCGAACAAGTACGGTACGAACAAAATTGAGCTTGTCTGTTTTCTTCTTATTGGAATAGTTGTACAACCAAACAAGTGTGCTAGTGACTAAACTGAGCTTATCTGTTTTCTAATTACTGGAGAAATTTTACAGCCCAACAAGTATGGTTGGGACAAAAATAAGCTTATCTGTATTGTTCTTATTGGAGTAGGTGTACAAATGAACAAGTACCACAGGCACCATGATAATCCTCTTCCTGTATTGCTATTATTCGAGTAGTTGTACAAATATATAGCAGGGTAACGCACATTTTTATTGTATTAAGTGAACCAAGGTATTGCAGTATGTGGACACGCTAATTTTATCTGTATTGTTCTTTTGTGGTAGTTATAGAGCCGAGCAACGCAAGGATGTAGGTAGATAGTTTAACCAAATAGTTAGTGAAGAGAAGTAGTTGTGTGTACCAAGTGGATGGCATGTTGCTGGCGGTGGTCCCGGATGTGGAGCCGGGCGCCGACCGCTCAGGAATGCGGCCCACTTGTAGCAGGGCGGCGGGCAAACAATGGCGGCCTCACATGGCCGCTGCTGCTTTACATTTCTCTTCTTGTTTACTTGGGATGTTCTTAACACAATGTCTCGTTTCCATAAACATGGAAGTTGAAGTTTTACTAATATATTCGAATGTTTAATTATTAAATAAAGAATACTTAGGGAAAATCAACGTTTTGTTTCCAGATATCTCAAGTTGAAGCCTGGAATCAAGACAAAGAGTTCGGCAATGAATGGGTGTGTTCAGCTTCAGATATTGAAACACAAGAGATTGAAGAATGTGGGTAGAGAAATAATCAAATATGATGAATCCTCTTTACATTATATGTGAATCTCTTTGGCATTAATTAAATAATGCACCAGGTTTCTGGATATGAGTTTCTTTTTATTATTGCATTCTCAAGATTTCGGAAATTTCTGCCCTTCTACAGGAATTCAAAGTGAACAAAAATGAATTCACTTTGTACTCCTGTTGAAGGGCGGAAATGCCCGAAACCTTGAGATGGCAATAATAAAAATAAGCTCATCTCCAGAAACCTGGTTCATTATTTAATCAATGAAACCTCTTTGGATGACAAACCATGAAGTGAAAGATCATTTGCCTTAGCAATGTAGCCATAGTTGGTGACCTTAACTCCTGCATCTACCCTACATTTCTACTCGGAGAATCTGTACAAGGTCTTAATAAAGCTTTTTGTTGCTGTTGACCTTTTTCAAGATGACCGATGTCTATCTGTGAGACAATTGTATTGTAAACTGAATATTGGATAAGATTCAATGGTAAACAGACCTATAAATTTTATAAATGTCTTTTCAAAATAGGGTTCATGGTAACTTACGCTTGATCAACATAGTTCAAGTCTCTTAAAACTACTGATATAGGTGCGAAATTGAGAGGGCTGTTGTATCCCTAACTAAGAGGGAGGACGTTCTCGCCCGAGCAGAGCTCTGCTCTGAAGAAATTTCTTGACATGGCAATGTCGGGGACTCCGACCTTGGCCTGTCCGACTTCAGGGTAGAATGCGACATTGAACGAGACGACATCCAGTGGGATTCGTCTGATACAAATAATTTGTAATTATTTTGTTTATATACATTTTGTTATCTCTATATAATCATAACCCTATATAATCTTATATATTTTGAAAATAGAGCAATCCATATATAAATCTTTAATTAAAAAGACATATATTGGACGCCACATGATGTGGCGCTGAGTTTGTTGTTGACACGCTTTAAAATGTTATAACACTTTGATAAAGGTTGGCGTTCAGCCAACTGAAATATTGGTAAAATAAATGATATTTTGATCCAATATATGCCTTTTTAATTAAAAATTAAATCTTATATATATGTATAATTAATAAAAATATATTCAATCTCAGAAAAAAAATCTATGATGTGTTTGTGTCAAAAGAACACCTTTCTTTCAAATAACGTGAGAAAAGATGTTAATTTGGTATCTTCTGTGTATGTAATGGGTACTAAGGAACTCTGGTTTACCTTTTTATTATCCTTTGTTCTTCAAATCTCATCCTAGAATTAGTCCTTCAATCCATATTTTTTCTACAGTTTTTTTTATAGAATTGGTAATATTCAAAAAGAAAATAAAGTTTTAGTGAACAAAAAGTAAGTTGTGAGGAATATTTATGGATCTCTAAGTTGCTTTTTTGAAAAATGTTTACATTTGTAATATTGTCTAAATTCTTATTTGTATAACTGAGGACAGTTTTTTTTAAATTATCCCGAGTACACATGGTACAGGCCATGCTAATCATAGTGGGTAGAAGTTAGCGATTGATTTTACTGTAAGTGCACCACATGTCTATACATGTGAAAAGCAGTTCGACTTTTGCACTTACAAATGTGCCAGAGCCGTGTTTGGTTACTTGCACACTCTGGTGGGGTTGGACTTTATCAAAAATCGGGGGCCTTTGAAGATTTTTTTTTTATTTAGAAAAATATTCCCAATGCAAGATTCGATCCCGGGTCGTAGCGGTCGAAAGCCAATGGTTTAGACCATCCTTCCACCGACCCCAAAGACAGTAAAAACAATGAGTCATCCACTTCTGAATTTAATCTCCGCCAAACTGCAGCTCTTACATTCGAATCCATTGAACAAAGGCAATTGATCATTGTCAGTTTGTTCCTTGTCATGGCTACACTGTGTGTAGACATTAGAAACATACACTACACCGTTTAGACAACAGCTCTGCTACTTTTTATTGGGTTGATTGAGAATGGTATGAACCGTCTATTTTCGACAGCTAGGACCCGGGTTCGAATCCCAGGCACTTTTTTTCAGAAGAAAATATTACTTCAATGCCCCCGATTCTTGCAAAAGTCCAACTCAATCAGTGAATGCGAATAACCAAACGGGGCGCTCTCTCTGTCACACTTGTAAATGCAAAAGTCGAACTGCCTTCTAGATGTATATTCATGTGGTGCACACCACAGCAATCAAAGCAGTCGCTAACAAACTACATATCATGATTATCATGGCCTATACCGCATGTTACGACTACTAGAGTAGTCAACTTTATTTTTATGTAAATTTGTAACTTAAAAACTAAGAGAGGAAAAAGTATGTAAATTTCTTCTAATGTATAAATTGTTACGTAAATTTCTTTGAATGTATAAATTGACCATGTTTTTTAATAAAAAAGAGTTCTGGATAAGATTTTGGACGTTTGGTAGTCGTCCTTGAGAGCCTCTTCCTTTGGAGTTGCGGAGCTGGTCAAGTAGCTGGACTAAAACACTAGGTTGTCTCTCAAGGTAAAGAGAGACACCAATCTATATTGAGAAGAAGCACCCTCAATACCGCATGTACTTGGGATAAAATGAGTTTTTATATTTGATATTGCTTATGTACTGCACATTTCGTTCTCTCTAACTCGAGTAAACCATCAGTTTCTACAGAATAAATACAAGAGAGAATGTATTATTGTGGTCTTTGCTCTACATTTTTGTCCTTACTCTACACATGCATCACAGTAACAATATTCTGATTTAAACTCGAATATTCGACACATCTCTTTCCACCTTCCCGCTAACAACCGTGGAGAAACCGTCTGTTTTATGTGAAACTAGCCGAATGACCCGGGCAACGCCCGGGGTTTACCCGATTAAATGCTTTTATTCAAATACTATTCGTTACAATTATAAATTGGCGCCGTGGATGTCATTCTTGTATAATATATAAATGAGTTTTAAAAATTGTAAAAAAAAAAAATGCATCGGCCGGGAATCGAACCCGGGGCGCCCGCGTAGCAGGCGAGCATTCTACCACTGAACCAAAAGCAAACGGTGACAGAATTAAGAACGCATGACGATGATAACTGTATATTATCCGTGACAGAGGCGGCCGATGAGGAAAGACGGTCGTGACTATATATAGTAATAGATTTAATTAAACCCCAATAATTTGACAACTGTTAGATCAGCTTAAGGAAGAGAAAAATCATAATTACAGGAAAAATAATTTTCCCAGTTGGATGAAACAGTTTTCCAGCATGAGAGATCATTGTCGGAGGCATGCAGCAAATTTATAAAGAAGGTTCCACGATCGGACTGACTCAGTAAATATAACGGGATTCATTTCAATGAATGGACCTAGCATAGGGATTTGTAGACTCGGCATAGGGATGAAATGACCTAGCATAGGAATTTGTAGACTCGGCATAGGGATGAATGGACCTAGCATAGGGATTTGTAGACTCAGCATAGGGATGAATGGACCTAGCATAGGGATTTGTAGACTCGGCATAGGGATGAAATGACCTAGCATAGGAATTTGTAGACTCGGCATAGGGATGAATGGACCTAGCATAGGGATTTGTAGACTCAGCATAGGGATGAATGGACCTAGCATAGGGATTTGTAGACTCAGCATAGGGATGAATAGACCTAGCATAGGAATTTGTAGACTCAGCATAGGGATGAATGGACCTAGCATAGGGATTTGTAGACTCAGCATAGGGATGAATAGACCTAGCATAGGAATTTGTAGACTCGGCATAGGGATGAATGGACCTAGCATAGGGATTTGTAGACTCGGCATAGGGATGAATGGACCTAGCATAGGGATTTGTAGACTCAGCATAGGGATGAATGGACCTAGCATAGGGATTTGTAGACTCAGCATAGGGATGAATAGACCTAGCATAGGAATTTGTAGACTCGGCATAGGGATGAATGAAAACAACAACAACAAAAGCCTTTATTGAGGACCTCTCGTCCTATATAGGATTCGCCAGTTTACAGAGTAAGAGAAGAGAACTAAGAATACAGAGAGCATAGGGATGAATGAATCGATCGTGGGAATTTGTAGACTCAGAATAGGGAGAAATGGGCCTAACAAAGGCATGAGTAGA
>CP092879.1:16024678-16036098 GCA_030710605.1 Cordylochernes scorpioides | reverse complement strand
GTGACCGAAGAATCTCAAACAATTCCGTTGTACAGAAGTCGGTCATCTTCCGAAGTCGATAGTTGTGATAGTATCGATGCATTCATCCTACCCGCTAATAACTATGAACGATATTTGATACACAGTGACCTTTATTGAAGACATACGAGATAACCAAGTGTGAACAAAATAGCCTCTGTCTCCTTAAAAAAAAAATAAAAAAGACCCAGGAAATCAGACTTCCATTTCCTTAAGTTTGTCCATGAGTGTACATGCATGTACTTGAAATTTTCGTTAAGCGAACACCTGTGTTATCCAGCCCCTTTATCTCGGTCCTGTGAGTGCCCGCTTAAGAATTGATTTTCCATTCTACTTTGTATGTTAAATTCTGTTTTCTACAAGTGTGTAAATATTCAAGTCCATGCAAAGCCACTTACATACCCAAAAAACCTCTAAATCGGACCATCTATCATTCCAAATCAGGCAGTCACCAATAGCCATACTCTGAATTTTGAAAAAAGAAACAACCATTATCAATATCCTTTTATTATAGATTCTTCTGAGAGATACAGACAACAGCCAGAAGCCAGGCAAAAGCACATAACTGAAAAAAATAACAACAAAAAAAGATTATTTCAGGATATCCACATCTGTTTACAAGATGCAAATATACTTTTACAAAGAAAAAGTTAAAATAAAATAAGACCTGATCCAAATAAATAAATAGTGCGCTGTTATCGAAATGTCACACACTATTAATTTATTTGGATTAGGTCTTATTTTCTTACAGCTATAATCTATAATCCAAATTGTGCTTCATCAACAACAAAAAAAGTATTTATAAGTGGATGAAAAGGCATAACTGCGAACCTATTGATTAGGGTAAATCAAGAAATTCAAACTTTTTCTTTATAATTGGATATTTCTATTATTTAGACCATTGTAATTTTAAGGGGATATCACTGATGTGCATTTCTGATATAAGTTTCTAAGACGGCCTATCCTCCTACTTTCAGGTGGGTTGAAGAAGGAAAGGAAAAATGTAGGAAAGTGAAATAAATGGCTTTTTATATAGATATAGATACATACATAGTGTGATCAATAATTTCCAGGAATGCTAAATATTTAAAGAAATACAAAAGTATAATAAAGTTTTATTTAAAATTTCTCAAAATAATGACAGTCACTATCTATACACTTGTTCCATCTTTTTTTCCAGATATCAAAACACCTCTGAAAATCCTCATCTTTCAGGCTTTTCAAAATATTCTTCGAATTCTCCTTTATTTCAGGTATTGAGTCAAATCGAGGTCCTTTTAAGACTCTTTTAATTTTAGGGTAAAGGAAAAAGTCTTTGGGAGCAAGTCAGGAGAATAGGGTGGCTGGGGTAGTAAAGCAATTCCGTGTTTAACCAAATAAAGTGGTACAGTGACGGCCGTATGTGGCCGTGCGTTGTCATGATGCAAGAGCCAATTTTTCTGATTCCATTTTTCGGGTCTTTTCTGACGCACAGGCTCTCTTAAACGTCGCAATACATCAAGATAGTAATGTTGATTAATGGTCTGACACTCCGGTACGAATTCATAGTGTACCAATCCCTTTACATCAAATAAAGTGATAAGAAGACACTTAAGCTTCGATTTGATCATCCTTGCTTTCTCTTGCTTATTCGACCAGCTTTTAATCATGCAAACCATTCAAATGTCCTCGATTGTGATAGGGCATCTTCTTTAAAAGCCTGCTTCAAGATTTTAAATGATTCGGAAGCTGTTTTCCCTAATTTAAAGCAAAACCCTATGCAGATTCGCTGTTTTTCAATACAGTCCATACTGAAATTCGAAAATGTTCCGATATACTCGAGCTTATAAATTCAATAAAACGTCAGCGCGTGCGTCTATGTTATCAATTTTTATTTATACGTGTTGATAAATGTTTTATCTATAAGGTCCTTATGAAATTATTTCATTATTTTGAATATTTTACGTGATCCAGTCTCATTCCTGGAAATTATTGATCACACGTTGTATGTTAAGCCCAATATACACTCATGGAAAAAAACTTAAGGAAGTTGTACCTTTTAGCATGTATATTAGGATTTAGACAATAACTCTGAAAGATATTTGATACAAAGTGACCAAAGTTATTCATTTATTGTCTTTTTAGTATCCATGACCTTGTATAATTATACAATGGGATAATAAAAAAAGTATTGTCTCTGACTCCTTAAAAAAAAAACACGATCGGCTTCCTTTAAGTTTTGTTCATGAGTGTGTAATACAATCCTCAAGTTAAATGCTAACAATACTAAGGCGTATTTTGGATTTAATTGGAAAGTTTATTTAGAGCTGAAATATGGATATATTTTAAGCCCTTTTCTAATCTCAACTCAATTTGAAAATCTATTAGCGTGGATTACGTGCATTGTGCCTCACAAGTATCTTCTTATCGCATTCAATTTGGGAATTTCCGCTTTGTGGGTCTTCAATGTACCACGCTGAAGATGGCCAACAGCATGAAAAACATACAAATTATCTCTTTTTTTTTCTTGATAGTTCAAGAAAAATGTGTTGGCCAGTTTTTATAGAATTATAAAATCAACGTTCGATTGGTATTTTTCCCTTATATGGCAATGGGCCATCAGCCATATTTAACTGTACGATTAAAGGGTGCAGTCTACTTAATTCAACATCCTAATCCATTTCTCTTCTGCTTTTAACACTTTATACCGTCTTATAATAAACTAAGTCTAGGGTATATTTCAAGATGATCATACGAAATAGATATTTTTTCAATGGAGAGAGAGAATGTTATTTATATTTAATTTTAAATTGTTCCTCTCTTGGAAAGAGAAACCTTTATCAACGGGCGCAGTTAAAATATCAAAACTTGTGCAAAAACAGCTTCTTAAAAAAAAAATAATAATATATTCACTTTTTTCTTCTGTTTATTGCAATCAGATTTAGATTAATGTATTTGCCTGCTGCGTGATCATTTTCTCTCTTCTCTTGCAAATAATTACCATCCTTCCTTGAATAAAAACATAGAAAATATAAAAATAAATAATGATAGACATGGCTTTTGGGATGCTGATAACTGTATTGTTCAATGAATTCAAGGTGTTTTAATTATCTTGGTGTGTCGTGCTTCTCTCTCTTCATGAGTCGTCGGTGGACGAGTGGATAACACCCTCGTTTCCCGACATCCATGAACCGGGATCGAATCCCGCGTTAACATTTTGTTTAATTAAAAATAAAGAAGGCATCTCTTGAACACGAGCACATGTGCTTTTTAGATGGCAGAGCGCATCTAAGCATATGTGCTCGTGGTCAGGAGATGCCTTCTTTATTTTTAATATCAACACCTGACCCACTTATCTTTTTTTTTTTCTATTGTTTTCTCATTTTGTTTAATATGTGAATAACCTTCACACATATTATTAATTGTTGTAAATATCATAAACTAGGTTTCTCTTTTTGAGTGGTACCTAATAAAGTGATTTTGGAACAAGCGAGAGTGCTGCTTGCTGTCGACAATGGAGCTGTATAATTGCATATTGTCATTTCCTGTCCGCGTGCAATCCCAGAGTTAGCTAAGGGGGGACGTGCTCCTTCACGTCCTGTGGAATGTTATTTACCTCTCCTGCCCTCCACCATACCTGGAATGGGGAAAGACAGTAACTCAACAGCTCTAAACACGTCCATAGTCTTTGACACAAAGCGACTTGTTTACTATAGATTATGTCGGGATGGAAATTTTGCCGGGAAGAAATCCGCCATTTTTTTTTTTTTTACACTCTCCATTCAAATGTGTTAGCCTACTGTCAACATATCGACTTTGACCTGAGTGATGCATCTTATTTTTTTACAGGTTATATGCATATACGGAGAGAGAGAGTTATAAATACCGCGCTTATGCATATCAAGCTTAATTTACATAATAGCAGCATCCGTTTCAATAACGACAAAATAACTTACTAAAAAAAGCGCTTTAAAACTTTGATTTTTTAAGAGTACAACTTGATAATACATTTAAAATAAACATGCTAAAGAGTGTAAAACATAGAGTTTGAACGATATATATATAATTTACAAAATATATTTTTTTTACAAATTGTAAGTTTAAAAATGTTATATACCAAAAGGAAAACCTGTATCTATAAATTTAAATGCTGCCCTCCCTATATACGAAGATCTTACAGAAAAGCCTATAAGTTCAACAAAATGATAAACTGCTAATGTTCCGCGGGGAAACATCGTTTAAAAATGACCAGCAAAAGATTTTGTACGTGCAATTTGCACGACTAGTTACATATTTTCAGCTCTAACATCAGAAATCGTTTACCAATGCAGCATAATTCACATTATGCAGGTCCCAGAACCTCCGTACAAAATCTAATACAGAATTGAAAATCCGCATGTCGTTTTACAACTTTTGTAATATCCATTTGTAACTGTTTTGTAATATACCCCTTGAGCGTTCAGTAACAATAGAGGAAAAGTGACGTCACTAGATAATAGGTAACGTACATAAAATACACACACGATGACATCGTTTTTTACCCCACCTTTTTGAGAAATGCAATTTGTTATTGAATACAAACTTTTCCAAAATTTTTGCTCAAAATTCCAATCATTAATAATGTAAATAATCAAAGTGAAGTGTTGTGTGTGTGTCTATCATCTTTCAAAATTCGAGGATAACTGCACATGTGCATACATGCGATGATCTTACAACAATTCATTATGATATCATGAATCATTACTACAAGTCAGTAGTGTGCAAACTGTTTCTCCAGACAACTACAAGGTACTTTTATTAAATTTCCGGAATTATTATTATTTTTTTTAAATCTGACCGTGGACCAAAAGAGGAGCATTAGGCCTTAAAAACTACAAGCATTGTTTTTATTCTATAAATAGTCTTATGTTCTTAGCATATGTTAATTTTTGTTTGTTAACAGCATGTTATAGGCGGTTTTCTGATGTCTAAATTTCCTGAAAAACAAATATGCATTTGTTTCGACCTTAAAATGAAATTTCAGTTTCAGAAACATTGTTAATGCTTCGAGTTTCGGCGAGACATACCTGAAGAAAAACGCAGTTTAAGAATGGCGTAGCCGCTTTAGAACGAAAGCTTAATCCAAAATAATCGAAGAGTCGTAGAACACCTAAACAGAAAAAATTAACCAAATTTCAGAAGAAAAAAAAAGCCGAAATTTGAAGTATTGGCAATCAGGAACTTTCGGGAATATCGGGTCTTTCGATTGGTTCATTCCATTATTCACGACAATCTCTCTTCAAATGGTAAAGAAGTTCTCTAAATTTGTCTCAAGCCATCTCTCACTCGAACAGAAACAGAGACGCCGAGAAACATGTGGGACCATACTTGAAATGGTCGCAGATGAATGGTTCAAGGAAGTGATAACGGAGGGTGAGACGTGGGTCTATGGATATGACCAGACGTCAATCAAAAGGATAGCGCGGCAAAGAACCACACTAAAGAAAGCTTGTTTCTCAAAATCCAAACTCAAGGTTCTGTCGATTAATTTTTGACCATAGAAGGACTGGTATACCATTATTCTGTTCCCGAAGGACAAACCACAAACTAGCTTCTCTAATCGATGTTTTGCGGTGGCTACGGGAAGCCATAAGTAGGAAACGACCAGAGAAAAATAGGCTTCTCTCAGGATTGGGTTCTCCACCACGACAATGCCAGACCACACACGGCTGCTGCAGTTTTGAATTACTTAATATTGAACAAAGTTCCTATGCTTCTTCAGGCCCCATACTCACCGGATATTGCCCCAAATAACTTTTTTTCTATACAGAGGTTAAACTACTACAGTGAGTACCTCCAGCTTTTTATAGCCAACAGCAGTCGCACCTCATGAAGGTTTCTATACAGTAAAATAAAAAAGTTTCTCTTAAAGGGCAGCGATTCGAGTCACGCGAAGAATGGAAAAATCACTAAAGTTCCTTAGATGCTTGAAAGAAGACTACTACAAAAATGCTACGAAAATTGAGAAGCGAGATGCATAGGTGTTTAGATGCGGAAAGGGAATTTTTGGAAAATTACTAAATGCATTATAGATGTGAATCTCCTGTTTATGAATTAAATAAGGCAACAGGTTTCTGGAAATGAGTTTATTTTCATATTTAGCGCAATCTCAAGCTGTAGAAGGGCAGTAATGCCCGGAAGCTTGAGATTGAAATAAGAATGAAAAGAAACTCAAATCCAGAAACCTGTTGGCTTATTCAATTAAGATTACTAAATAAAATTTTCTTTTGATATTGTTTTTTTTTTCAAAACTTCGGGAATTCAATGAATGTACCTTGTAAATTAGAAATATGTTTGTGAGATTTGACCGATTAAGTTATAAGAACCGTGAGTTCTTTATCCTTCGTCCTTCGGGTCTAATCCTAGAGATGGTGTAGGCAGGCAGTTCAGTACTTTCTTCTGTTCTTTATATATGAAGAGCTCTTGTCCATACCATTACATTTCAGTATATTCTGAGGGAGTGGGTTCTTCAATTTTACATTTTGTTGCTTTTACAGTAGAAATTTTGCTTATTCTTTATGAATGCATGTAGCTTGATAGCAAATTGACTAATTGTGTGGGCTCTTTTCAATTCACAGTATGTAGTTGAGTTTGGAAGGTTTACTTGATTGGTGTTTTTATCCATTAAATTTGTGTCATATGTGCATATTTTGAAAAAAAAGAGTTCAATATTAATTGCTTTTTACAGCAAAATTACAGATTTTGTGTTCGATATTTTTTTTAAATTAATTCATTAATCATCCAGGCGCGATATTGAAATATTTGCGCCTAATACAGAGGAAACAAACAAACAACAAACAAATTAGAACTTAGAATTAAATATTTACAAATTTACATGTATTATTCGACAGAGTTCATAAAATTTATATAGATAAAGTGGCTGAGGTGAAAGTTAGATCATTTAAATCGGGGAACAAACGATGTCTCACTTCTGTAAAGTTCGGACAGTCGTAGATGAGGTGAAGAGCAGTTTGTTCAGTTTCTCCGCAGGAACAATTTGGTGTTTCTGCTAGACCTCTTTTATGTAAGTATTTCTGGAATTTTCCGTGAGATGTGACAAATTGAGTGACTATAAAATAGTATTCGATCTGTTGGAAATGTATAATTTTAAATTTTGACTCAGGAAAACTGCTCTAGATGGCGGGCATCACGGGATGCGCCACAGAGTCCGTCCACGTGACCCTTTATGCGACTATAAAAGTCGCGGCGAGAAAGAGGTCGGGGGGGTGAAGAGAGGACAGGGCATAGTAGAGGCGTGGAGAAGGTATTAGATCGGAGTAAGGTGTGCGGCGGAAGGTGGATCAAAGTAAGAATAGAAGAAGTTAAAGTTAAAGAAGAGTTAAAGTCAAAAAAGATAAAGTTAAAGAACTCAAAGAATTTAAAGATAAAGTTAAAGAACTCAGAGAAGTTAAAGTTAAAGAACTCAAAGAAGTCAAAGTTAAAGCTAGAGAAGATAAAATTAGAGAAGTTAAATTTGAATGTATATATGTAAATAAAACCTGTTAAGATATATTTTATGCCAATTTTGGTCTATTTTACATTTCCGCGACTTACGCGAACACGGCTGGTGAATCACTGCATTTTTTTTTCTTTCTTTTCAACACGATCTAATAGAAAGACGTACTTACGGAAATTTACTACCCACTCTGCTTTGGGAAACTCTGGTAGAATTGACGAAACTGGGCGCTGAATGAATAAAGATCTGTGACCTCAAAGGCTGAAAAGAAGTGTTTTTTTTATTCCAGCAAGAGACAACAACAGAGGGACTGTTTTGACAGCGGGATATTTGTTATTCCGAGGAACGGTGACCTCACAGTACGCGGATCTTGCGTAACTAACGCAGCTGCTCTGGTAGCGTCACTCCAAGGTTTGCTTCTTCCCAATTCGCTAACACTGGTTTCATGTCGTTTACAGATCCTTACATGTCAATTCTATAAAATAATATCTTGCATCAATATTGAGTAAAAATATCAAGCCTCCAGGGAAAGTATATTTTCAAAGTTTTTTATTCTCAAGCTTTCGGGTACGTAGAAGGGCGTTCGGGCCCGAAAGCTAGAGAATAAAAAAGCTTTTGAAAGTATACTTTTCCCTTGAGGCTTGATATTTTTACTCAATCCTTACATGTATCAACTGAGAATATGCTTACAAAAGCATAGTGGTATAGAATAAATGCTCTAAATATTAATATATACAGTTATCAGCGTCATGCGTTCTTAATTCTGTCACCGTTTGCTTTTGGTTCAGTGGTAGAATGCTCGCCTGCCACGCGGGCGCCCCGGGTTCGATTCCCGACCGATGCATTTTTTTTTTTTTTACAATTTTTAAAACTCATTTATATATTATAGTGGCGGGCGCCCCGGGTTCGATTCCCGGCCGATGCATTTTATTTTTTTTTACAATTTTTAAAACTCATTTATATATTATACAAGAATGACATCCACGGCGCCAATTTATAATTGTAACGAATAATATTTGAATAAAATAATTTAATCGGGTAAAACACGGGCGTTGCCCGGGTCATTCGGCTAGTATGTATATAAAAAGGCGTCCAAAAATTTTAAAACGGCGTTTCACATCTGGACCCCAATGATGAACCAAGTCCTCTCTTTCCTAATATTTGTTTCATCACAGTAAGGACCGTAGGCAATTTAATTTATTTTAAAAATAAATATTCATGTTAGTTATATTAATATTTTATATTGCCCTTTATTTATTTATTCGACATATCGGACGCGATATCCCAGCTTGGGATACTTGCGCCTAAATACATTTTAGCAGCTTATATACAATTAATTTTATATACAATTCAATAACAAGACTAAAAACAAAATTAAAACTGAAAGGTTGGTTTTCTCAAACAGAAAAGAAAGTCTGAAATGAATTTATTAAAATTATTGAATTTTACATAGGTTTCTTCGATGGGATAAAAATGATTATTTCTGTAGTTGTGAAAGATTGGACATTTTATCAATAAATGTATTGAGTCTTGGTTTTATTTTCCACATAAGCAGCTAGGATCATCTGTTGCTCCGATTTTCGCCAGAAATTCTCCAAAATTACCATGATTTGTAATGAATTGTGCGTTGTAAAACTTTGGACGAAAATAGTAAGGAATTTCAAATGGGAAAATATTTCGGAATGTTACATTAGTGTTAGCTATAGTTGCAGCCATTCTTGATTCTATGGAGTTGTGAATTATAGTTGGGGCATGTGGTCTAAAAATAAATTACTGTCTTCTTTTGATAGATTGGCTAATTCGTATTTTATTATCAACGATTCTACGTGTAATTGTCCCGGTATTTATATATATCTTCTTATGGTAAATGGTGAACTTGGATTCGGTCGTTTCTATGGTTAGTCGTTTTTGGTATTATTTGGTACTTTGTGAGGCGGAATTCTAGCTGATTTAAGGTTTAGTTGTTCTTGGCGTGTTGTTTGCATATGTTGGTAGAGTTGGAATCTATTGTATTTTCTGTTGATTCGTGTGTGTAGTATCTATGCTCTTTGAGTTAGATCTCACTTATGTATAACGTCAACGTGTATGATGTCATACATGAGCGACATGAAATTTGTATACTTTATTTGTTTTCCCCTTTGTTTTAGGATTTCTTAGAATATCTTCTTCTTTCTTATCTCCACTCAATCATATTAGGGTATCAAGCTTGTAGAACTTGAGACTTTTAATGGTGTCTGCTGGGGATGAGTAGAACTCATCAATGAATGAGTCAATACAGTCAATAATGTGGTTTGGGGTTGCAGGTTAGAATATAAATGCGAGCGGATATCTAAAATATGTTTTATTTATTGTGTTTTTATATAAATATTTGTCTAACGGGGTAATTGTTGAATAAGAGGAAGGTATATTAGAGACCTATGGTTTGATAAATGCCGTTGTTCTGTCTATTGTCTGTGTTTTTCTATAAGTTTTAAGGTTATTATTCTCGTTAAATAATGAGTTTTAATTCAGCTTTAATATTCATTTATTATTACAGTGGAACTTGGATAATTCGAAGCCCAAGGTACCAAAAATGAAAAGTCGAATTATCCAAAAATTCGAATTAAAAACAGAAATATATTTAAAGGAAATGTTAGGGACCAAGATAAATATTTGCATTAATGACGTTGGAATTATCGAAGTTCTACTGCATCATATATTGTGTGTGTGGAGGGGGTAGGATTGGATGTAAGCTTGTTGTGTGAGAGAGAGATTTTACTAAAGATTTTTTGGGTAAAATTGATTCAAATATGTAAAGTAGAGGTATGTTGTATCTTTTTGGGATTTATTGTGTAGGGAGGTTTGCGATTTGGTGGGTGTCTTTCTATTTCTATACATTTAAAACGAAAGGATTTAAAAGCACGAATGTTTCTTTTATACATAAGACAAACTTTTACTGTCCTTACTGCGATGAAAAAAATATATTGGGAGGGCTTGGCTCATCAGTGGTGAACCCTCCCAGCGGTTTCGCCAATTTAATCCACCAGACCGCTTCTAAGAGCTCTAATACTGTATTGGACGATTCTGCATATATACGCAGCACTGAAGGATGGAATCTCAGAAATGGTTTTCAAGAAAACTATGGACATAAGCTTATAGGACAGTAGAATTACATTCAAATATTTGCATCGAGCAATGCTCTTCCGCAAACCATAAAGTCACGAATGTTTCTTTTATACATAAGACAAACTTCTAACAAGTGGTAAATGTACGGATTAATCTTCTTCTGGTGTTGTTTTTTGTTGAGATACATAAGATGTCGTTTTAAAATGTAATCCTTATTTTAAAGTCCTCATTTCATCCTCACGAAAAATTGTGATCGTTTGGGCACGTGCCTCAGCTAAAAATCCCTTTTGGCTGATTTCCTAACTCCTCCCGTAGGATGTTACGACATCGTAGCCGCGCCTGTGCTGATGAAAGCATATCCCGGAACCATGGTATACAGGGTTTTTGTTTGAATTTGTCAATGCCGTGTTGAGGCTTATTTGCTGATCCGAGCCTGCGTCTTCAGTCCTTATAAGACCATCAAAATCCATTATATGTGTCCATTTAAAGGTTTACCTGATATTTTATCCCACAAAGTCCATCTTTCCGCAAAATCCCACAGCACGTCGCGTGAGTGAGGAATAATGGTTTTCTTGTACTGCCAGCTTCCTGCCGTCATGGCTGGTGGACTCCACTTCCGGCCTTCCATTCAACTTTTCCCCATAGAACTTTTCTAGGTCTGCTTCTCCTCGTAGAATTCTTAATTGCTGGGTCTTCTTATATCTGTGATGATCCACTCATCCCAATTCTGTATTGACTCATCTCTATGCTGGATTCACTCACCCCTTTCATTCTTATTCTAGTTCGCTCATTTATAAGCTAGGCCTACTATCCCTATGCGGAG
>CP092879.1:15991936-16024578 GCA_030710605.1 Cordylochernes scorpioides | reverse complement strand
AAACAGACCGATAAGTTTTATAAATGTCTTTTCAAAATAGGGTTCAAGGTAACTTACGCTTGATCAACATAGTTCAATTCTCTTAAAACTATTGATACAGGTGCGAAATTGAGAGGGCTGTTGTATCCCTAACTAAAAGGGAGGACGTTCTCGGCCGAGCAGAGCTCTGCTCTGAAGAAATTCCTTGACATGGCAATGTCGGGGACTCCGACCTAGGCCAGTCCAACTTCAGGGTAGAATACGACATTGAACGAGACGACATCCAGTGGGATTCGTTTGATACGAATAATTTGTAATTATTTTGTTTATATACATTTTACAAAACTATTCTAGACGCGTAATATTCTTTTTAAAATAAAACAATTTCTACTGCCCTTACTGCAATGGAAAAATTAAAGGGAGGGCCTGGCTCATCATTGGTGAACCCTCCCAGCGGTTTCGCCAGTTTAATCTAACATACCGCAGTTATATTGCATTTTTGGAACTTCCTTTTATAGTGATACTGATGCTTGACTCTTCGAATGGGTATTTTAGATTAACTATGGACATAAGCTTTTAGGACAGCAGAATTACATATAATTATAAATATATAAATGTATATAAATATATACATTCTGTTATCTCTATATAATCATAACCCTATATAATCTTATATATATATAATTAATAAAAATATATTCAATCTCAGAAAAAAATCTATGATGTGTGTGTGTCAAAAGAACACCTTTCTTTCAAATAACGTGAGAAAATATGTTAATTTGGTATCTTCTGTGTATGTAATGGATACTAAGGAACTCTTGTTTACCTTTATTTATCCTTTGTTCTTCAAATCCTATCCTAGAATTAGTCCTTCAATCCATATTTTTTCTACAGTTTTTTTTTATAGAATTGGTAATATTCAAAAAGAAAATAAAGTTTTAGTGAACAAAAAGTAAGTTGTGAGGAATATTTATGGATCTCTAAGTTGCTTTTTTGAAAAATGTTTACATTTGTAATATTGTCTAAATTCTTATTTGTATAACTGAAGACAGTTTTTTTTTAAATTATCCCAAGTACACATGGTACAGGCCATGCTAATCATAGTGGGTAGAAGTTAGCGATTGATTTTACTGTAAGTGCACCACATGTCTATACATGTGAAAAGCAGTTCGACTTTTGCACTTACAAATGTGCCAGAGCCGTGTTTGGTTACTTGCACTCTCTGGTGGGGTTGACTTTTGCGAAAATTGGGGGCCATTGGAGAATTTTATTATTATTTTTTTTTATTAGAAAAAAATTCCCAATGCAGGATTCGATCCCGGTTCGTAGCTTTCAAAAGCCAATGGTTTAGACCACCCTTCCACCGACCCCAAGACAGTAAAAAACAATGAGTCATCCACCTCTGAATTTAATCTCCGCCAAACTGCAGCTCTTACATTCGAATCCATTGAACAAAGGCAATTGATCATTATCAGTTTGTTCCTTGTCATGTCTACACTGTGTGTAGACATGAGAAACATACACTACACCGTTTAGACAAAATAACGGCTCTGCTACTTTTTATAGGGTTGATGGAGAATGGTATGAACCGTCTATTTTCGACAGCTAGGACCCGGGATCGAATCCCAGGAACTTTTTTTCAGAAGAAAATATTACTTCAATGCCCCCGATTCTTGCAAAAGTCCAACTCAATCAGTGAGTGCGAATAACCAAACGGGGCGCTCTCTCTGGCAAACTTGTAAATGCAAAAGTCGAACTGCCTTCTAGATGTATATTCATGTGGTGCACACCACAGCAATCAAAGCAGTCGCTAACAAACTACATATCATGATTATCATGGCCTATACCGCATGTTACGACTACTAGAGTAGCCAACTTTATTTTTATGTAAATTTGTAACTTAAAAACTAAGAGAGGAAAAAGTATGTAAATTTCTTCTAATGTATAAATTGTTATGTAAATTTCTTTGAATGTATAAATTGACCGTGTTTTTTAATAAAAAAGAGTTCTGGATAAGATTTTGGACGTTTGGTAGTCGTCCTTGAGAGCCTCTTCCTTTGGAGTTGCGGAGCTGGTCAAGTAGCTGGACTAAAACACTAGGTTGTCTCTCAAGGTAAAGAGAGACACCAATCTATATTGAGAAGAATCACCCTCAATACCGCATGTACTTGGGATAAAATGAGTTTTTATATTTGATATTGCTTATGTACTGCACATTTTGTTCTCTCTAACTCGAGTAAACCATCAGTTTCTACAGAATAAATACAGAAGAGAATGTATTATATTGTTGTCTTTGCTCTACATTTTTGTCCTTACTCTACACATGCATCACAGTAACAATATTTTGATTCAAACTCGGATATTCGACACATCTCTTTCCACCTTCCCGCTAACAACCATGGAGAAACCATCTGTTTTATGTGAAATAGATTTTATTAAAACCCAATAATTTGACAACTGTTAGATCAGCTTAAGGAAGGGAAAAATCATAATTACAGGAAAAATAAATTTCCCAGTTGGATGAAACAGTTTTCCAGCATGAGAGATCATTGTCGGAGGCATGCAGCAAATTTATAAAGAAGGTTCCAAGATCGGACTGACTCAGTAAATATAACGGGATTCATTTCAATGAATGGACCTAGCATAGGGATTTGTAGACTCGGCATAGGGATGAATGAATCTATCTTGGGAATTTGTAGACTTATAATAGGGAGGAATGGGCCTAACAAAGGCATGAGTAGACTCAGCATAGGGATAGTAGGCCTAGCTTATAAATGAACGAACTAGAATAAGAATGAAAGGGGTGAGTGAATCCAGCATAGAGATGAGTCAATACATAATTGGATGAGTGTATCAACACAGATATAAGACCCAGCAATTAAGAATTCTACGAGGAGAAGCAGACCTAGAAAAGTTCTATGGGGAAAAGTTGAATGGAAGGCCGGAAGTGGAGTCCACCAGCCATGACGGCAGGAAGCTGGCAGTACAAGAAAACCATTATTCCTCACCCATGCGACGTGCTGTGGGATTTTACGGAAAGATGGACTTTGTGGAATAAAATATCAGTTAAAACTTTAAATGGACACATATAATGGATTTTGGTGGTCTTATAAGGACTGAACACGCAGGCTCGGATCAGCAAATAAGCCTCAACACGGCATTGACAAATTCAAACAACGTGTCTACCATGGTTCCGGGATATGCTTTCATCAGCACAGACGCGGCTACGATGTCGTAACATCCTACGGGAGGAGGTTATGAAATAAGCCAAAAGGGATTTTTAGCTGAGGCACATGCCCAAACGATCACAATTTTTCGTGAGGATGAAATGAGGACTTTAAAATAAGGATTACATTTTAAAACGACATCTTGTGTATCTTAACAAAAACAACACCAGAAGAAGATTAATCCGTACATTTACCACTTGTTAGAAGTTTGTCTTATGTATAAAAGAAACATTCGTGACTTTATGGTTTGCGGAAGAGCATTGCTCAATGCAAATATTTGAATGTAATTCTACTGTTCTATAAGCTTATATCCATAGTTTTCTTGAAAACCATTTCTGGGATTCCATCCTTCAGTGCTTCTTATATATGCAGAATCGTCCAATACAGTATTAGAGCTCTGAGAAGCGGTCTCGTGGATTAAATTGGCGAAACCGCTGGGAGGGTTCACCACTGATGAGCCAAGCCCTCCCAATATATTTTTTTCATCGCAGTAAGGACAGTAGAAGTTTGTCTTATGTATAAAAGAAACATTCGTGCTTTTAAATCCTTTCGTTTTAAATGTATAGCAATAGAAAGACACCCACCAAATCCCAAACCTCCATACACCATAAATCCCAAAAAGATACAACATACTTTACATATTTGAATCAATTTTAACCAAAAAATCTTTAGTAAAATCTCACACAACAAGCTTACATCCAATCCTCCACACAAACAATATATGATGCAGTAGAACTTCGATAATTACAAAGTCTCTAATTCAAATATTTATCTTGATCCCTAACATTTCCTTTAAATATATTTCTGTTTTTAATTCGAATTTTTGGATAATTCGCTTTTTTTTTTGGTACCTTGGGCTTCGAATTATCCAAGTTCCACTGTAATAATAAATGAATATTAAAGCTGAATTAAAACTCATTATTTAACGAATAATAACCTTAAAACTTATAGAAAAACACAGACAATAGACAGAACAACGGCATTTATCAAACCATAGGTCTCTAATATACCTTCCTCTTAATCAACAATTACCCCGTTAGACAAATTTTTATATAAAAACACAATAAATAAAACATATTTTAGATATCCGCTCGCATTTATATTCTTACCTGCAATCCCAAACCACATCATTGACTGTATTGACTCATTCATTGATGAGTTCTACTCATCCCCAGCAGACACCATCAAAAGTCTCAAGTTCTACAAGCTTGATACCCTAATATGATTGAGTGGAGATAAGAAAGAAGAAGATATTCTAAGAAATCCTAAAACAAAGGGGAAAACAATTAAAGTATACAAATTTCATGTCGCTCATGTATGACATCATACACGTTGACGTTATACAATAGTGAGATCTAACTCAAAGAGCATAAATACTACACACACGAATCAACAGAAAATACAATAGATTCCAACTCTACCAACATATGCAAACAACACGCCAAGAACAACTAGACCTTAAATCAGCTAGAATTCCGCCTCACCAAGTACCAAATAATACCAAAGACTAACCACAGAAACGACCGAATCCTTAAGTACACTATTTACCATAAGAAGATATATATAAATACCAGGACAATTACACGTAGAATAGTTGATAATAAAATACGAATTAGCCAATCTATCAAAAGAAGACAGTAATTTATTTTTAGACCACATGCCCCAACTATAATTCACAACTTAATAGAATCAAGAATGGCTGTAACTATAGCTAACACTAATGTAACATTCCGAAAAATTTTCCCATTTGAAATTCCTTACTATTTTCGTCCAAAGTTTTACAACGCACAATTCATTAAAAATCATGGTAATTTTGGAGAATTTCTGGCGAAAATCGGAGCAACAAATGATCCTAGCTGCATATGTGGAAAATAAAACCAAGACTCAATACATTTATTGATAAAATGTCCAATCTTTCACAGCTACAGAAATAATCATTTTTATCCCATCGAAGAAACCTATGTAAAATTCAATAATTTTAATAAATTAATTTCAGACTTTCTTTTCTGTTCGAGAAAACCAACCTTTCAGTTTCAGTTTTGTTTTTAGTCCTGTTATTGAATTGTATATAAAATTAATTGTATTTTAGCTGCTAAAATGTATTTAGGCGCAAGTATCCCAAGCTGGGATATCGCATCCGATATGTCAAATAAATAAATAAAGGGCAATATAAAATATTAATATAACCAACATAAATATTTCTTTTTAAAATAAATTAAATTGCCTACTGTCCTTACTGTGATGAAACAGATATTAGTAGAGAGAGAGGACTTGGCTCATCATTGGGGTCCAGATGTGAAACGCCGTTTTAAAATTTTTGGACCTCTTTTTATATACATACTAGCCGAATGACCCGGGCAACGCCCGGGTTTTACCCGATTAAATGCTTTTATTCAAATACTATTCGTTACAATTATAAATTGGCGCCGTGGATGTCATTCTTGTATAATATATAAATGAGTTTTAAAAATTGTAAAAAAAAAAATGCATCGGCCGGGAATCGAACCCGGGGCGCCCGCGTGGCAGGCGAGCATTCTACCACTGAACCAAAAGCAAACGGTGACAGAATTAAGAACGCATGACGCTGATAACTGTATATATTAATATTTAGAGCATTTATTCTATACCACTATGCTTTTGTAAGCATATTCTCAGTTGATACATGTAAGGATTGAGTAAAAATATCAGGCCTCAAGGGAAAAGTATACTTTCAAAGGCTTTTTCATTCTCTAGCTTTCGGGTACGAACGCCCTTCTACAGGAGAAAACGTGGGATTCTCTTGTAGAAGGGCATCCGTACCCGAAAGCTAGAGAATAAAAAAGCTTTTGAAAATATACTTTCCCTGGAGGCCTGATATTTCTACTCAATATTGATGCAAGGGATTATTTAATGGAATTGACATGTAAGGATCTGTAAACGACATGAAACCAGTGTTAGCGAATTGGGAAGAAGCAAAACTTAGAGTCATGCTACGATGCAAGGGATTATTTAATGGAATTGACATGTAAGGATCTGTAAACGACATGAAACCAGTGTTAGCGAATTGGGAAGAAGCAAAACTTAGAGTCATGCTACCAGAGCAGCTGCGTTAGTTACGCAAGATCCGCGTACTGTGAGGTCACCGTTCCTCGGAATAACAAATATCCCGCTGTCAAAACAGTCCCTCTGTTGTTGTCTCTTGCTGGAATAAAAAACACTTCTTTTCAGCCTTTGAGGTCACAGATCTTTATTCATACAGCGCCCAGTTTCGTCAATTCTACCAGAGTTTCCCAAAGCAGAGTGGGTAGTAAATTTCCGTAAGTAGGTGTTTCTATTAGATCGTGTTGAAAAGAAAGAAAAAAAAAATGCAGTGATTCACCAGCCGTGTTCGCGCCAAGTCGCGGAAATGTAAAATAGACCAAAATTGGCATAAAATATATCTTTTTATTTTGCCTATCTGCAAAGTCTTGATATTAACAGGTTTTATTTACATATATACATTCAACTTTAACTTCTCTAATTTTATCATCTCTAGCTTTAACTTTGACTTCTTTGAGTTCTTTAACTTTATCTTTAAATTCTCTGAGTTCTTTAACTTCCCTGAGTTCTTTATCTTTAACTTCTTTGAGTTCTTTAACTTTAACTTCTTCTATTCTTACTTTGATCCACCTTCCGCCACACACCCCATTCCGATCTAATACCTTCTCCTCGCCTCGCGCCTATGCCCTGTCCTCTCTTCACCCCCCTTTGTTCCACCTTCCACCGCACACCTTACTCCGATCTAATACCTTCTCCACGCCTCTACTATGCCCTGTCCTCTCTTCACCCCCCCGACCTCTTTCTCGCCGCGACTTTTATAGTCGTATAAAGGGTCACGTGGACGGACTCTGTGGATTTACTCTGTGGCCTATCCCGTGATGCCCGCCATCTAGAGCCGTTTTCCTGAATCAAAATTTAAAATTATACATTTCCAACAGATCGAATACTATTTTATAGTCACTCAATTTGTCACATCACACGGAAAATTCCAGAAATACTTACATAAAAGAGGTCTAGCAGAAACACCAAATTGTTCCTGCGGAGAAATTGAACAAACTGTACTTCACCTCATCTACGACTGTCCGAAATTTGCAGAAGAGAGATATCGTTTGTTCCCTGATTTAAATGATCTAACTCTTTCACCTCTCAGCCACTTTGTCTATATAAATTTTATGAACTCTGTCGAATAATACATGTAAATTTGTATATATTTAATTCTAAGTTCTAATTTGTTTGTTGTTTGTTTGTTACCTCTGTATTAGGCGCAAATATTTCAATATCGCGCCTGGTTGATTAATAATTTTTTTTTTTTTTAATATCGAATCGAACACAAAATCTGTAAAATCGCTGTAAAAAGCAATTAATATTGAACTCTTTTTTCAAACTATACACATATGACACAAATGGATAAAAACTCCAATCAAGTAACCTTCCAACCTTAACAAAATATTGTGAATTGAAAAGAGTCCACACAATTAGTCAATTTGCTATCAAGCTACATGCATTCATAAAGAATAAGCAAAATTTCTACTGTAAAAGCAACAAAATGTAAAATTGAAGAACCCACTCCCTCAGAATATACTGAAATGTAATGGTATGGACAAGAGCTCTTCATATATAAGGAACAGAAGAAAGTACTGAACTGCCTACACCAAGCATGTCAAACTCGCGGCCCGCGGGCCTCATGCGGCCCACAACGAATAAATTTGCGGCCCACCAGATAATATATTTTAATTTAAAAAAAAATTATAAATTAAAAAAAAATTAATAAAAATTTGTAGCCTAATTTTTAAAAATTGTAATTATACATAATTTATTTATTAATAACGAACCACTGGTCGCCATACATAAGTCGTAAGTTTTGATAATATTATACCTACATACATAACGTATGTACATCGCCATAAGTATTGTGTGCCTTAAAGTTTAAAGAAAATATTCTTTCGGAGTACTAGAAAAAAAATTTTTTTTTTAAAGTTACGTTCAATAATTTGTGCAGTTATTCTGTGTCTGGTAAGTTAAAAAATATTAATTAAAAAAAAAATTAAATATTAATTAAAACGTTTTATTATTTTGTGTTAGCGATTACTAATTTTTTTTCAGACCTTTGTATTCAATATGTCTTCATCAAAACCAAGTGGCAGTAAAACTAAACGAAAAATTGCTGACGAACATAGGAATTTTCAAGAAAAGTGGGAATTAGAGTATTTTTGCTCTGAAGTAAAAGAAAATCATCTGCTTGATATGTAATAATGCTATTAGTGTACCAAAATTATATAACATTAAACGTCATTATGAACAACATAAATCAAAATATGATACCTACGAAGGTTTAATGAGACAAGAAAAGTTAAAAGAGTTCAAGTTGGGAATGAAAAAACAACCGTTTATGTTTACTAAAGTATCACAAGAGAGTGAAGCGGCGGTGCATGCAAGCTACGTTTTAACGGAGATGATAGCTAAACACTCAAAACGTTTTACTGAAGGTGATTTCATCAAGGAATGTTTAATTAAAGCTGCAGAAATTGTTTGTCCTGGAAGTGTGAAGACGTTTCAAGCAATATCTTTGTCTCGAAATACCGTTGTGGAAAGAGTTACTGATATGGCCAAAAATTTAAATGATCAGATAAAAGAAAACTCATCTTGTTTCGAAGCATTTTCCATTGCCTTTGATGAGAGTACGGACATTGGGGGCGTAGCTCAGTTAGCTGTTTTTTTTTTTCGAGCTTGCGACACGGATTTCAACATTTTTGAGGAATTATTGGAACTAGTACCGATGCATGGCACTACTACAGCAGAAGATGTATTTAATTGCGTTTATGATCTTCTGCAAAAATACAATTTACCTCAATCAAAATTGACTTCTGTAGCAACAGATGGAGCTCCTTCAATGACTGGAAAAACCAACGGTTTCGTAGCATTACTGCGAAAAAAACTAAGTGAAATTTCTGATGGTTCCAATATTCATCATACGCATTGCATTATACATCAGGAAGTATTATGTACGAAGGTAATAAAAATGGAAAATGTGTTGACACCTATCAAAAAATTCACCAATTTCATAAGATCTCGAGGTTTAAATCAGCGACAGTTCTCTCTGTTCTTAACTGAATTAGAAAGCGAATATTCAGGTTTATCATACTATACCGTGGTACGTTGGCTATCATGCTCCAAGGTTCTCAAACAATTTTGGGACTTGAAAGAAGAAATATGTCAGTTTTTAATAACCAAGAATCAAGACATCACTTTGTTTTCTGATCAAGTATGGTTGCAAGATTTTTCCTTCATGGTTGACATAACAAAACACTTGTCGGATTTAAATTTGAAACTGCAAGGAAAGGATCAGATCATTACCAACATGTGTGACCAAGTTAATGCATTCAAATGTAAGCTAGTTCTTTGGGAAAAGCAGTTGAAACACGAAGATTTAATGCACTAACCGACATGCAACATGTACAAATCAAGTTTAGGTGAAACTGCATCGTATCAAAAATATGCGGAAAAAATTTTAAGTCATAGAAATGAATTTGAAACAAGGTTTTCTGATATAAAATCTTTGGAAGGCAAGTTTACTTTGTTTTCTTCGATTTTCTCGATAAATATAGAATCAGTACCTAATCATATGCAAATGGAGGTAATTGATATCCAGTGCGATTCAGATTTAAAGGCAAAATTCATTGAAGTTGGCGTTTCTGAATTTTACAAATATTTGCCAGCCAGATTTGAAAACACTCGAAAATTAGCATATGAAATTATGTCCATGTTTGGAAGTACTTATGGGTGCGAGCAGTTATTTTCACTTATGAAAGGAAATAAGGCTCCAATCAGATCGAGAATTACTGACGTTCACCTTGGGTCAGTTTTAAAATTAATCACTGCGAACAAGATTTCCCCCGAAGTAGGAAAGATGGTAGCAGAAAAGAGATGCCAAATATCAGGGAGAAAATATTAACTTTACTTTCTTTTTTCTTATTAGTATTTTTTTAAATAAACCTACATAAATGTTACTATAAAAAATTAATTACTTGTTTTCTTTTTTTGCGGCCCACATAATCTTACTTTTTTATTTGGCCAGTGTTAGGATTTGAGTTTGACATGCTTGGCCTACACCATCTCCAGGATTAGACCCGAAGGACGAAGGATAAAGAACTCACGGTTCTTATAACTTAATCGGTCAAATCTCGCAAACATATTTCTAATTTACAAGGTACATTAATTGAATTCCCGAAGTTTTGAAAAAAAAAATAAGATCAAAAGAAAATTTTATTTAGTAATCTTAATTGAATAAGGCAACAGGTTTCTGGATTTTAGTTTCTTTTCATTCTTATTGCAATCTCAAGCTTCCGGGCATTACCGTCCTTCTACAGCTTGAGATTGCCTTAAATATGAAAATAAACTCATTTCAAGAAACCTGTTGCCTTATTTAATTCATAAACAGGAGATTCACATCTATAATGCATTTAGTAATCTTCCAAAAATTCCCTTTCCGCATCTAAACACCTATGCATCTAGCTTCACAATTTTCGTAGCATTTTTTGTAGTAGTCTTCTTTCAAGCATCTGAGGAACTTTAGCGATTTTTCCATTCTTCGCGTGACTCGAATCGCTGCCCTTTAAGAGAAACTTTTTATTTTACTGTATAGAAACCTTCATGGTGGGTTAGAGGTGCGACTGCTGTTGACTATAAAAAGCTGGAGGTACTCACTGTAGTAGTTTAACCTCTGTATAAAAAAAAAGTTATTTGGGGCAATATCCGGTGAGTATGGGGCCTGAAGAAGTATAGGAACTTTGTTCAATATCAAGTAATTCAAAACTTCAGCAGCCGTGTGTGGTCTGGCATTGTCGTGGTGGAGAACCCAATCCTGAGAGAAGCCTATTTTTCTCAGGTCGTTTCCTACTTATGGCTTCCCGTAGCCGCTGCAAAGCATCGATTAGACAAGCTAGTTTGTGGTTTGTCCTTCTGGAACAGAATAATGGTATACCAGTCCTTCTATGGTCAAAAATTAATCGACAGAACCTTGAGTTTGGATTTTGAGAAACAAGCTTTCTTTAGTGTGGTTCTTTGCCGCGCTATCCTTTTGATTGACGTCTGGTCATATCCATAGACCCACGTCTCACCCTCCGTTATCACTTCCTTGAACCATTCATCTGCGACCATTTCAAGTATGGTCTCACATGTTTCTCGGCGTCTCTGTTTCTGTTCGAGTGAGAGATGGCTTGAGACAAATTTAGAGAACTTCTTTACCATTTGAAGAGAGATCGTCGTGAATAATGGAATGAACCAATCAAAAGACCTGATATTCCCGAAAGTTCCTGATTGCGCGCCAATACTTTTTAAATTTCGGCATTTTTTTTTCTGAAATTTGGTTAATTTTTTTCTGTTTAGGTGTTCTACGACTCTTCGATTATTTTGGATTAAGCTTTCGTTCTAAAGCGGCTACGCCATTCTTAAACTGCGTTTTTCTTCAGGTATGTCTCGCCGAAACTCGAAGCATTAACAATGTTTCTGAAACTGAAATTTCATTTTAAGGTCGAAACAAATTCATATTTGTTGTTCAGGAAATTTAGACATCAGAAAACCGCCTATAACATGCTGTTAACAAACAAAAATTAATATATGCTAAGAACATAAGAATATTTATAGAATAAAAACAATGCTTTTAGTTTTTAAGGCCTAGTACTCCTCTTTTGGTCCACGGTCAGATTTTTAAAAAATAAATCATTCCAGAAATTTAATAAAAGTACTTTGTAGTTGTCTGGAGAAACAGTTTGCACACTACTGACTTGCAGTAATGATTCATGATATCACAATGAATTGTTGTAAGATCATCGCATGTATGCACATGTGCAGTTATCCTCGAATTTTGAAAGACGCTAGACACACACACAACACTTCACTTTGATTATTTACATTATTAATGATAGGAATTTGAGCAAAAATTTTGGAAAAGTTTGTATTCAATAACAAATTGCATTTCTCAAAAAGGTGAGGTAAAAAACGATGTCATCGTGTGTGTATTTTATGTACGTTACCTATTATCTATTGACGCCCACTTTTCCTCTATTGTTACTGAACGCTCAAGGGGTATATTACAAAACAGTTACAAAAAGATATTACACAAAGCTGTAAAACGATTTTCGGATCGTCAATTCTGTATTAGATTTTGCACGGAGGTTCTCGGACCTGCATAATGTGAAATATGCTGCATTGGTAAACGATTTATGATGTTAGAGCTGAAAATATGTAACTAGTCGTTCAAATTGCACGTACAAAATCTTTTGCTGATTATTTTTAAAAGATGTTTCCTCGCGGAACATTAGTAGTTTATCATTTTTTTGAACTTATAGGCTTTTCTGTAAGATCTTCGTATATAGGAAGGGCAGCATTTAAATTTATAGATACAGGTTTTTCTTTTGGTATATAGAATTTTTAAACTCACAATTTGTAAAAAAATATATTTTGTAAATTATATATATATCGTTCAAACTCTATGTTTTACACTCTTTAGCGTGTTTATTTTAAATGTATTATCAAGTTGTACTTTTAAAAAATCCAAGTTTTAAAACGCTTTTTTTAGTAAGTTATTTTGTCGTTATTGAAACGGATGCTGCTATTATGTAAATTAAGCTTGATATGCATAAGCGCGGTATTTATAACTCTCTCTCCGTATATGCATATAACCTGTAAAAAATAAGATGCATCACTCAGGTCAAAGTCGATATGTTGACAGTAGGCTAACACATTTGAATGGAGAGTGTAAAAAAAAAAAATGGCGGATTTCTTCCCGGCAAAATTTCCATCCCGACATAATCTATAGTAAACAAGTCGCTTTGTGTCAAAGACTATGGACGTGTTTAGAGCTGTTGAGTTACTGTCTTTCCCCATTCCAGGTATGGTGGAGGGCAGGGGAGGTAAATAACATTCCACTGGACGTGAAGGAGCACGTCCCCCTTGAGCTAACTCTGGGATTGCACGCGGACAGGAAATGACAATATGCAATTATACAGCTCCATTGTCGACAGCAAGCAGCACTCTCGCTTGTTCCAAAACACTTTATTAGGTACCACTCAAAAAGAGAAACCTAGTTTATGATATTTGCAACAATTAATAATATGTGAAGTTTATTCACATACAAGGTATGTCCCATAAGTTCCCGGACTGGGTCCATAAAAAAATAAATAAATGAAAAATGTAAATGAATTTGACTGTTTATTATAGAAAAAATATCTGGCTACACGGTGGTACCAATATCGAGGCGGTACTTGCGCGCGCGCCAAGGTTATTCTAATTTATTTAAAGGTCACACCTAGCGCTGCGGCGATTTTACGATGGAACAAAAATTGAAGCAGAGGATTTGCATAGAATTTTGTGTGAAACTTCAAATATCAGCAACCGAAACTTTTGAAATGCTTAATAAAGCATTCCCCAATGACGCCCCAAAGAGAACAACTGTTTTTGAATGGCATTCTAGATTTAAAGCTGGCAGAATTTCCATTGAAGATGATCCTCGTCAAGGACGCCCAAAATTTCAAAGGACTGATGAAAATGTGCAAAAATTCACCGATTTGATAAAAGAAAATCCTCGAACCACTTTGCTGGAGCTAGAGCAAGACACAGGCATCTCTAAAACAACGATTGGAAGGATCGTAACCGAAGATTTGAAGCTCAAAAAGACTCCTGCAAAATTCATCCCAAGATTCCTCACCAATGAGCAAAAACTGTGTCGGCTTGCAACCTGTGAGGACATGATGGAAATGACAAGAACGGATCCAGAATGGAAAGTCAAGATAATCACAGGCGACGAGACATGGGTCTATGGCTATGACCCTGAAACCAAACTTCAATCTGCCGAGTGGAGAGGTTAGGGTGAGCCTAGACCCAAAAAATCCAGAAACAAGGTGTTGCTGGTCGCTTTTTCGGATAACAAGGGCATTGTTCATCACGAGTATCTTCCTGCAGGCCAAACAGTTATTAAGGAAATGTATTTGGGCATTCTTCGCCGTCTAAGGGAAGCGATTCGAAAAAAAAGGCCAGAAAAATGGACTAATGGTGGCTGGATCCTACACCATGACAATGCTCGCCCTCACACAGCACACTTGATGACTAGCTTTTTGGCGAAAAACGGGACACAAATCCTACTTCAACCACCCTATTTCCCAGACATCGCACCAAATGACTTTTTCCTGTTCCCCAAACTTAAAGCAGTTCTAAAAGGAAGACATTTTGACACCAGGGATGACATAATAGAAAAATCGCCGTTAGCATTGAAGAGCATTCCAAAAGAGGCTTATAAAAACTGTTTCGACAATTGGGAGAAACGATGGCGCTGGTGCGTTGAAGCAAGGGGGGATTACTTTGAAAAGTTTTAATAAAAAAAAAATTTAAAAAATCTTACCTTTTTTTTTATGGACCCAGTCCGGGAACTTATGGGACATACCTTGTATTAAACAAAATGTTAACGCGGGATTCGATCCCGGTTCATGACTGTTATCCAATCGAGGGTGTTACCCACTCGTCCACCGACGACTCATCAAGAGAGAGCAGCACGACACACCAAGATAATTAAAACACCTTGAATTCATTGAACAATACAGTTATCAGCATCCCAAAAGCCATGTCTATCATTATTTATTTTTATATTTTCTATGTATTTATTTTAGGAAGGATGGTAATTATTTGTAAGAGAAGAGCGAAAATGATCACACAGCGCGGTCAAATGCAATAATCTAAATCTGATTGCTATAAACAGAAGAAAAAACGTGAATATATTATCTTTTTTTTTTTTTTTTTTAAGGAAGCTGTTTTTGCACAAGTTTTGATATTTTAACTGCGCTCGTTGATAAAGGTTTCTCTTTCCAAGAGAGGAACAATTTAAAATTAAACATAAATTACATTCTCTCTCTCCCTTGAAAAGATATCTATTTCGTATGATCATCTTGAAATATACCCTAAACTTAGTTTATTATAAGACGGTATAAAGTGTTAAAAGCAGAAGAGAAATGGATTAGGATGTTGAATTAAGTAGACTGCACCCTTTAATCGTACAGTTAAATATGGCTGATGGCCCATTGCCATATGAGGGAAAAAATACCAATCGAACGTTGATTTTATAATTCTATAAAACTGGCAAGAAAAAAAAAAGAGACAATTTGTATGTTTTTCATGCTGTTGGCCATCTTCAGCGTGGTACATTGAAGACCCACAAAGCGGAAATTCACAAATTGAATGCGATAAGAAGATACTTGTGAGGCACAATGCACGTAATCCACGCCAATAGATTTTCAAATTGAGTTGAGAGTAGAAAAGGGCTTAAAATATATCCATATTTCAGCTCTAAATAAACTTTCCAATTGATTCCAAAATACGCCTTAGTTTTGTTAGCATTTAACTTGAGGATTGTATTACACACTCATGAACAAAACTTAAAGGAAGCCGATCGTGTTTTTTTTTTAAGGAGACAGAGACAATACTTTTTTTATTATCCCATTGTATAATTATACAAGGTCATGGCTACTAAAAAGACAATAAATGAATAACTTTGGTCACTTTGTATCAAATATCTTTCAGAGTTATTGTCTAAATCCTAATAAACATGCTAAAAGGTACAACTTCCTTAAGTTTTTTCCATGAGTGTATATTGGGCTTAACATACAACGTGTGATCAATAATTTCCAGGAATGAGACTGGATCACGTAAAATATTCAAAATAATGAAATAATTTTATAAGGACCTTATAGATAAAAAAAACATATATCAACACGTAGAAATAAAAATTCATAACATAGACGCACGCGCTCACGTTTTATCGAATTTATAAGCTCGAGTATATCGGAACATTTTCGAATTTCAGTATGGACTGTATTGAAACACAGCAGGTCTGCATAGGGTTTTGCTTTAAATTAGGGAAAACAGCTTCCGAATCATTTAAAATATTGAAGCAGGCTTTTAAAGAAGATTCCCTATCACAATCGAGGACATTTGAATGGTTTGTACGATTAAAAGCTGGTCGAATAAGCAAGAGAAAGCAAGGATGATCAAATCGAAGCTTAAGTGTCTTCTTATCACTTTATTTGATGTAAAGGGATTGTTACACTATGAATTTGTGCTCGAGTGTCAGACCATTAATCAACATTACTATATTGATGTATTGCGACGTTTAAGAGAGCCTGTGCGTCAGAAAAGACCCGAAAAATGGCATCAGAAAAATTGGCTCTTGCATCATGACAACGCACGGCCACATACGGCCGTTACTGTACCACTCTATTTGGTTAAACACGGAATTGCTTTACTACCCCAGCCACCCTATTCTCCTGACTTGATCCCAAAGACTTTTTCCTTTACCCTAAAATTAAAAGAGTCTTAAAAGGACCTCGATTTGACTCAATACCTGAAATAAAGGAGAATTCGAAGAATATTTTGAAAAGCCTGAAAGATGAGGATTTTCAGAGGTGTTTTGATATCTGGAAAAAAAGATGGAACAAGTGTATAGAAAGTGACTGTCATTATTTTGAGAAATTTTAAATAAAACTTTATTAAACTTTTGTATTTCTTTAAATATTTAGCATTCCTGGAAATTATTGATCACACTATGTATGTATCTATATCTATATAAAAAGCCATTTATTTCACTTTTCCACATTTTTCCTTTTTCCTTCTACAACCCACCTGAAAGTAGGAGGATAGGCCGTCTTAGAAACTTATATCAGAAGTGCACATCAGTGATATCCCCTTAAAATTACAATGGTCTAAATAATAGAAATATCCAATTATAGAGAAAAATTTTGAATTTCTTGATTTACCCTAATCAATAGGTTCGCAGTTATGCCTTTTCATCCACTTATAAATACTCTTTTTTTTTGTTGATAAAGCACAATTTGGATTATAGATTATAGCTACAAGAAAATAAGACCTAATCCAAATAAATTAATAGTGTGTGACATTTCGATAACAGCGCACTATTTATTTATTTGGATCAGGTCTTATTTTATTTTAACTTTTCCTTTGCAAAAGTATATTTGCATCTTGTAAACAGACGTGAATATCCTGAAATAATATTTTTTTGTTATTATTTTTTTCCAGTTGTGTGCTTTTGTCTGGCTTCTGGCTGTTGTCTGTATCTCTCAGAAGAATCTATAATAAAAGGATATTGATAATGGTTGTTTCTTTTTTTTTTACAAAATTCAGAGTATGACTATTGGTGAATGCCTGATTTGGAATGATAGATGGTCCGATTTAGAGGTTTTTTGGCTATGTAAGTGGCTTTGCATGGACTTGAATATGTAACACACTAGTAGAAAAGAGAATTTAACATACAAAGTAGAATGGAAAAACAATTCTTAAGCGAGCACTCATAGGACCGAGATAAAGGGGCTGGATAACACAGGTGTTCGCTTAACGAAATCTCAAGTACATGCATGTACACTCATGGACAAACTTAAGGAAATGGAAGTCTGATTTCCTGGATCTTTTTTTTTTTTTTTTTTTTTTTTAAGGAGACAGAGGTTATTTTGTTCACACTTGGTTATCTCGTATGTCTTCAATAAAGTCCACTGTGTATCAAATATCGTTCATAGTTATTAGCGCGTAGGAAGAATGCATCGATATTATCACAATTACCGACTTCGGAAGATGACCGACTTCTGCGGCGTGTACCACGGAATTGTTTGAGATTCTTCGGTCACATCGCGCGACGCAGGGGAATGGAGTACACCATACTGACCGGAAAGAGGTCTGGGCGATGCATACCTGGACGCCCGCCGACACGCTTCGTGGACCAATTAAAGGAATTCACTGGCTTAACGGTCGTCGAGATGGTACATCGAGCTCAAGACAGAGATGGCTGGTGTCACATCGTGTTTGGGATGTAATATGTACAGTGGGTCACAACGTTTGATCGCGAATAAAATTATTTATCTATTATCTGATATGCATGCTAAAGGATGCAAATTCCTTAAGTTCTGTCCATGAGTGTATCTTGGCACGAGTCTAGGCGGATCCGATGACTATAATGAAAATTGACAAAAACAATTTGTATGGAGATATGGAAGGTGGGGCTGAAGGGATTGGCAGCAAAATTGATTTTTTAAAATAATATAGTCAATAAATTATCATATATCAAAGTTTGATGAATATCAATATACGCATATATATCTTCAATATTTGAAAACTGTGCAATAAACTATGATGTCCCCCGATTACAGTTTCTGATTTAGAATATTTATTTAGTGTCTTAAAACATTTGTATCTGGCACAATTTTAACTCTATCTAAAAGATATGAGGTTGCCTGGCCGGCATTCATAGCTCTTAAAATTAAGGATACTTCGGCCAGTAAATCTTTTTATTATCTCGGTGTTTCGACAAAAATATTTCGCGTGAGAACGCCCTTGCAGCCTTAGAATAATTTTTAACGCTTTGCCAAATGTTTTAATTTTTGTTCGCTCCTGATGAGGACAAAAGATTTTTGTCGAAACGTCGAGATAATAAAAAGATTTACTGGCCGAAGTATCTTTAATTTTAAGATCTATCTAAACGATTTTTTAAATTATTGAAAGGCGTGTTGAAATATTTCCATCATGAGGGTGTTCGAATATACCTTTCTCCATTATTGGAAAGCTCTAATAAGTGCTTACCTAATTGGTATGTTTACATTTTATTTACATTATTTGGATGTGCTAAGATATTATCTTTCATCTATTATTGAAGCATGTTCTGAAATAACTTCCCATTATTGAGACGTTTTAACATTTACAATGTTGGGATCTTCTAAATTTCAATATTGAGGCGTTCTAACATTTCCATTATTGAGATGTTCTAAGATTTTAATAATTGGGATGTTCTAAAATTTTTATAATTGGGATGTTCTAAGATTTCAATAATTGGGATGTTCTTAGCATTTCCATTATTGGAACGTTCTAACATTTCAATAATTGGGACGTTCTAACATTTCCATTATTGGAACGTTCTAACATTTCCATTATTGGGATGTTCTAAGATTTCAATAATTGGGATGTTCTTAGCATTTCCATTATTGGGGCGTTCTAACATTTCCATTATTGGAACGTTCTAGCATTTCCATTATTGGAACGTTCTAACATTTCCATTATTGGAACGTTCTAACATTTCCATTATTGGGATGTTCTAAGATTTCAATAATTGGGATGTTCTTAGCATTTCCATTATTGGAACGTTCTAACATTTACATTATTGGGATGTTCTAACATTTCAATTATTGGGATGTTCTAACATTTCAATATTTGGGATGTTCTAACATTTCAATTATTGAGATGTTCTAACATTTCAATTATTGGGATGTTCTAACATTTCAATTATTGGGATGTTCTTAGCATTTCCATTATTGGGACGTTCTAACATTTCCATTATTGGGACGTTCTAACATTTCAATTATTGGGATGTTCTAACATTTCAATATTTGGGATGTTCTAACATTTCAATTATTGAGATGTTCTAACATTTCAATTATTGGGATGTTCTAACATTTCAATTATTGAGATGTTCTAACATTTCAATTATTGGGATGTTCTAACATTTCAATTATTGGGATGTTCTAACATTTCCATTATTGGGACGTTCTAACATTTCAATTATTGGGACGTTCTAACATTTCCATATTTGGAATGTTCCGACATTTCGATTATTGGGACGATCTGACATTTCCATTATTGGGAATTTCTGACATTTCCATTATTGGAATGTTCTAACATTTACTTTATTGGGAATTTCTGACATTTCCATTATTGGAATGTTCTAACATTTCAATTATTGGGACGTTCTAACATTTCAATTATTGGGATGTTCTTAGCATTTTCATTATTGGGACGTTGTAACATTTCCATTATTGGGATGTTCTAACATTTCAATTATTGGGATGTTCTTAGCATTTCCATTATTGAGACGTTCTAACTAATCCATTATTGGGATGTTCTAACATTTCAATTATTGGGATGTTCTAACATTTCAATTATTGGGATGTTCTTAGCATTTCCATAATTGAGACGTTCTAACATTTCCATTATTGGGACGTTCTAACATTTCCATTATTGGGACGTTCTAACATTACAATTATTGGAATGTTCTAACATTTCTAAATTTGGGATGTTCTTAGCATTTCCATTATTGGGAAGTTCTAACATTTCCATTATTGGGATGTTCTTAGCATTTCCATTATTGGGACGTTCTAACATTTCCATTATTGGGATGTTCTAACATTTCAATTATTGGGATGTTCTTAGCATTTCCATTATTGGGACGTTCTAACATTTCAATTATTGGGACGTTCTAACATTTCCATTATTGGGACGTTCGAACATTTCCATTATTGGGATGTTCTAAGATTCCAATAATTGGGATGTTCTTAGCATTTCCATTATTGGGAAGTTCTAACATTTCCATTATTGGGATGTTCTAACATTTCAATTATTGGGATGTTCTTAGCATTTCCATTATTGGGACGTTCTAACATTTCCATTATTGGGACGTTCGAACATTTCCATTATTGGGATGTTCTAAGATTCCAATAATTGGGATGTTCTTAGCATTTCCATTATTGGGAAGTTCTAACATTTCCATTATTGGGATGTTCTAACATTTCAATTATTGGGATGTTCTTAGCATTTCCATTATTGGGACGTTCTAACATTTCCATTATTGGGGACGTTCTAACATTTCCATTATTGGGACGTTCGAACATTTCCATTATTGGGATGTTCTAAGATTTCAATAATTGGGATGTTCTTAGCATTTCCATTATTGGGAAGTTCTAACATTTCCATTATTGGGATGTTCTAACATTTCAATTATTGGGATGTACTTAGCATTTTCATTATTGGGACGTTCTAACATTTCCATTATTGGGATGTTCTAACATTTCAATTATTGGGATGTTCTTAGCATTTCCATTATTGGGACGTTCTAACATTTCAATTATTGGGACGTTCTAACATTTCCATTATTGGGATGTTCTAACATTTCAATTATTGGGATGTTCTTAGCCTTTCCATAATTGGGAAGTTCTAACATTTCCATTATTGGGATGTTCTTAGCATTTCCATTATTGGGACGTTCTAATATTTCCATTATTGGGATGTTCTAACATTTCAATTATTGGGATGTTCTTAGCATTTCCATTATTGGGATGTTCTAATATTTCAATTATTGGGATGTTCTTAGCATTTTCATTATTGGAATGTTCTAGCATTTCAATTATTGGGATGTTCTTAGCATTTCAATTATTGGGATGTTCTTAGCATTTCCATTATTGGGACGTTCTAACATTTCCATTATTGGGACGTTCTAACATTTAAATTATTGGGACGTTCTAACATTTCCATATTTGGAATGTTCCGACATTTCGATTATTGGGACGTTCTGACATTTCCATTATTGGGAATTTCTGACATTTCCATTATTGGAATGTTCTAACATTTACTTTATTGGGAAGTTCTAACATTTACATTATTGGGAAGTTCTGACATTTCCAATATTGGGATGTTCTTAACATTTACATTATTGGTAGGGGCTAAGATTAATTTCACTATAGGAATGTTTAAAATCCTCATTATATTATAATGTTCCAATAGAGATATTTCCATTATTGTAAGGTTCTCTGTGTGGTCTCACAATACGGCTTAAACTTCCCCAATGAACTTCCTATAACCGGGAGTCACATTCCCAGCTCCGCCCGCGCTTCAGATAATTTACAAAGAATGGAATTGGAGTAAGTAACATTTGACTTCGCTACAGAACTGACGAGGAAATGAAGAAGAATGCTGTTCACCTTCCAGATCCCACCCACCAGGAATATTTACCGAGATGGAACAATGGCTAATGTTGACTGCCCATTGGATACGCACACTGCAGTCACCTGTAGTGACCTCTGTGGCAACCTCCTGTTCTTTGTCCAGGGACGACGGACATCGGAGAGATTCTCGTCAATGTCGCACACAATGATTTATCACGGGAAGTTGTCACCTTTTGCATTATAACACACATATCAACAATTGACAATTTAAACAATTTTATTGATTCTTCTAATAAATTGCAGCATAAAAAGATATAAATATAAAGAGTAACATAGTGTTGCGTAGAAAAAAAGGGCGCATTACAGAATAGAATGTTTTAGAACGTTCAAGAATAATGCAGAAAAATCGGAGAACAACTGATTGGCCAATCTAAAGCGATTGCGCAAGGCTTATCGCTGGAAAGATTTACTCCGGGATATAGAGGGATGAGAGGAACTCATTCTGAGACGTATAAGAACGAAGCTATGTGGTGGACTCAAAGCAAACGCTGCTGTCTCAAGAGGTTGGACTGCTGCTTACCGCCTAGGCCGGTGTACTTCCTGGAAGATTCTGGAAAGTTCTACGAACTTCTGTCTCCTGTTCTGCGCCCGCTTTCCTTCACTGTGCTGCAGTTGGTGAGTTTGTAACTGCTGTTTTATTTATTGATGTTTTATTTTTGCACTCTTGTGTAATTATTTTATCGATTAGGCTTAAATAAGGTCCTAAATATCCTTTGTACCCACGGAAGTCATTATTTGTTAACCAACAACGCAAAAATATAATAAAGGGGTAAAAATATGGGGAAATATATACAGTTATGTATGTATAAATTTATTCATCAGGGGAAGTGTCCCCATCTTGAGAGAGTTCTCCTCCAGACAAGATCTTCTTGAACACTCCTCAGTTCCACGCCGAGATAGTACTTATAGATGCGCATCTTGGCAGACTCCAGGATGGCCAGGGCGTTCTACATTCTTTATGTAGAAAAAAAAGCTTTAAATGGCAATGACAAGATACCAAAGTATAGTTTGAATATTCCAATCTCTAAATAAAGCTGTACCTAGGTAATAAATAGAGTGGGCTGTGCGTAGTAAATAAAATGATTGGCAAACGTTTATTATGTAAAACGGCAGCTTTCATCCGAAAGCATTTTATCGGGACTTGTTGAAGCGCTAACGGATTGAATAATCTGCTATTTTACCTAATAGAATAAACAATTTGCAAATTATCTTTTTTACTGCGCATATACTTGTTACAATCATCCTTTTACTTTAGAATTAGAGTGAAATGTGGAAGTTCATTGAAACGTTTTTATCATGTAGTTACGAACTCCATTTCTGGTTCCCGCAAGCTACCGAAACTTGACCAATTAACTACTCCTTAAACTCCCAATTTCTGGAGCTTACTGTGTCAGGGAATCTTAAGCCTGAAGAACAACAATTGCCTTACAAAGTGCTAGAGAACGCTATATAAACAGACCTTTTAAAATGAAAAACCGCTTGAGACTTCATGTAAAATATGTCTGTGACATTAAAATGTGAAGATTTTATTAATACCATGCATTTTATGTGCAAATAGGTAAATTAGTGAAAACCTGAAGTACCATCGGAACAATTAGCAGAGTTTTCGATCAAAGAGAGTGTATTGAGGCATAATAAAGAAACTTATTGCGCAAGGATTTTACATTCTATATACAGTTACGAGCGTCATTCCTCATCTCCTAATCAATCAGTCATCAGTTTTCATCTCTGTCACCGTTTGCTTTTTTTTTTTTTTTTTGGAATGGCGCCCTCCTATTGGTTGACTACGGTCACGCCACATTTGCCCCCCCCCCCCCCCCCGGGCGTTGCCCGGGTCATTCGGCTAGTATATATATAATTATTGGTATTCTCTTGAGCGTACTCTTGAGTTGATGCCTCAATTATAGTATATCGCAATTTTATTAATTCTGAATACCAACAATTGGTAACCATCAGGCACATTATATCAGAGTAAAAAAAAAAAGAAACAAAGAATGCATCACCAAGTCTACAGCCAACAGTGGTTTCTAGAGCTGCATTTGTTTTCTGCTGTTCAGACGAGAATACAAATGAATCTTTCTGTGAGAATACCTATGGTGCTATTTATCAAATGTACATTCAGTGTCAGTCATACTCTAGTTAGTCAAACTTCAAATAAAAATAAAGAACGATAGAAACTACTCTTATTTGAATCGCAGAGCACTAATAGAAGAAACACATAGAAGATAATTAATAAATATTCATATATCATATTGGAAAATACAGAATTGTAGAATTGTAGAATTTCTACATACATTGTAGAAAATTAGGAAAGAAAAACTTCAGAATTACACGAAATTTATTGAATGTAAAAACCAAACTAAAATAGCAAAGAGGTAATGATAAAATTTACAGTGTATCAAAATACAAATATAGAACGAAAATTGCAACTATACCGCGAATGTTTCTTTTAAACGAAAAATCGAAATTTATTTTAAAGAGAAATAGCGATTATTTCTAACTTTAAGGATGAAGTATGATAGGATGAATTGTGAAGAGTAATGATAAACGGAAAAATAAAAGTGTCCAGGGATGGGAATCGAACCCACAGTGTTCCTCTTACCGGGCAGATGCCCTGGACACTTTTATTTTTCCGTTTATCATTACTCTTCCCAATTCATCCTATCATACTTCATCCTTAAAGTTAGAAATAATCGCTATTTCTCTTTAAAATAAATTTCGATTTTTCGTTTAAAAGAAACATTCGCGGTATAGTTGCAATTTTCGTTTTACAATCATAAGCCGCGTTTTATTGTATTTTAAATTACAAATATAGAAATTAAAAATCTTTTCATAGAATAATAAATCTATAATAAATAATCTGATAGAATTCATATCTTCTTCGCGAAAAATGCGAATATACTGAAGGATCTGTTTTATCAGGAGTTTAAAACGCAAAATATTTATCGTAAAGACAGAGGCTGTCTCTGGCCGGCATTCATAGTTCTTCAAATTAAAGATACTTAAGCCAGTAAATCTTTTTTATTGTCTCGACGTTTCGACAAAAATATTTTGTCCTCGTCAGGAGTGAACAAAAATTAAAACATTTGGCAATAATTTGTAACGCTTTCCCAAATGTTTAATTTTTGTTCATTCCTGACGAGGAAAAAAAGATTTTTGTCGAAACGTCGACACAATAAAAAAGATTTACTGGCTTAAGTATCTTTAATTTGAAAAACAAAATATTTAATCATTGTTTTCAATTTATACCATTAATACAGATAAGAGGTGATCTAAAAAGTTCAATTTGTTGCAGGTGCATCAAATTAAGTGTTTTTTATTCTCAATGTATTGGTTTTCAATAGGTGGTTTGTGACAATCTATTACATGAGACCAACGAACAATCGTCCAGATTGAAACTCCGTGTAATTCCTCGCTCATCAATATTTAATTCGGAATGATTTAACAACGATATATCAATTTGTGGAAGTGTCATCTCAATTTGCGTGTCGTGTTGGTGACATGTGACAGGATTGATCCTCGATACCACCACACCTGTCGTGTCCTGTTGTCAACAGGCAGTCCCACGGCTACTGTCTCTCTTCTATTTTCTACCTTATCTCTTAGGAGAATCTGTATATAAGGTTAACGGTGTTAATAAAGGTGTAGATTGATTGAAAATGATAATAAAAACAAAGAATTGGGAGCAGTGGCTCAACTCAGATTTGATCGAGTCAAGTATGAACGTGAGAATGGGGAGCGATCTCAGTGGAGAGAGATCGTGCTACTGGAAGTTTCTGAAAACTAGCGCCATCTCTCGTAATAAATATCAACTAATCCTTGATTTTTTTATTATTCCAGAATTGCTCAAATATCCTTTTTTAATAAAAGGTTACCACGTACGCATTTCGGGTTGTTGGCTCTCATCAGAGTAGTACAAGCTGTAACTCAACGACCAAAAAAGTTTGTCTTTGGGGCATTCTCAAAAAGCATTCTGAAAAATGGGGGGGGGGGGGGGGGGGGGGGGGGGAAGAGGAAGTCAGAAATTTGAATTTCCCAAGTTATTTGGAGAATATGTGCATATAGAACTATAATTAGTTTGACATAAAATTATATACGTTGGCTATGAAAATTTTAAAACAGAAGTTAAATTCGAAATACAGCAATATGCTTTTACAATGCATATTTATCAAGGGATAAAAGATAACTTTTTTTCTCAATAATTAACCATTTGCGCACTTTTATTGTGTACCCTGCTATTCATGTTTCTGCTATAATTATATATAACTTTTATGAATCTGCTGAAGAAAGAATTACTTAGGTAGACACAAGTTATGTAAATATTTTATTTATCCCTAAATATTTTTTATCTAATTTTGTCCAACAGAACCCCATAATGGACGAGTGGCCCTAACGAAAGATTTTCGACGTGCATTGAGTCACCCGGAAAGTTCTGAGGTTTTTCAAAGCCACGCGCATTGGGCGTACGTTTCGAGTTGATTCTTCAAGAAAATACAATTTCTCGTCTGTGATAAAACACGTGTTAACAAAATTCGAAACTATTTTAAAGGCGTAAGATTCTTTTTGAAATCAAACAATTTCTACTGCCCTTACTGCAATGGAAAAATTAAAGGGAGGGCCTGGCTCATCAGTGGTGAACCCTCCAGCGGTTTCGCCAGTTTAATCTACCATACCGCTGTTATATTGCATTTTTGGAACTTCCTTTTATAGTGATACTGTTGGTAGACTCTTGGAATGGGTATTTTAGAAGAACTATGGACATAAGATTTGAGGACAGTAGAATTACATACATTTATAAATATATAATATGCTTCGAGCAATCGCTCTTCCGCAAATATCAAATTGTGTCTTTTATTAGAACATTTATAATATGATGCACTAGCGCGCCATCTGTTATCAAAATTCGAAACTATTTTAAAGGCGTAAGATTCTTTTTGAAATTAAACAATTTTTACTGCCCTTACTGCAATGGAAAAATTAAAGGGAGGGCCTGGCTCATCAGTGGTGAACCCTCCCAGCGGTTTCGCCAGTTTAATCTACCATACCGCTGTTATATTGCATTTTTGTACACGTGTTACTTCTATAAAATTTATTTTATTTTAACACATTCTATGCTAAATGAAGAACCAGAATCATTATTTTCACAATTCTTTGTCATTTTAAAAGGTGTAAGAATGTGTACGCAAGGGAGCCTGTAAAATTCTTGTAGCCTACGCACCACGGTATTGTTTCGGATGATATGGTTCGGAAGTGGCTTTTGAAGTTCCAATATGGTGATTTCAGTCTTAAAGACGACCTTTTAAATAAGTTTTTGTTAAAACTCTCGCTTTTCAGTGCAAAAACTATCAAGGAAGTCAAACATTTAAAAAATCACGCTACATGATCATCTGACAAAGCTTGCCTATGTAAGCCGACACGATGTTTGAATAGCGATTTGCTCTACAGAGCGTAATCCTCTCGCTCGTGTATCGACTTGCAATTCCCTGTTGAGACGTGAAGTGCCTTTAAAACTGATGATCACTCTAAATGAAATAGATCCATTTATAGCAATGATATGTGGAACCTATCATGAAGTATCAACCAGGTGCGATATTGAAATATCTGCGCCTAATACAGAGGGGGGAAACAGCAAGCAAAGTAGAAATTAGATTTAAATATTTACAAATTTACATGTATTATTCTACAGATTTCATAAAATATATATAGACAAAGTGGCTGAGGTGAAAGAGTTAGATCATTTAAATCTGGGAACAAACGATGTCTCACTTCTGCAAAATTCGGACAGTCGTAGATAAGGTAAAAAGCAGTTTGTTCAAGTTTCTCCGCAGGAACAATTTGGTGTTTCTGATAGACCTCTTTTATTTAAGTATTTCTGGGAGTAAATCTGGTGAAGCTACACAAAACGACATATAAAGATGGGCTGCACCCTAAGAAGGTACTGATCTGTGTATGATGAGATAACAAAGGAATGGGTCATTTTGAATCACTGACACTCAATCAGATCATCAATATGGAGAAGTACTGATCCCAAATGGTAGATCTGAATAGAGCCGTTGAAGTAAAGCGATCAAAACTGGACAAACGCCGGGAAATTGCACTCCTTCATGAAATCGCCAGGCCACATTTGTCTATGGGCGTTCGTAGTAAAGTCTAGAACTATGGGTGTGATGTTTTGATTGATTCCTATTTTCCCCTAACCTTTATCTTTCAAACTTTTATTATTTGTTTCAAGCCCTACAAAATTTCCTAAACGGCTTGGAGCTTAATTCTATCGAGACTGTCAAAGCCGACCTCAATGAATTCTTTCATAAAAAAAAAAAAGCACCTTATACGCGAGGCAGATTTTCAAGCTACCCGATAGATAGAAAACGGTTAAAAAAAAAGAGTCATAAACATTCTTTTATGTATCTAACATTCTTAAATGAATAAAAAGCGTTGCGACGTTTTATGATATATATATTTTTTAATTTACCGCAATCCGCAATCCCGTGTAATAATTAATTCTTAATCAAAGTTTAGTTACCTTTCTCACAAAATTTGTCATTGGAAATACACAAAACTTTCCAGATAACCCAATATTATCTATATTAAAATCTCACTTATATTTTCTTTTCCCCTAAAACTTTTTAAAAATATTCAGAGGAATCATGTATAATACTCATATCTTAATAAAAAACTTTGAGCGTGTGTGTTTCACTATCCATTCGGTTGATAATTCTAGCTTTGAAACAGGCCTATTATTTATTAAAGATTGTTTTTTTAGGTTATCTGTTGATTTTTATATTTCATGATAAGAGGTTAGTCTGCCAAGCCATCTGATTATATACAAGCGTGGCCACACTTGTACTTGTAGAGAAGCTAAAAGTTCGCTGAAGAAGTTGGCTGGGCTCATGGAGTTTGGAGATCAAACGATGGTGTGGACACTTAAGAATGTCCTTGTAGTTAGTCTCTTGACTCACGCTCTATCTTTCGTCTGCTCTACGTGATCGTCAGTCAAGTAAACAACATTTCATATCTTGAAGATAGAGGATGTCTCTGGCCGGCATTCATAGTTCTTAGACACTTCGGCCAGAAACGTTTTTATTATCTCGACGTTTCGACAAAAATATTTTGTCCTTGTCGGGAAACATTAAAAATTCCAGCATTTTGCAAGCCGTTATAAATGTATCTGAAGTTGCAAGGAGGCGTTCTCACGCGATTTTTCAAATTTAGTACAACATCTAAATCACGAGTCATATACAACAACAACAACAACAACAAAAACCTTTATTAAGACACTATTGTCTTACAAGGGGATTCCCCTGAAGGTTATATATGTACGGACGCGATCCCACTACCGCCCCGCGTCGCCATATTGACATCCAGTCATACATACATTACATTACATATATACATATTGACGCCGGGCCTAGTGCGGACATCGGGTCAAGAGTCATATACAGATATTTAACTTATCAAAGACTATGAATTTGGAAATGAATACACAATAATAAAATTAGAAAAAATTATATAAATAATAAAATAATAACACTATATAATATTTACAATATTTTACAATATTATATAAAACATCTATATATTTATTATATACAATTTATACTTAGCCTTTAACTACTTTTAAAATTTAAAAACGAAGTAAATTGTTGCGAAATATCTTCAAATAATTTATAGTTCTTGTACCCATTTCTCGTGATACCCTTCCCTCTGAAAATACTCTTTGCTTTTTGAAATATTTATTTTTGTGAAATATCTCAATATCATTCCAACTTGCCTATGTCCTGAATATAATGGATGTTCCCCAATTTTGCTTAACGCCCTTCTCCCCATTAAACCTTGTTGGTGTTCCTTAATCCTGGTCTCTAAATTACGGCCAGTTTCTCCTACAATCCAGGCCAACATGTCATTTGAACACATTGCAACTCCTGTAAATCCCTCGAAGCAGAAGGCTTGCAAAGAGAAACTGTCGTTTAATAAAGTCCCATCTTTTGAACGCTCCTAGTCCAAATATTCTATATGTCCTATTGTAATTTGCGGGAGAAAGAGATTTGTAGGTATTCAAAGAGAGGGCATCTCTCTTGTTTAAAAAAACACCATAACGTATTTTTGTCCATAATTCCTGTGCAGCCCGCACTGAACCAGATAGCAGAATATGCCGTAACGCCATCTTTGGCTAATTTAAACAATCCATATCTTGCGTTCTGCACAGAGCAAATGAACAAAATATAATTATAAACTGGAGTGATGCCTTTTTGCACATATATAAAATCCTTAATTTTGTCTAAATTTGAGCGATGAACCTTCCCTAACTGTTCTGTAGTTAAGTAATTTTGACCTCACTGCTTCTCTCTAACAAATTTTACCATCCAAATGTGAGCCTAGAACAATCCCAGACTTGGACCAGTCGAAGGACTACTTAAACCATCGGGGAAGAAGGAAATGGCAAATGAAGCGATAGCACATCCGGCTGGCGACAAGGATCCAGTGACACGTCACGGGATGGTGACTGTATCACGCGCCGGCTTCTCCGCGTGACACACGGCATAATGCTGTGTCTTTAGTCCTTTACAACAGCGGTTCTCTTACTTTGTCACCAGAGCGACGTCAATTCTTTAGAGTTAAAGAGATTCCTGGCGAAACATGAGCACTGTGCGCCTAAAGGATCAGTCATGTGTAGTTACGTGCACGTTTTAAGGATTGATTGCCTCTTAACAGCACTTTCACAAGGGATAAAGGTAGATGAAGATATTGGCTATTCTAATCCTATGTAAATTATCCTGAAACGTATCAATTTGAATTTGTTTTTGTGTGAGAGAGTAGGATAAAACGTCAATGAGAGAGAGAATCTCTATATCACTACTATTAATAATAACACAATTATAACATTTATCGTTTTTCTGGTAAAATATACGTTGAGAACTCGGGAAATATATGGACTACATCTAGGCTGAGTTTTCACTCTAATAGAGATGTTGTCCTATTTGGGTATAGTACCTGAACCAAGACCAATATAATTTAAACGCCGATCTCTAAACTGATTAGACATGGCACAAATCAACACGTTGTCCTATTTGGGCGGTAGAGTTTCAACATCAATATATCAGCGGTAGTTCAACGGTCATATCTAGGCTGATTCGTTACTTTGAATTCAATGAGTTGTTATCTATTCAGGCGGCGTGTAGTTTCTGCACTGATTGCAATTTTCTTTGAACAGCCACAATGTTCTGATGAGTTGACACGGGAATCAACAAGTTGAGTTATACAGCCCTAACACCAATGTGCTAGTCCAACGGGCACAGCACTCGGCTTGGACATGACGGGCAGCTGTGTTCCCAGCTGGGTCCCACGTGACCCGGTCGATACGCCGTCCTGGTTTACTGCCGCCCCACGGGATGGGTGCTGTCACGACAGAACCAAAGTGCTTTCAGCTCTATGTCATCTTTATAGCTCCCATTTCTTTCAATAAGCCAAGGTCTCTCTATTCTTTTTTGGGGGAAGGGTATAATGCTGCTGTCATTTGAAATCATTAGGACCGGGCCTAGCGCGTGGCACGCTCCCATCAGTGGGCCCATTATACCTGTGACACCTAGGATACGACCTCGTTTCATTTCTTACTTGTCAATACGCTCGGCTTAGTTGTGTTACGCCCCAGACAAATGATGGCTGGAACCGCCTACCTTTCCCAGACACCACTTTCTGTCAACTCTGTGTTCTTAACATCATTTATCCTCTCTCTTTAAACAAACTACATGCATTAAAAGTCAAAAAGAAACTTTTTGCGCTAATTATATACTAACGTTGTACACAACATAGAGTAAAAAAAGTGAGTGATATTCACATTAATTGATAATAATTGAGATGTAAAAAACACGAAGACCTTTTTAAAACAATTAGCGTCATATTCCAGGATTTGTATGATAGGTCAAAGGAAAAACATTTAAAACAAATATTAAATGACTATAAGCAAAATGAAACACTGTGATGGACTTGACATATTCGTGATGAGCCAACAGCCTCGCAAGTTAGCAGTTCTCTGACAAACTTCTGTATCTTTTATTCTGATTATGTCTTTAACACTTGAAGTTTATTCATTGTAATGTTAGACATCGCCAAACTATGGAGATCATTATTTGTAATTGAAGACAATTGAACAACATTTTAAGATAGGCTCTCACATAGACGCTATTCAACTTTGAGAACTACGCAAAAAAAAAAAGTATTATTATTGAAACATGACCGAGATATTGCTGTTTAAAAGTAGAAAGATTTTTACAGTTAGGTCAGGAAATAGAGCCGTGCAGTCAGAAGGTTTTGTCAGGTAAGTCAGGAAATAGCGCCGTGCAAATCAGAAGGTTTTGTCAGGTAAGTCAGGAAATAGCGCCGTGCAAGTCGGAAGGTTTTTTTCAAGTAAGCCAGGAAATAGCGCCGTACAAGTCAGAAGGTTTTGTCAGGTAAGTCAGGAAATAGCGCTGTGCAGTCAGAAGGTTTTGTCAGGAAATAGCTCCGTGGAAGTCAGAAGGTTTTGTCAAGTAAGCCAGGAAATAGCGCCGTGCAAATCAGGTTTTGTCAGGTAAGTCAGGAAATAGCACGTTGAAGTCAGAAG